>CM076583.1:1267288286-1267767512 GCA_034641835.2 Pinus albicaulis | reverse complement strand
GTTCCTCAGGTTTCCCACCAGGCGCCTGATGCTCCATTTCCTTGCGACATCGAAGGATTTGATTGCCGAAGAGGTGAGGCTTTGGTTCACCAAATTCCTGCGCATGCTCCGCCACAGGGGCCCGTAGGTGGCCGTGTTGATGTTATGTTGGTTGCTGCTGAAAACTTTGCACGTTCCGCTGAGGACCGGGCGGTAGGAAAAAGCGGGGCCGCTCTGGATGAGCGCCTCATGAGCGAGGTCGCGCCCGGCGATATATATGCGAGGGGTACCACCCATCCATATGGTGAAGATGGGGCCGTATTTTTCATGGACCTTCTTCGCGAATATCTCATATGTGTCGCCAGAAAATAGTAGCTGAGGGAGGTTTCCTACAATCGGCCAAGTAAAGGGGCCTGGCAGCATGTTCTTATTCTTCCCTAAGATCAATCGAGGGAGGATTGGAGAAATTACAAAGGCGAAGAGAAACAGAAACGACTGAAAGTCGCAGAGAATCGCCATGGAATTTCGAACCTATGTGAAAGATACATGTTCCTGGAAAACGGCACCCCCTTTATACGCGAAAAAGGGTAACGCCGGCTGTCCTGGACCTACATTCAAATCGAGAGGACTTCCATATTTTCAAAAACGTGCACAACGGCGCAGGACTTTCATCTATTTTTCTCGGAATAGTCTATAATACGACTTTTCGGAGTTGATGTGACATCTTTATCCATGGTCATACATACATGGTATCATAGATCGCCGATGTCATTGCTTAACTTTCTGATTGTCGTGATATGATCCACCTCACCATCCGCCACCACCGTCCTACCGAGACAATGCAGACAATTAAAACATGGATCCGCGCCATTTCAAATTTAAATTTTGAATTTTAAATTTTCAAGATGCCGCGTAAAGCTACATGAATATTGGGAAGGCGCTTTCTATCGCCTGGATTTTTATCAGAATATTGGGGAGGCGGGCTTTCTATGGCCTGGATTTCTATCAGACATAGCGCCCCTGTTTCAATGGCTCGGCTGTTTCAAGTATACATATCCTTGCCTTGCTTTCCCTCTTGAACACCGATGGAGAGCCTAACTGTTTTAGAAGTGGCCAGGTTCAGGTTTGATAACACTGCATGAATCTTAGGTATGTTTATTTGTCTTTTTCAAATTAAATTTCATTTTCTGCAAAGAAAAAAAAAATATGTTTATTTGTTTTTTCCAAATTTAATTTCATTTTCTGGATGAAAATAATTATTTACGTCTTTCTTTCTATATCTGAAACTCAAATATTTCATGGTTCTCTTAAATTTCGAGGACTAACACTCCGAGCTTCGTCTTTTCAAAAATTTTCAAGTCCGCAAGGCAGCTGAAGCACCTTGAAAGGATTGCCATATACGATCGTGAACGTGGAGAATCTCAAAGGTGAAAAAAAAATCCATTTAAGCTCCTTGAAATACTCACATTTACTCTTCGATCGTTAGTCTTTTTGGGATTTTTATGACTCCCTCGAAAATAGAAATTCCAAACTTTATATTCATCCACCATGTAAAGTCTTTGCTGAGATTTTTATAACTCCCTGGAAAAATGTAAGCTCCAAACTTTATATTCACCCACCCACCGTGTAAAGTCTTTGCTAGGATTTTTATAACTCCCTGGAAAAATGGAAGCTCCAAACTTTATATTCACCCACCCACCGTGTAAAGTATTTACTGGGATTTTTATAACTCCCTGGAAAAATGGAAATTCCAAACTTTATATTCACCTACCGTGTAATGTCTTGGCGCTTAACTTTTGCGTTGGGGAACTGCATGGTGTTCTTATGGTGTTTTATTTACCATCACCCATAATTATAGCTCAACAATGGTTGTGAGTAGTCAGCGCCTTTTTTTTTAAATGGGAGAATTATGTGGTGTTATGTTCGATTAATGTGCATTGTGAGGATGGGAAGTACCACTCTCATGCAACTTTTTTGAGGTAGAATAACCACGTTGCATATGAGTGGAATAACCATAATACCATACTTGTAAATCATGGGTGGATTATATGTGCAGCTTGAAAATAGTAATTTTTATAAAGAAAAGTATTTTACACATTTATTATTCTTTATAATTTTATATATTCTTTATTTTCTATAATATTGCTACTTTTTAAAAAACATATATAGTATCTTGATTAACATATTAATTTATTTAGATTTAACATTTACAGTTTTTTCTTTGAGTAATTAAAGTTTTTTTTTAGCTTTTTTCTTCTATATTTATATTTCTTAATGGTAATTAAAATCAAATTTAATTTATATTTAAAATTTAAATAAAAATATAACTATAAAATATTTTGAATATCTTTTTTTTTAATAAATTATTTGAGTAATTTTGAAAAATCAAGGTTCTCTATAAATAATTTTTATAGAATTTTTTTTTAGAAATTATAAATGAGTATGTTGAATTTTTTTTTTTAAGTATTAAGTTTAAATAAAGCTAACAAATTGAACATAATGTCAATGCATATACCTAGTCCACCCCATAATTGAAAAAAATTGTTCCTCCAAAATATTCTTTTAATTTAGTAATACTAGTGTGCTAATAAAATATGCACATTTTATAATAATATAACATTTTATATTAATGCTCATGCATTATAGTGATTGGAAACATGCATACAAACATGAGGGTTACCTCATGGATTCCAATCACGTGGGTCAAATTAAATTACATTGCCATAAAGAAAATAAAGAAAATGGACTAGTAGTAGAGATTTTTTCTTCACATTGTTTCATCTCATTTTTGTCCACAACATGCCATTGTGGGATTTGAGGACACTTGAAGGATTTTTACACCATGTTTGAATGAAAGTATCAAGTTGTGAATTTTATTTATTTGGTTTATTAAAAGTTTCCCTTTCATTTTACATAGTCATGTTAAGAAATGAATATGTTTATGTTAAGTCAAGTAAGATTTTTATTTATTTGGTTTATTAAAAGTTTCTCCCTCATTTTACATAATCATGTTAAGAAATGTTTATGTTAAGTTAAGTAAAATTAAATTAAAGCATACATTGTAAATAATTTAGATTGCTTTGGAATAGGTTGGAAATATAATAGATGTGAACCAAATCAATTTAAATAGTTAAAATGTGAAATATTTCAAAAACAATATATATAATAAATATAAATGAAATTTATCTAACTATTTAACTTTATTCATTTCTATCACATTTCAAAATTTAGAAACTACAATCACATTTCAAAATTTCAAACCTACAATTAATTGAGTTTAAATAAGCTTGATAGCATTACAAAAGAGTGAAAAATTCTAGAAGTATTTTATTGACTTTGAGTTGTAATTATTTAATAATATGTTTATGTTGTAATTATCCTTTTTAAATAATGGTACAATAATACTTCACTATACAATTCACTTCCTACAACCCAAAATGTTAAAGTCATTTGAATTAATGAAAGGAGTTTAATTTTCTAGTATATTCAATCTTAAAATAACATTATGATTAATTAATTCCAAAAATTTACAAACATGTGGGAGGAAACTATATAATGATTTAAATAATAAATTAATTTTGATTTTAGTTGTGAAATAATGTATATATACTTTAAGTAAATTAATTTTCTAAATCAAGTAATTTATTTGTAATTTTATAATTGATATAAATATATTAGTTTTAGAGGAATATATGATTTATTATATTATTATAAGTTTCTACATGTAATATAAAGTACAATAAAGAAAAATTAGTACTTCAATCCTCTTTAAGAGGTGGTTAGGGTTTATCTAATAACTCCAACATGAAATGACTTATTCGGAAATATATAAGTTGCCTCTCCTTGATCACTTTATTCGGAAACACATGGGGAGCACTGGATTACTCAATTCCAAACAATCTCCCCCCCCCAAACACTAATCGGGGGTGTTTGTTGAGACCATGATTATTGTTAGACCAAAACCTGTAGGTGTTAGTAAACTAATGTATCACCAGAGTTAATAGATCCTCAAGAGGTGGTTAACTTACATGTCACGAAACACACGTTGAGCATTGGATTATCCAATTCCCAACACTATTATCAATTTGGCTCATTTGTCCTTGCAGATCAATTCCTTAATCATGGCAACCTTGCCTCCCTCTAGTCAAAATTCTTTGTAACCCTTATATTACAACAAGAGGGATTATAGTTTAACTCTATAGTATAAACTATAAACTATAATTAAAAATGATAATTATGATGGCAGTTTTCATTATTTGATAGCTTATAAAAATAATTAACGAAATCTTATAAGTTTTGTATAGTAAATTTGTTACCCTCTTGTTGTAATATAAGGGATTATAGATAGAGTTACCAATATATATTCACTTGGCATAATATACAAAAATAATTATATAGTTTGATATAGGAAGAAAATACCATACCGATAAAAGGAAAAATGGTGGGATGACTTGGAAATATGACCTGGATTAGAGGGTGTAGCAATGCTAAGGTGGTGGCCAAGTGGCATCCAGACTTGTAATCATGTAGGTGATAGATTATTAGGTGTCAGGGTATTGGAAGATCAACAATTTGAACGAATTTGGTTTTCTTGTAGGTTTTCGATGGGCCTCTTAGGCCTACATAACAGGCATCACACATTTATCACTAAATACTAACAAAATATATGAATATGTATGTAATAAATGAAAAATATAATTAAAAAATGATTAGTTGAAGTTGGTACATCCACTCTAACCATTTCCCTAATGTATAAATGTGTATGACGACTAAATACCAATATGGGTAAATTTCCTTTCGAGTACATCTCTCCGTGTGTATATATGCATTACAATGCAATTTTTTCTTGGATACTTGTTGACCTTGCAACAAATTGGTGGAATTCCCTCCTTCATTCCACATGGGTAATAGTAGTAGCAAATGGAGATTAAATGTGAAAAATGGAAAGTCCAATTTTTTCTGAGATGATTGTAGAAAACATTATGTTTATAAAGGAATGTTGACGCTGTGTAAAATCTCATGGAAGTTGTTTTACAACAGAAAATTCCTTTGTATGCACATTGATTAATTGTGAATGATAAAGTGTGTTTGAATATTCTCATGAAGGATGATAATAGATGATCCTCAAGAAATATGCACAAAAGATGAAATAAATGAAGGCATGAAGAAGTTGAAGATTTCTTCCAACTATGGTTTATTTGATGATAGTTGTGTTAATTCAGAAATTGAGTGACGGAGTATGTGCTGGCCAATGGTTCAAATGGCTAGTAACTCAAATGATGATGATAGGTATAAGTTATCAATAACCCCTCCAGAAAACATGTTCTTGCTATATGGTTTATTGATCGAGTTGATTGTTAAGCATATTAAGGAATTTACCTAATTATCAAGAGATAAACAATGAGATTAGAGGATCGTTATTGTGACCAATATGAAGAAAGAATGGTTGATCGACTCAAAAGTTATACACCTTCAGAAATTTCAAATATGAGTAGATAATTTGATGCAGCTCCATGAACCCAAGCTTTAATAGTGTGATGCATACATATTTGGTTTCAATAGAACATAATTCATAAATTCATGGAGAAGTGAATAGAGTGCAAAAAGAGATTGTTATCAAGGGGGAGATTGTTGGGTATCTGACAAAAGCACATTTTTTTTCAAAAAGACATGATTTTTCCTCTTTTTATCAATTAGGGAGTTTCTAAACATTTGGCTTTTCACATTCTAAAAATGGAACCTAGGAATTGTATAAATTCATGTAGTTGTGAACCCTATATGCATCCTACAAAAGTAGATCATATCATTTATTTCTTGAGAAGTAAGATCATATCGTTGTCTTTTGATTAATTGTCTCAACTTCAATTCATTGAAGAGATGGGGTTGACATGTCTTTGTATTTTTCATCAAAACTCCGTACTATAACTGCAGAGTGGAAGGGGTCCATGTTATTTTGACTTCATAAGGTATTGCTTTAGATGCTTCTTCTTAATGAGAAGGAATAATTAGCAGAGATATATTTCCAAGCTAAGTAGATAAGCATGATTCGGTGTGGACTCAAAGGATACAAATTGACTACTAGTTGTGTATCCATTTTGACAACTTAGAAAAGAAGATATTGATGAAATTTTCTCTAGAACCATACATAAAAATTACTAAAATGCACATCAATGTGTCATGTTTCAAAACATGCTCTACATATGAAGGCCACTTTATCACGCAATCCATCTTTTGAATCTGAATATAATATTTATAAGCCATTTTAATTCCACCATTATTGAAAATCATGTGCACATGCATGCATATGTTGTGACATGTATTCAATTTGTTTCATCAATTATAAAAATGAGATTTACTTATAGAATTTCCTATGTCACATAGAAAATTATATCCCAGGAAATGTAGAGAAATAATAAGCTTATCAAGATGAACATCATGGAGAGGATGTCCGTAGAGAGATAATATTTCGAGGTCCAAATTTCATACATATGTTATATTTTCCAATGAACATGGAAAAGAGTTGATGATACAATATATATCTTATATTAGGTCAAATCCTACTATGAAGAAATGTTTAACATAGGGATATATTTAAAATTTTATCTTGAGATCGATTTACAAGAGTAGGAAATCATTTTACTAAGGTCTACAAGCTTGGGCTAAAGGGCAGTAAATGTGCAAAATAACCATTATCTCTGTAGAATGCAAATTGATCAAATTAATACTAAGTGACACCAATAGAGGTACTTGAAGCTTTGCTAACCATGTGGAGATAAGGGGGTTATATTTAAATATGAACACCCTTCAAGAAAATGTCCTTAAATGAGTGGTTGAAGGATTCAAAAGGTAAGGATGAGCACTCTCAAGTTGTGATTGAGGCACCTTTAAGCGAGGTGGGAGTTGTAATATACTTTTGACTAGAGGGAGGCAAGGTTTCCATGATTAAGGAATTGATCTGCAAGGACAAAGGAAGAAAATTGATAATAGTGTTGGGAATTGGATAATTCAACACTCCACGTGTGTTTCGTGACATGTAAGTTAACCGCCTCTTGAGGATCTATTAACTCTCGTGATACATTCATGTTTCGTGACATGTAAGTTAACCGCCTCTTGAGGATCTATTAACTCTCGTGATACATTCGTTTACTAACACTTGCAGGTTTTGGTCTAACAGTAATCATGATTTCAACAAGTGGTATCAAAGCTAAAGGTCTCGAGTTTGAAACACCCCCGATTAGTGTTAGGGGGAGATTTTTTGTAATTGGGTAATCCAGTGCTCCCCATGTGTTTCATGACATGTGCTTAACTACCTCTCAAGTATCTATCAACAATGACGGTGCGTTTGTTTACTAGTACTAGTGGTTTTTGGTGTAACATCAATTGTGATCTCACCAAATAGAAAGGAGTTTCTAAGGTGATCAAGGAGAGGAAACTTGTATATTGTGAAATAAGTCATTTTATGTGGGAGTTATTAGATAGACCTTAACCACCTCCTAAAGAGGATTGAAGTACTAAATTTTCTTTATTGTAGTTTATATTACATGTAGAAACTTATAATAATATATTAAATCATATATTCCCCTAAAACTAATATATTTATATCAATTATAAAATTACAAATAAATTACTAGATCTAGAAAATTAAGTTACTTAAAGTATATATATATATATATATATATATATATATATATATATATATATATATATATATATATATATATATATATATTTCACAACTAAAATCAAAAGTAATTTATTATTAAATAATTATATAGTTTCCTCCCACATATTTGTAAATTTTTGGAATTAATGAATCATAATGTTATTTTAAGATTGAATATAGCAAATTAAACTCCTTTCATTAATTCAATGACTTTAACATTTTGGGTTGTAGGAAGTGATTTGTATAGTGAGGTATTATTGTACCATTATTTAAAAAGGATAATTATAACATAAACATATTATTAAATAATTGCAACCCAAAGTCAATAAAATAGTTCTGGAAATTTTCACTCTAGTAATCCTATCAAGCTTATTTAAACTCAATTTAATTGTAGGTTTGAAATTTTCAAATTTGATTGTAGTTTCTAAATTTTGAAATGTGATAGAAATGAATAAAGTTAAATAGTTAGATAAATTTCATTTATATTCATTATATATAATATGTTTAACATATTTCACATTTTAATTATTTAAATTGATTTGGTTCACATCTATTATATTTCCAACCTATTCTAAAGAAATCTAAATTATTTACAATGTATGCTTTAATTTAATTTTACTTAACTTAACATAAACATTCCTTAACATGATTATGTAAAATGAAGGAGAAACTTTTAATAAAGCAAATAAATAAAATTTTACTTGACTTAACATAAACATAAACATTTGTTAACATGACTATGTAAAATGAAGGAGAAACTTTTAATAAACCAAATAAATAAAATCCATAACTTCATACTTTCATTCAAACATGGTGTAGCAATCCTTTAAGATTCCTCAAATCTCACAATGACATGTTGTGGAGAAAAATGAGATGAAGCAATATGAAGAAAAAAACTCTACTCGTAGTCCATTTTCTTTATTTTCTTTATGCAATGAAACTTAATTTGACCCACATGATTGGAATCCATTAGGTAACCCTCATGTTTGTATGCATGGTAGGATCGTATATGGCAATCCTTTCAAATTGCTTCAGCTGCCTTGTGGAAATTTTAAAAAGACAAGCGCGGAGTGTGAGCTCTTGAAATTTAAGAGAAGCTTGTAAAATTTGAGTTTCATATATAGAAAGAAAGAAGTAAATAATTATTTACATGCAGAAAATGAAATTAAATTTGAAAAAGACAAATAAACATATCTTTCATCGCAGAAAATGAAATTTAATTTGAAAAAGACAAATAAACATATCTTTTAATGCAGAAAATAAAGTTTAATTTGAAAAAAACAAATAAACATACTTAAGATTCACTCAGTGTTATCAAACCTACACCTGGCCACTTCTTCTAAAACAGTTAGACCCTCCATCGATATTCAAGAGGGAAGGCAAAGCAAAGATATGTATACTTGAAACAGCGGGGCCATGGAAACAGGAGCGCTATATCTGATAGAAATCCAGGCCATAGAAAGCCCACCTCCTCAATATTCTGATAGAAATCCAGGCGATAGAAACCCCACCTCCCCAATATTCATGTAGCTTTGCGCGGCATCTTGAAAATTCAAAATTTAAATTTGAAATGGCCCGGATGCATGCTTTAATTGTCTGCATTGTCTCGGCAAGACGGTTGCAGCGGATGGTGACGTGGACCGTATCATGGCAATCGGAAAGTTAAGCAGAGACATCGGCCATCTATGATACCATGTATGTATGACCATGGATAAAGCTGTCACATCAACTCCTAAAAGTCGCATTATAGACTAATCCATTTTTCTCCAATCGGGACGTAGATCTAACATCACTCAGTCGTCACTTAAAAGTTGGCACAGTTAATACTAACAATAACGTGCATTTAAATTTTACAAATTCAAACAAACTACTTCAAATAACGTGCATCTAAATTTCGACGTATCATATGAAATGATATAATTTTATATGCTAGATTATTAAAAAGCTTCCAGACGTGCATTTAAATTTCACAAAGTCAAACAAACTACTTCAAATAACGGGCATCTAAATTTCAACGTATCATATAAAATGATATAATTTTATATGCTAGATTATTAAAAAGCTTTTAGACATTTAAAATAAATATATGTGAGGTTTTTAATAATGGAATAATTAATTAAATATACTTAATTAGCGTGAAAATAAATTTTCCATCGGCACTCCACTAAATAAGGATTTATAAAATAAATTATTTAATATTATATAAAACTTAATTTTAAAACAAATTATATAATATTATATAAAACCTAATTATATATATTAGAATATTTCTATTACAAATCTATATAGGGCTATTACAAGTCTATATATAGGGTACAACTGCACATTGAAGAGATAAAATTTCGAGAGTTCAAGTTTATAAGTTTACTCTCATTTTTCTATGTGATATTTAAAGACAATATTACATATAAGATATGTATTTTATTTGTGAATTTTTTATAATTTTCTCAATATCATACAAAATTTATATTTCATGCTTGATGATGATTCCTTGTTCATAATGAGCATGATGGAAGGAGGGAACTGTAGTGATTTTGATAAACATGATGTTGAATCTTTCAGCTGATGAATTCTTTCCAAAACACATTGATGATTGAAAAATAAAGCAAAAACTTGTTGCAATTGGAAGATAAAACATGCAAGAGGAATAATGACTTCAGAAGGAGCAAGACAGTTTGCTAAAGCATGTAAAGAAGGTGGAAGGAGAGTTCGTTTGATGATATTGATCACATCAGATATGGACTCTTGAAGAAAGAGAAGGAGTTGACAAATACAACTCCATAGAAGAAGGATTGGGTCCTATTCATGCAACAACACTTTGACATCAATTCATGGAAATAAAGGATCACAAAGATCCTCTACATGAACAAAGTTATGAAGAAATTCTTAAATATATAGAAAAATAATCATGATGACATAACATAAGTATGCTATACTCATAGAGTATGGAAGCAAGCTTCTTAGAAGTTTGCAGGTACAATTGCAACATGAAGATAGTCCCATCTTCAAAATGAGAAGCAATTCGATCCAAAGGAAGTGGACTAAGATGGATGGTTGAAGAAAGAAGAATTATCTTTGACTGGAGACTGAATGGGTAGGAATATGGAAAAGTACTCTAGTATGGAAATACACTATATGAAAGGATGTTGATCTCAAAAGGAAAAAGTACCTAGAATTTGATGAAAGTCCATTAGGCCGAGGTAATAATGATATTGATGTTTCGATATTTATTATCTGGTTGGTATATGGATTTGCTACCTAGAAGAATGTTAGTTGAGGAAAGTGAATCTACAACTATTTGTTTTGAACTCAATTCAATGAATACATGGATTGAGTGGATGGATTTGGTAATCCTTGAAATATTATGTGGTCAAGATGTCTATATCATATTGAGATGGAAAGGTAGCAATGCAAAAGGATAACCTGATGTTAACATGACGATGGATCACTTTCATGATGAGAAGAAGCTATGTATTGCTCTACCTTGATTGACTACATATAATGTCTTTGTTGATGATGACTAGAGGGAAGTGATTTGAGAGGTTGATGGCCCGAATCCTGTCATAATATAGTTCTAGCAAGATGAAAGCTCAATTTGATGAGATGTGAAGAAAATGAGGAACCATGCAGCTAAGATCCTCATGAAGGACTAGTAGCTAATATATTTATGGATTATGACTTCCCAATTAAAAATAAGTAAGGAATATCCTCTATGCTTAAGAGGGAGTAAGAAGTTTACTTAAATGTTTAAAAGGGGGCAAGGATATATTCCCTGATCAAGAGGGAATGAGGATCTCCTCTCTAGTTAAGAGTGAGGTGAACATTATGTTCTCTTCTCCATGTTTCATGCAATAAAATAAGACTAATAGTCGTACGTCTAGTGAAAGCCATCAAGGGATAATGGCATTTGAAGGATTGTATAAGTATCTAAGATTGATACTCCTTGAGGATAAAAAATCCAAGATAGGAAGTGGACCGACACTCTTTGAGGATTAGATCCAAGATAAGAGTGGTCGAGGATGACACATATTCTTTGAGGATTGGGAATCCAAGATAAGAATATTCCTAAAAGGACATACCTAGTGAACATCCAAATGGGTTATGTTCCTTGAATATGTAGAGTGGTATCTCACGTAAAGCCTCCCAACATTATTCTATTATGTAAGAAAGAGCTTGTAAAGTTAAGGCTTTTCTATGCTGACAATGTTGATCATGATGTTGATGCTTAAAGATGGCTTATCAATCCAACTCTTCTTATAAGAAAATTTCAGTTTGAAAGTATTCATGTAGTGGGTGTACAATTATGAAGACCTCCCTAGTTAAGAGGGGGTGTTAGAGAATGTAACTAATTTTGGTCTTCATAAATTGTACCATTATGAAATTTTACGTAGAAATAAAAAGAAAATTGATTATTATTTTTCTAGACAAACATGTTCTTCATGCTTTTAGGTTTTTGAGTCAACGTCCAATTTGGACAGAATGTAAAAGAAAAAGAAAAAGAAATTTTAATTATGTAATTTTGGGACAAAAACCCCTCTAGATTCCAAGTCGACCTACATGTCAAGTTAGCCTTGCCCCAAAGGACATGTTTATTCATACCCCTCTAAACTATATAAATAGTGGGAAGATGGAGCTCATTTGCACACACACTTGGATGGATTTTTGGTCTGAAATATCACAGAGAAGGGCATAGAAGATTTAGAGGACGAAGCTGGAAGAAAGGATTTCTTGTTGGAGCTAGGTTTTTAAGATTTGTCTTGGTTTGCCTCTTGTTGATGGTCTCTTGATGATGAATTTGCTGGAAGGAAAGAAGGTTTGAATTGGCATCTAGAGGTGCAAATTTATGTGGTTATGGGTCTTGGATATCTCGTTTAATCTAATTCTATAAGAAGAGATTTTCTGGGTTTGCCCCTGGCTTGGAGCATATATTTTTTGTTCTATTGTCTTATGTGATCTTCATGTTTTATGGTAATTGCTTGATGAATAAATAAAACATAATAATAATAATGTTGACGGACTCACAAGTAATTATCATGTAAAGAAAATCTAAGATAAAATTGAAAAACCTCCTAATTTCCTACACAATGAGGTTTCATTTTTCATAAATTTTAGAGCTAATTGAAGATAATTTCAATTTTTAATTTGACTTCATGCCCAATAAGGCACATGGTCTGCTGTTCTTAGTGTCTATGGAAAACCTCAAAATAAATTTCCTTGAATATCAACAATACTAGCACCAGATCGAAGAGCTCATTGCAAGATTTCCAACGATATAGACAATGTCTCAATCTATGTTCATATGCAAAAGTTATGCCAAGTCAAATTTTTGGTCAAAATTGGAAAAAAAGTCAAAAGACAATCTCAAACTTCTGCCACGTGGCATGCCGTATATATGACATGTGGTAGCGCATCAACACAGGTCCATATGGGACCCACAACAAGAGATGTGGCACTATAAAGTGAGGTGGAAACACCGCAACCTGACACATGGAATTCATTGACAAAATATGTGGCATCTTAATTGGGCAGTTGTTGACCAATGACAACAGATGGAACAATCACATGGTGCCACATGGAACCTCAAAATAGGCCAAGTGGCCTTAGAGTGAGCACATGAACCTCGTAAATTTTGGCAAACCATTTTTGTTTTTTATATGGTTTTTCAAAACACCAAACTATATGAACGTGTTTAAAAACCAACATAACAATAAAGTCATGTGGGAAAGGAAACATTTCATTTTTAAAATTTTGTTTTAACAAAAGGCCATATTGGGAGCTAGCGGGGTTTGGACCCAAGCCACCCACACACCATTTTAGCCATATTCCAATGAACCAATGAGTTGGACTTTGTAAAGTCTGCTTAACTCAATATATTTAAAACCATATCATTTTCATTCAAGGACCAATGGGGTCGGAGTGATCGAATGAAAGAACCACGTGTGTGGAACCACGATCAAGTGGAACCCAGAGTTGATGGAACCTTGATGACATGGTGCCAGGGGGTATATTCTACAGAATATTGCATGGAGAATCTTTAAGGAATCTAAAAAATTCCTTGTGGGGCCGGAATTGCAAGTGGCGAGAGATAGGAGAGTCTTCAAGCGACAAGTTAGAGTCAGTAAAATATGTAAATGAAGTTTTGGAAAGATTTAATATGCAGGATTGCAAGGCAGAAATTACTCCTACAGTGATGGGATTGAAGTTAAGCAAAGAGGACAACAACAAGGATTTTGATCCAAGTTTGTACAAGAGCATAGTTGACAACGTCATGTATTTGACTGCAACTAGGCCAGATATTATGCATGTTGTGAGTTTAATTTCCAGATTCATGGAAAGGCCAAAGGAGGCACATTGGCAAGCAGCAAAAAGAATTCTGAGGTATGTGAAAGGAAGAAAGAGGTATGGTATTTTATACACTACTTCAGAAAATTCTGAATTGATTGGATATACTGACAGTGATTGGGATGGAAGTATAGATAACAGGAAAATCACCTCTGGATATGTTTTTCATATGGGTTCAGGAGCCATTTCATGGGCTTCTAAGAAACAACCAATTTTGGCTTTATCAATAGAAGAGGCAGAGTATGTGGAAGCTACAACAACATGTCAAGTAGTTTGGATGAGAAGAACGTTGAGAAGTTTGTGTCATGAAGAAGTAAAATACACACCAATTTATTGTGATAATAGCTCAGCAATAGCATTGTCAAAGAATTCAGTGTTTCATAAGAGAACAAAACACATTGATGCCAAGTAACACTACATCAAAGAACTAGTGAACAATGGAGAAATTGTTTTGAAACATTGCAGAACAAAGGAGGAGTTTTCTGATATATTGACAAAACCATTGGGGCATAAAAGTTTTAATTATTTGAGAAAAAGTCTGGGTATGGAAGAAAATCCAACAGTTTAAATTAAGGGGGAGTATTGGAATTTAATTCCAACTGCACAGTTTGCAGAAGAGGAAGAAATTGAATGACAGGAAGACCAGAAATGATAGCGGCAGTAGCAAAAACTGAAAATTATGTTTGGTACGCAACCGAGCAATGAATTCCAGATTTGATTGAGCCTGCAAAACCATTTTTTTTATCATGACTGTAGCATGTCTTTGTGACGAGGAGCCGTGGTTCAATCACCATGCAACCAAAATCTTCAAACCTGCAATTAAAACTCTCCATGATGCCATCAAAGCTCTCCATTCCTACATTTAAACACAACAACAACCAGAAATTAAACTTTGCAACCACCACACATTGAATTGTTTTGAATGGGCCTTGACCCCACCAACGCCAACGTAGCAAACCATTGACCAATCAGGAGGCGATCATGGGAAGCTGATGTGGACAGCCCCGAAACAGACCCGATAAAAAATTATAATGCAAATATAATTTTATCGCGCGTCCGGATGCCTACGTCATCACAACCCAAATTGGAATGCGATAATTTTATTCAAACGGGTTTAATTTCTTGTTTTAAAATCCAAGATAAAGGTTTTAAAACATAGGTTAATGCTTTATGTTCGCACGGTGTATTAAGGTTTCAAAAACCTTATATACAAATGTTTTAAAATGTTGTTACGTATTGTTTTTAATTAAGTCTTTAGGGATATACATATACATTTTATATGAATATATATATATATATATATATATATATATATATATATATATTATATACATATACATTTTATATGAATATATATATATATATATATATATATATATATATATATATATTATAAACTTCACAAAGTTTATAATATACATTATATGATAGTTTTTTTTAAATAGTTTTGTTATAGTGTGTAGTGAAGAAAAAGGCCCGAAGGCTGAAATAAAAAGCAGTTGTGTATTTTTTTTTTTTTAGTGTGACACAGTGTGGAAAAACAAAATGTGAGACTCTATATTAAAAAAAAAAACAGAGAGAGCATCTATATGCAAGACTGTGTATTGTTTTTTTTTTGTTGCTTGAAGGCAGAATTGAACAAGAGGACAGAGAATAGTTTAAGGAGTGAACAACACTGTGTTTCAGTAGCAGTCAAACATTTTTTTTTTTTGGTAATCCAGAACAATGAATTTCTGAGGAAATCTCCATTTTGTAACAACTTTTGATTTAATGAAATAGAATTTTTTTTAAAGCATCTTTGTCCAACAATTTTTAATTGAATCTCTGTGTTGGGAAGATGAATTTTATTTCCTGTGTATGTGTTTGGAATCATTCAGAAATTCCAGCAGAATTAGCAAAGAAAGAAGATAGGTAGATCCAAATTGTTATTGGGTGATCCAAGTTCAGTGATAGGAGCAAATCGAGTCGACCTTTATTCAGTAGATCCGCCTTGGTAGCTTTACAGTATGTGGTGAGAGAGAAGAGGTAACTAGAGCAACCATAGCCATATAAGATAGGGGTAGTAAGTGGTTACCGACACCCAGTACTGAGCCATTGATAACACCTAATTCCATAATATTTCCACAAAGTTGATTGACTTCGCAAATAAATTGGGCCATAAGAAGGTTTATGGTTCATGTAATAGATGCAAATATTTCAATGGAAGTAGTTTCAGTATCTGCAGCGAAAAGGTAGCAGGGGTAGAGGCTAAGATTTAGACACCATAATTATAGGCACTAAAAGGAAAAAAGCATCTCAACTCCAGCTTCCATTTGCCTAGTTCCATTAGACGCAGATACAAATCCAAATGTGTAACCTACTTGCAACCCTATTTGTTCCAACAAAGGCTATAGCTCCTATCCAGTAGTGCTCCAAATACAACAATTCCTATCAATAGTGTTCCAATATTTTTTCATTCTACAATAAGATAAGCATCTAAGCAAGAAGCACCAAATAAAGCACTCTCATCATCACCGGTAGAGGCAAAGGTTATTGTTTCCCTTATTTTAGCACAAATTGATCAAGCCTTAACAAGCACCCCCTATTTAAATAGCACCATTATCCAAGTCAGTCTTCGAATCAGGAATATCACAACCAACATAAGTGGCTAGAGAAAGCACCACAACAAACAAAGGCATTGGTGGCTAGAGCATTATTTGATTACAACCTCTAGTCACAGAGAGAGTACTAGCCCCGGAGGCTAAGATATAGGCATAGTAAGGTAGCAGGCCAAAGCTTAGTTGGCCTTGCTTTCTCCAGACCCGGAACTTTCTCACAGCGCTGAAGTATCAAGAGTTGCAAGGGCTAGAGGGTGCATTTGCAAAACCCTCCATTGAACCTCTTGACCATGCTGGACCATCCTTTCCGGTTGGAAGAGATGTTGGCTAAATGGAAGGAAGGAAGTTATTAAGGTTTCAAGGAAGCAGGCTCTGAAGGAAGGGCTCTCTATACCACCTAAGCTACTACCCTGCCTCAATCTAGATCCTGGTTGTATCAGTGCCTTATAAACCATCAGTTTTCTACGTCCTAGTAGGAGCAAAGCCACATCTCCGCATTCGCCATCATATTCTTATATCTCATCTTATTTTCTGCTTTAAATTCTAGGCATCCTTCAAATTCATGAAAGGAGAGGTATCACAACTCATGGTGTTGGTCCTGCTTAGTGAAAAACTGGTAAATGAACTAGTGAAAACCTGGCCTTGGGAGTGCTTAATTGACCGTTAAACTTAGCAAATTACTGGTAAATGAGAAAGTGATATCGTGGCAAATGAGGATGGGAAATGAAATACTAAAAGGTGGCGTATCCCATCCAGCGATCCCAAGCCATCGATCCATCCCAACCTTCCTCTCCCTCTCCCTTTGCTCATCCATATCGCTTCAATCTTCACAACTATCTGACCATTTCAAGGGGTCTTTGTTCTCTGTCTCTATAAGCCTAAATTTATGGTCTAACGACAATGATTTTGGTTAATGGAAAAATATCCCTAAGCCTCTCTTCTTAGCCAGCCATTTTGGGTTTTACTCTATGCTTTCTAATTGCCCCTATATGTACGACATTTTACAGAGTTCTCTATGCTTCTATCTTTCACCCTATCTTTAGGGCGATAGGACTCATGCTTTAGCTACCCTTTCTTTGACTATAGACCTAGTACTCTATTCTACCAGTATTAGGGTTCAACTCTATGGATTTAGGTCTTCTCCCATAGCCAATCTTCTATGCTACCAGTATTAGGGTTCAAACCAAGTTATCTTCTCTGTGGGTTTATCTCTAATTCTCCCAAAGCCGGAACTTCCCTACCACCCAATCTATAATTCAGGGGGCTGAAGTTACTATAGAACGCCCGCAAATTCTCTATTACATATTAGTTTAGATTTATTTTAATTGAGGATTATCTATTAAGTGTTATTAAATCTGATAAACCACACTGACTGGTTCGAACAGTTTCGTCAAAATATTCTTATATGTGATTATCACTAAAATATTTTATATAAATTTTATGGATCACAGAAGCCAAATTCCTAATATCTCATTTCATTTTAAAAAATGTTAACATTTTCAGAGATTTGATTCCTTTCAACTTTTGGTAGATCTAGATTAACATTAACATTAATTTTAATGTAACATCAACTATTGTCAACAATGACATTAATGTAATGATGTAGCAATCATAAATAATAAATGTTATATTAATGTAACATAAATACATTGTTATGTTGATGCATTATTACAATCAACCTCATCAACCCTTTTTAATCATGGTAAACTCTTCACAACCATTTTTAACCATAGTCATATTACATGAACCATATTTAATCATGGTATATGAATTTTCCCCAAGCACATCAGTCATCTATTAGCACAAGTACATTATTAAATTTCACATTGGTCATATATGTGCTAATATAATCTCTATTTATTCTCGAAACACATCAAAATGATAGAGAAAATGGTAAAACAATGTGTATAAATTTAATTATAAATATAGAGAAAATATTAGGCAAAATATGCTTAGATGTGATTATCACCAAAATATTTTATATACATTTTATGGATCACATAAGCCAAATTCCTAATATCTCATTTCATTTTAAAAAACGTTAACATTTTCAGAGATTTGATTCCTTTCAACTTTTGGTAGATCTAGATTAACATTAATATTAACGTAACATCAACTATTGTCAACAATAACATTAATGTAATGATGTAGCAATCATCAATAATACATGTTATATTAATGTAACATAAATACATTGTTATGTTGAAGCATTATTACAATCAACCTCATCAACCCTTTTTAATCATAGTAAACCCATTACATGAACCATATTTAATCATGGTCTACGAATTTTCCCCAAACACATTGGTCATCTATTAGCACAAGTACATTATTAAATTTCACATCGGTCATTTATGTGCTAATATAATCTCTATTTATTCTCGAAACACATCAAAATAATAGAGAAAATGGTAAAACAATGTGTATAAACTTAATTATAAATATAGATAAAATATTACACATACAGTTATTTAAGGCATTGTCTATCAAGGCCCCAAATTCACCTGGGTGAATTTCCACTATTTTCTGTGGGAATTGTTGACCTCTTTAAACTAATCAATAAATTAATAATTAAATTACTTACTTTTTATTTAACTAACACCGTGCAAAAGAATTAAATCAATGATTAACACAATAATTGTTTTATTTACTGACTTTTTAATTTACTAGATGTAAAAAGAAATCATGCGTGAATTTCCACTATTTTCTCTGGGAATTGTTGGCCTCTTTAACTAATCAGTAAATTAATAATTAAATTACTTACTTTTTATTCAACTAACACAATGTAAACGCATTAGGTCAATGATTAACACAATAATTGTTTCATTTACTAACGTTTTAACTTACTAGATGTAAAAGGTCTTGGCTACCCAACTTTCAAATTTGCCGGGAAATTTAACAAAAAATAATTAGAAAAATATGACAGTAGGAATGTTTAGAAGAAGATATTATATACAGAATCCCGAAGGATTAGCTAACATTCCCCTTGATGTTAAGGGACATTTGACATGCTAAGTAGAGTTAAAATTTTCAAACTTTTCATGTCCTAATGTTTTGATAAAATATATGTATAAGTAGGACAATGTGTGTAGATGATACCACTATGAAATAGATAGAACTTCATGATAAAAACAGATGGTATTCTGCTATTATTTATTAATAAAAAAAGGAACAATATTTATACAATCAAATTGAGATGGAGACAATTGTGTCTTCATAACTAGAAATACTAGAAATAATTAATCTATGTCCTAAATATGATTTTATATAAGAAATCCTAAAAGATTAGTTAACATTGAGTATCATCAAAAACTTTGAAAAACCCAAAATCTTGAAGTTTGAAAACTCTAATATAGATTTACAAAAATTCCAACCAACATTTTCATAATTTTTTAAACAAATTTAAAAGCTAAATAAACTAAGCAATGTAAAATAATAGTATTGATAGTACATCAATAATTGACATAGAATGTCCAATGACAAGTACAAACATATGGTCGTGGCAATGTGAATGTCGAAGCGGAAAGGTGATAATTAAAATTCTTTAACATTATTATACTGTAGCCGCAGATATATTGCATTAGCTTTGTTATTGATTTGATATTAATTTACTTTGTTATTTATTTATTTTTATTATTTAAATTCATTTCTCTGATCTTTCAATGGCTAATACTTTTCACTTCTTATTGGAGACTGCATTGTAATTCAGGGCTTTCATTTATTGAATAGGTCGCTGCTCTATGCGCTGTCATAATGATATTAGACGGGATTTTGCAGAGATATCATGAACATTAATAGCAACCTCATATTACGATGTGCGCCTCCTACCCTGCCCTGCTCTGCAATTTAATATATATTATCACATATTGCTGGAATTCTTCTAACCATACTTTGTGGCCCCAATTTATACGTTGAGTACTCTGCCACATTAAATGCACTGGTACTTACTGACCAGTTTATTGATTCGATATCCATTGTCTTATTGGTTTTGAATCCTTCCGTGCGATTTGTTGCAGTCACCATTATGCAAGTATTCTGGCAGCTAGCTCCTGGGATAATCTATTTAGCAAAGAGTTTGTCGAGAAGCTAGGAGCACTTATTGTAAAACTCCACAGGAAAAGAGCTGGTCGCATGAGCCAGATAGAGAAGCAATCTATCCCATAGACAATTTGTAGCCTCGTGGATGTTAAAATTACTTTCTTTCTTTCTTCTTTCTTTCCGTCTCCCGATGTACTAATCTCAACAACAAATTTTCTCGGAATAGGGATTAATTGATTTTCACCCTCACTTCACATGGCTTCCTCCGTCCGGAGTTTAACACATCGATATGAGGGATAATCCCCAGATCCAATGCCACGTGGACGGCGGGAAGAGCATTCATGTTTAGGGTTTCTCAAGGTATAAGGATTTTAGTTTTCACTTTTTTACATGCAACATCCGACTAGTTCTGAGCATTTCGCCTCCGCTACTGATAGAAATTTGATAACCTTCCAGGACCGAGAAGGTAAACGCAATTTCGCATGGTGAAACCAGTTTGTCATTCTCCTACAGGTTTCGTATTCGGTTGATTTTCCTCATTCAATAATTTTCTTTGATTTATTGCGGCTTTCCTCTACAACATTTGTTTTCTCCATGTGGTCTTGTTTCTTTGGTTTAATCTTAGTTTCATGTTTGTATATAGTGACTTATCCTCAAGCTAACGAATGCGTCTCGACTATTTTCTGGTTAATGTAACTAACTTCATAAGACTTTTAAACTATTGGAATAATTCACGTTTCCTCCTTTGTGAAAAATGAATTTGAATGGGAGTTTACCATACCTCTCTCATGCGTTCATCATTAATTAATTCGATGTGCATTTTCGTGAATATGCTGGAGACAGAGTCAGTTAATTGACATTGCCTTGCATCTCTCACTGCATTAATGTTGGAATATTGAAAATTCCAGAACAAACAGTGGAGAGAGTAATACTCTTCTCTTTAACACAGAGAAATTAAAATTTTTCTTTCTCACAGGAGACAAAGTTTTAACTCAATAAAAAAAACATTTATTTCATAAAAATGTGTTACAAATTCTTCCTCTAACAGAGGGATTTACAATAGTGACTGCTACTAACACAGTTCACCGAGAAGACCTCACTGTCTCTCAAATAAAACACTCTGTCTCTCTCTGAAAAATACGTTGCTCTGTATTTTCTATTTCGCACTGCTGTGAATAAAAACGACTCTGTTCTATATAAAAATAAAACATTACAATTATAGGCTCTTCGGCCTTTCTTTTATAAGTGGCACGCACATTATAAAACATTAAACATAAAACATAAATGCATCGAGTCCGCGACTTAAAACATAAAACAAACGAAAACAACCAAATGAAATTGCGATTGCGCGATGTTGCGATATGCGATATGTGCGATCGCATTGCAAACATCGGTCGACGATATGGCTTACGGATGGGCGGACATATATGACTTGCGATTTGCGATCGCGCGATGGCGCGACATCGCATCGCAACTTTCAACCATCGGTTTAGCACTTGCCATTCGCGATTTGTGATTTGCGTGATTGCGATCGCATCGCAAATATAATATACAACGCCGCGTGGTCTATGGGACCCACGGGCCTTCTGCTTTACGGGAGGGCGATAGTTTATATATAACATATATATATTTGTTCGTTCTGCACGCGGAACTCACCATATCAACAAGACACTTTAATACAAAGGTCCTTCACCGCCTCTGCCATTTAACTCCGTCGATTTAAATTCGTAAGGCTTTAAAAACAATCAATCCATAGTAAATTAATGCGCACCCGTCAGCACCACAGACTGACTAGGCTGAGGGAACACTTCGTCTTGACTTCAATGTCTTTGCAATCTTTCACTTACGCAATTACTGCGATTGACCGGCGGTTGGAATTAATTCAACACTCCCCTTATTTCTTTTGTTCAGATTTCATACATACCCTGGCATTTCTGAAATGTTCAGCACAATGTAATTAACTTTGTCAGAACCTATTATATTGATCCTCTACAATTGCACTGTGTTGTAATACTGTTTATCCATTGTTAACCAATTCACGTATGAAGTGGCTTGGTTTCATCTTAACCTATTTTAAGCCTCTTTTGATGATACAATATTTGACTATTATACAAAGTCTCGCGACGTTACCTATTCTTGACATAAACTTCTCAACATTTTCTCATCAAGAAGCCTTGACACACATATATTTGTATTTTATACATATTCTGCTTCTACTGTAGACAATGCTACAATGGGCTGTTTCTTAGAAGCCCATGAAATGGCTCCTGAACCCATGTGAAAAACATAACCGGAAGTGCTCTTCCGATCATCAATACTTCCAGCCCAATCACTGTCTGTGTATCCAACTAAATCTGAACATTCTGAAGTAGTATAAAAAATACCAAAACTTTTAGTACCTTTAACATACCTCAAAATTCTTTTTGCTGCTTGCCAATGTGCTTCCTTTGGCTTTTCCATGAACCTGGAAATCAAACTAACAGCATGCATTATGTCCGGCCTAGTTGCAGTCAAATACATGAGGCTGCCAACTATGCTCTTGTATAAACTAGGATCAAAATCCTTGCTGCTGTCCTCTCTGCTGAGTTTTAATCCCATCACTGTGGGAGTGATTGCTGCTTTGCTATCATGCATGTTAAATCTTTCAAGCACCTCATTAACATACTTTTCCTGTGAGATAAAAATATCATTTTCATCTTGTTCTACTTCTATTCCCAAGAAGTATCTTAACAAACCCATATCAGTCATTTCAAATTCTTCTTTCATGACTGTTTTAAAATGTTCAATAAGGCAATCATCATTACCTGTAAAAATAACATCATCAACATATAAAACTACAATCAATATTTTTCCATCTTTTTCTTTGATGTAGAGGGTGGGTTCTCCCTCACACTTTTCAAAACCATTTTCCAGTAGATATGAATCTATCCTATTGTACCACGCTCTTGGCGCTTGCTTCAGCCCATAAAGAGCTTTCTTCAACTTGCATACTTTGTGCTCTTGGCCTTTCTTCTCATAGCCGAGAGGTTGTTCAATGTAAACCTCTTCCATTAACACTCCATTTAGGAATGTTGACTTCACGTCCATTTGGTAAACTTTCCACTTGTTTTGTGCTGTTATGGACAGCACTGCTCTCACGGTTTCCATTCTAGCAACCGGTGCGAAAGTTTCCTCATAATCTATCCCATGCTTCTGCTTATAACCTTTGACAACAAGTCTTTCCTTGTGTCTCTCTATTTTTCCTTCAGCATTACTCTTGGTCTTGTAGACCCATTTAACACCAATGACATCTTTACCTTTTGGGAGTTCAACCAAATCCCAAGTTTTGTTTCTTTCTATGGAATTTATTTCCTCATCCATAGCTTCTATCCATTTCTCATCCTTGATGGCTTCTTCGAAATGAACAGGATCATCAACATGACAATATAAAGCAAACAAAGAATTGATACCTTCATTTGTTATATCTTGTTCATAAATCTCTTTCAAACTTCTGAATTTCTTACCTCTTTCATTAGGTGTACAAGTACTTGAAGAAGCACTTGAATTTCCTCCTTGTGGTGTGCTTGGAGAAGCACTTTCATTTCTC
The DNA here is from genome assembly GCA_034641835.2 of Pinus albicaulis. Taxonomy (NCBI): domain Eukaryota; kingdom Viridiplantae; phylum Streptophyta; class Pinopsida; order Pinales; family Pinaceae; genus Pinus; species Pinus albicaulis. The sequence continues at coordinate 1,267,743,307 of CM076583.1, read as the reverse complement.
CTCAAGGGTGTACTTTGCGGTGTTGATGCTACTGTTTGGGGATGTTTTTCAGCCACCTCATCATCATTCTCATCATGAGATAAACAGTGTTTAACATTCACTGTTTTCTCTATGCTTCCATCCCAAGCTTCCTCTTCAATGAACTGAACATCTCTGCTCACAAGAAACTTCTTGTTGGATGGGTTGTATAACCTGTAGGCCTTGGATTCCTCACTGTATCCAATGAAAATACATTTCTCCCCCTTGCTGTCCAACTTCTTTCTTAGCTGATCCGGAATGTGTGCATAAGCCACACATCCAAAAACCTTCATGTGTGTGACACTTTGCTTTGTGCCACTCCATGCCTCTTCCGGCACTTTGTTCATAACTGCTTTTGTAGGGCACCTATTCAAAATATACGCTGCACAATGTACAGCTTCTGACCAATAATCATTAGGCAAATGCTTTGCCTTCAACATGCTCCTTGCCATGTCCATTATGGTTCTGTTCTTCCTTTCGGCTACTCCATTTTGCTGCGGAGTATATCTTGTTGTAAACTCCTTATGAATACCATTTTATCTAAAAAAACGTAGAAAATCTTTAGAGATATACTCACCTCCTCTGTCAGTCCTTAAGACTTTGATGTGCAGCCCACTCTCGTTCTCAACAAGTGCTTTGAAATTGCGAAATTTTTCAAACACTTCACTTTTGTTTTTCAAAAAGTAAACCCAAGTTTTTCTTGTAAAATCATCTATGAATGTTAATACATAGTGGCTGCTTGCAAGCAATGGAGTTTACATCAGTCCACATACATCTGAGTGGACAATCTATAAGGGTGCTTTCGCCCTTATGCTTTTCCCTGAAGGAAAATTTTCTCTGTGTTGTTTCCCCAAGATACAACCTTCACAAAGGCTGTCCGGTTTCTCTATCAATGGTAAACCACTTACCATTCCTTTTCTGTTCAACAAATTAAGACCTCCAAAGTTGAGATGTCCGAATCTCAAGTGCCATAACCAATTATCATCTTTTGGTTCGCTTTGGTAAGTCTCTTGTGCAACTGCTGCTTTCTCTTCACCATTCTTCAAATCTGCTCTCATTCTAAGAGGGAACATCCTGTTCCTTGTCATCTTCACTTCAGCAATACATAGTTTGTTGGGTGGTTTATCCATGATGGTACAAACATCATTATCAAAGAAAACATTATACCCCTTATGGACAAGCTGTCCAATACTTAAGAGGTTACACTTCATTCCTGGAACATAATAAACATCTGCTATGGATTTATTTGCACCTAATCTTGTTAAAACATTTACATCTCCTTTTCCCATAACAGAAACTTTGCTATCAGTTCCTAGTGTGACTTGTGACTGCACACTCTCATCTAACATAGAAAACATTGCTAAGTTTCATGTCATATGGTTACTACAACCGGAGTCTAGAAACCATAAATCCTCACTTTTTTCTTCAGCCATATTACAAGCTAAAAACAAATTATTTTGGCTGATATTTTCTCTAGTGAAATTTGCACTAGTTCTATTTCCCATATCATTCTGCTTCTTTCTACATTCATTAGCATAATGACCATATTTTTTACAATAGTGACATTGGACATTGGATTTATCATACGTTTGTCCTTGAGCATTCTGCTGACCACTCTACTGGCTGCTGCCTTGGCCGTGGCTATGATTTTGACTATTGCACCTTTCATGTGAATGTGAAGGGCTGTTCCTACCACCTCTGTTTTGGCTTCTACCTCTTCCTCTCTTGTTTCGTCTGCCTTTCCCTCTTCCTCTTTCGAAAGACATCTGGGTCTTAAAGGCATGCTCAAGAGATGAGTTTTCACTCCTACCCAATCTCTGTTCATGGGTCATCAGTGATGCATGAAGTTCATCCACTGAAAACTTTGTGAGATCCTTAGTCTCCTCTATGGTGGTGACAATCACATCAAATCTTGAGGGTAAACTCCTCAAGAGTTTTTCCATAATCCTCTTGTCTTCAAGAGTCTCTCCATGGGATCTTATTTGTGTGACCATTCCAATCACATGAGTGAAGAATGAGTCAATAGTGTCTGACTCTTTCATACAGAGAGTCTCAAAGTCTCTCCTCAGCAACTGAAGTTTTGCTGTCTTCACTTTCTCCATGCCCTGATAAGCTGTCTTGAGAGTTTCCCATGCTTCTTTGGATCTCATAGCTGCTTCTATCCTTGGAAACACACTCTCATGCACTGCTTGATACAAGAAGAAAAGAGCCTTGGCATCTTTCTTCTTATTGCTCTTCAGAATCTCTCTTTCTGCTTGAGTTAAAACATAAAACTCTGCTTCATTTGCTGGCTCTTCAAAGCCATCCTCAACAAATTCCCATAAGTCTTGGGAGACAAATAATGCTCTCATAGTTATTGACCAGTAGTCATAATTTTTCCCATTAAATTGTGGGAGATGGATATTTCCCATACCCATACCAGTGCTGGCTCCAGCCATTCTGCACTCTTAACTATGATTCAAAAATACTTGCCTGTGTGTTTTAAAATTAACTAACTGTATTGCAACAGTAACACAAAACTGTATAGAGAAATACCTTTGGATTCCTTTTGGCTGAGTCTTCACACTGCTGGAGAAGCTCCTGCAACAAAGAACTCCTTTCTTTCAGCTTCTTTGATCTTCAAAGAGCCTGGACTGACTCTGATACCATGTTGGAATATTGAAGAATTCCATAATAAACTCCTCTCTATAACACAGAAATTAATAAAAAATTTCTTTCTCACAGGAGACAGAGTTTTAACTCAATAAAACAAACATTTATTTCATAAAAATGTGTTACAAATTCTTCCTCTAACAGAGGGATTTACAATAGTGACTACTGCTAACACAGTTCACCAAGAAGACCTCACTGTCTCTCAAATAAAACACTCTGTCTCTCTCTGAAAAATACGATGCTCTGTATTTTCTATTTCGCACTGTTGTGCATAAAAACGTCTCTGTTCTATATAAAAATAAAACATTGCAATTATAGGCTCTTCGGCCTTTCTTTTATAAGTGGCGCGCACATTATAAAACATTAAACATAAAACATAAATGCATCGAGTCCGCGACTTAAAACATAAAACAAACGAAAACAAACGAAAACAACCAAATGAAATTGCGATTGCGCGATGTTGCGATATGCGATATGTGCGATCGCATTGCAAACATTGGTCGACGATATGGCTTACGGATGGGCGGACATATATGACTTGCGATTTGCGATTGCGCGATGGCGCGACATCACATCGCAACTTTCAACCATCGGTTTAGCACTTGCCATTCACAATTTGCGATTTGCGCGATTGCGATCGCATCGCAAATATAATATACAACGACGCGTGGTCTATGGGACCCACGGGCCTTCTGCTTTATGGGAGGGCGATAGTTTATATATAGCATATATATATTTGTTCGTTCCGCACACGGAACTCACCATATCAACAAGACACTTTAATACAAAGGTCCTTCACTGCCTCTGCCATTTAACTGCGCCGATTTAAATTGGTAAGGCTTTAAAAGCCTGATCCAATCCATGATAAATTTTGCTTTCCAATCCTTTTGCAATTTGTTCAAAACTGCAGGCAACCGCCTTAGCCTTGATTTCAATGTGCTACAATCTTTCACTTCTGCAATCACTGCTGATGGACTTCAGCAGTTGGAATTAATTTCCAACAATTAACTAGGTTATTACTCTGTTATGACGAAATTCCTGTCGGAGCTAATAATAACTCCTCGTTTTTTATTCGAGGTTAATTAAACCCGGTCTCATGAGACAACGTCTCAGGCTACAATGCTCGGACCCTATCGCGTTTAGGGAAATTGTCTTTATTTACAATTTCCCTACCATATAACAATGTTGTTTTTTTTTCTTTGCTATATATATATATATATAAAATCCCTCCTCAAGAACGGAACTCCTGTATCCCTCTTTCGATAGTCTACGGCAACGTAGTCGCCATAAATATGCCACATCCTATTCTTGCATATCATTTTAATATTATACATTTCACTATTTTGCAATATTTGGGCATTTACATTCAAGAATTTAATCTTTGATATTAAATCTAATTCATTGTTTTCCTCCTGGTTTACAAGTATGGCTGGGATACTATTTCCATAGGGTATTGTAGATTCTATTTCTTATTTAACGTTTTTATTCCCCTGCTATCTAATTTCTATCTTTATTATCTACAGGTAAGCCAAAAATACGACACAGTATATTGCAATTCAAGACCACATTCGATTTGGGTTCTTTTAATTTGTCATTTTCTGCTTTCCAGGTTGGTTTTCAGTGTTCGTGGAAGATTTGGCATCCATACCATGCCTCTGTTTCTGAATTTTCTATTTTATTTCCACAAGGAACCTAGTTTCTTAGAACTGTGGATTTTAACTACGAGTAGCACTATACAGAGTATTGTCTGTAATTGTTCTTTGATATTCATACTGTCATAAAATCTGGACTGTGGTTACCTCTCACCGAGGAAAGAGGGTTTCCAACTATTACATTTGTTCTTGCAGGGATGTGTCTTTAATATGTTATTTGAAATATGCCTGCTAATGGAATCGTTCAATTCACTACAATTTACTAGCTAGCCATGTAATTTGTATCCTGTATGATACCGTAAGATTTAATTATGGTTAATTACCAAAATGTGTTATTTTCCAACAGTTCTTACTAGAAAACTACAATTCTGATGTATACCAGTAGATAACCCTTGTGTATACAGTTTGATATCCTTCTTTCACTGTATAGTTAATTTGAGACAATCAACCCTTATATATATATAGGTATAACCTCTATTCATGCAGTTTACTATTTTCCTTTCTCTAATATATGCAGAAAAGCTCTATTCATGCAGTTTACTATTTTCCTTTCTCTAATGTATGCAGAAGTTCCGCTGTGTATAGTATAGTATCTATTTTAGATGATACCACTACTGGTTATGTTAGTCTAATTTTCTAGGTATACGTGTGCTGGGTATATGTGTGCAGGTATATTGCATTATTTCATGACTTTTACATAATTTGGTATTTTTTTTTATTTTTTATTTACCGTGTGCACACTTACAGGAATCTTCTTTTGGATTTCTTTATATTTAAATAGACTAAATAGACTAAAATGAGATCAATTCGGATAATAACTTCTTAATTAATATAATATGAAATGAATAGACTAAAATGAGATCAACTCGGAGAATAACTTCTTAATATGAAATGAGATATTTGTCTACATTTAAATATAGGTGAAGCTTATTTTATGTTTATGCTTCTCAAGATAGAGACATCTCTATAATTAGAAACTTGATAGAAAAACAAAAACAACATATTTAAAAAAAAAAAAAAAAAAATTAACTTAAAGAAATTTTTTTTACCTAAATATATTATAAAACAAATGTAACTATATATTATATAAAAAATATTGGAAATTGAAAAATATAATTAATGAAAAAACACATTCCTAATGAGTAGAATATCAAATCTATCCCATATCTAAAAAAATCAAATTAGTTAACTGAATTATATTATTATTAAATTTTAGAATATATAATGAATATATCAAATATATAACTATACAAAATATTAAAAATTTTTAATTGTTATATATTATGTAATGTAATTATATTTATATAAAAAAAATTAGAAATTGAAAAATCTAATTTAAAAAACACATTCCTAATGAGTAGAATATCAAATCTATCAAATATCTAAAAAAATCAAATTAGTTAACTAAATTATATTATTATTATTAAATTTTCGAATATATAATGAATATATCAAATATATAACTAAACAAAATATTAAACAATTTTAATTGTTATATATTATGTAATGTAATTATATTTATATAAAAAAACATTAGAAATTGAAAAATCTAATTTAAAAAACACATTCCTAATAAGTAGAATAGTAAAACCATCTAACATCTAAAAACTTAAATTGGTTAACTAAATTACATTATTAAATTTTAGAATACACATTAAATATATAATTATACAAAATATTAAACAACTTTAATTGCTATATATCATGTCATGTAATTTTCACTGAAAATAACATGCAACTTTTTGAATAATAACAGTAAATTCCTTTAATTATATATATAACTCATAATTTTTTTGTTATTATAAATTTTTATATTAATATATTTATTTTTATTATTATAAATTTTCATAAAATATTAAATATTCATAAATTATATTTTTGTAAATATATCTAAGAACAACTACCTTTTAATATATATATGTTTTAGGAAAATGTAAAAGCTTCTAGATGGTTTTCTCAACAAAATAATATGACATTGTTATTGTAGTTGGGTGGAATTGGATTAACAAAATATTAATAGAAACCTAAATTGATTACATTCTAAACCTTAACATTAATGTAAATTCTTAATTTTTACTTTAATTTAATTATATTTAAACTAAACGAAGCAACAACTTTATTACAAAACAAATCTTCATACACATGCTCAAGCTCAAATTACAAAATTGCAACATCAAATTGCAAAATTGCAACATTTCTATATTTACATTAAACGACAAGTAATAAATACTATATAACCCTTGTATTTTTAAGCACCTCAAAACATTAACCACACAAAAGTTCATCTCTATCCATCGTCAAGCACATCGAAATTAGACTGCCCACGATAAGGACACAACGTCTTCTATTTTTTTTTTTGCAACGTTAATTACAAGCCTGAAGACTATAGATTCCTGAAGCGCAAAAGATACCAAAGTCCTCAGCACAAACGAGGATCACAAACTTGTCAGCACTTACGAAAAACACAACACACATGTAATACTTATAGATATAATATATTTTTCTGGTAGGGACACTGGCATACCCGCTTTCACAGCACGTAAGCGTGGGGATCTTTCAAATTTACTGGAAAGAAATCATAAAATAACATCAATAATTCACATACGAGTAATTTTTAGTGCTATTTTTTGAAGGTTTTTACGGTGATCTTTTACGTGTAATTTCTCTAAATTCTAGTAGGAATTTATTGAAAAGAGAAGTTTGATTGCTAACTTTGCACAATCGAAGTACTCTAGAGGTTTTTGAGGGTGCTGAATCTATATATAGAGTCAAAAAACCAGTTTGAATAACAAAAACCAAGATTTTACCTAAAACTTCAAAAAATCACACTAAGGACTACTCCATTCACATACGATAATAATATATGTGTTTTTATTGATCACATAAATATCTTTCAAATCATAAAATAATATAAATAATTCACACACAATAACAACATATGTTTGTCTATTGATCACATAAATTTGATTGATTACAATAACTATAACATTAGAAATTAACCTAATATAATTTCACATACAACCACTCACTAAATTAAACTATCACTTAAATAGACTTAAATCAACACAGTTAACTATTCTCTAATTTTAACCGACTTCTTCATGATTCACATAATATAACTTAACATACAACTACACACTAAATTCAATTATCACTTTACTGCACACAATAAACTGACTCTCTATTTTAACCAACTTCTTCTTCATGTTTGTATACTACTCATAGCATTATGCTCTCTCCTTTATGATGGCTGGCAAAGGATGTTTCAGAACCGCCGTCAATTCCTGCACCTCAGAAAGATCGACCGTCTCCCCTGGCTTACATTCCCATTTGAACTCCTGCACTAACCTTGCCACGACGAGATGCATATGAAGGAGACCCAACTCTATACCGGGGCAAATCCTCCGCCCTGCGCTAAACGGCATCATCTTTAATTCCTTCGTTCCCGTCAAATCCACTTCCGCGCCCTCGTCTGCAAACCGCTCCGGCCTGAACTCCAACGGGTTCTTCCATGCTCCGGGGTCCTTGGCAATGGCGGTTACAAAGAAGTTGACCCAAGCCTCCGTCGGAATATCGTAACCGCCAAGCTGGCAAGGCTGAGTGACGGCGTGGGGCATGGCAAATAATAGGAAAAGTGCTTCTCATGATCATGACTCTTCTAGCTTGTTAAAATCTGCAAATTCCGGGAGTAAAAATGGAGAATGCTTACCCTCTCTAACCTGAGAGAATATATTTAAAAATTTGCACTCACGATACTTGATTTTCTAAAAAAAAATTCTATTCAAAAAAAACTTGTTACAATTCCTCCTCCTTTATGAGAGGAATTACAAATTTATTGCTCAAACAACTCTAAGCACGATTCCATAAACAACAAACTCTTCTGTCTTTGTAAAAAAATTCTTGTGAATTTCAATTCCTTTTGTCTCTGTCTATTTAAAAATAAACAGCTCTCTGTTTTACAAAAAAAAATATACTCTGCTGTGTATATTTTAATTCTGCACACTCTCTGTCTTTTTCAAAATCAACTAATGCACTGCTGTGCTTGATTTTTAATTCTGCTCTATCACTCTAAAAAAAAACTAACGCACTGCTGTGCATATCTATATCAATTACAAAAAAAATATCTAAAACAATTAATGTCTTTCATTGACAAAATTGCCCAGAATTATCACCGCTTGGAAAAATTCATAAATGGCATTAAAAATCTGTCAGCACCGCATAAAAAAAAATTTATGACAAATTTTAAATTTGGTGGCAGCGGTGATTTTTCACGGTGGTGGCGGAACGGTGGCGCGCTGGGCGCATGTGGCAGAGCCACCTCAAACTGGTGGTTGCGGGGGGTAAGGTTCTGGCCATACCCATCAAATGGGTGACCCCCCGCACTAAACCACAACCGCACATTTGTGGTCAACGGCCCCTTGGCTGGTCAACTGCGGGGGGTATGGTTCCATTAACGGTCGCGCTATTCGACCCCCCGCACACTGTTGATTACCTGTCAACGTGCTGCCGCGATAGTCTTCTCCGCCATCAACCCGTTCGACGTGTTGTGTGCTGCCGCATGCAGCTTCATTCGAGCGCATGGAAATTACATTCCAACACTCCCCCTTAATTTCCACTGCTGGGTTTTCCTGCATACCCAAGCATTTCCTAAAATGTTCAAAGCTTTTCTGCGCAAGTGGCTTTGTGAGGATATCTGCAAATTGATCCTCCGTTCTACAATGTTGTAAAACGATTTCTCCATTGGTAACCAATTCACGTATGAAGTGAAACTTGGTGTCAATGTGTTTTGTCCTTTTATGAAAAACAGAATTTTTAGACAATGCAATAGCTGAACTATTGTCACAAAAGATCACTGTCCCTTTTACTTGTTCTTGACATAAGCTTCTCAACATTTTTCTCATCCAAACTGCTTGACACGCTGCTGCTGTAGCTGCCACATATTCTGCTTCTGCTGTAGATAATGCTACAATGGGCTGTTTCTTAGAAGCCCATGAAATGGCTCCTGAACCCATGTGAAAAACATAATCGGAAGTGCTCTTCCGATCATCTACACTTCCAGCCCAATCACTGTCAGTGTATCCAACTAAATCTGAACATTCTGAAGTAGTATAAAAAATACCAAACCTTTTAGTACCTTTAACATACCTCAAAATTCTTTTTGCTTCTTGCCAATGTGCATCCTTTGGCTTTTCCATGAACCTGGAAATCAAACTAACAACATGCATTATGTCCGGCCTAGTTGCAGTCAAATACATGAGGCTGCCAACTATGCTCTTGTATAAACTAGGATCAAAATCCTTACTGCTGTCCTCTCTGCTGAGCTTTAAACCCATCACTGTGGGAGTGATTGCTGCTTTGCATTCCTGCATGTTAAATCTTTCAAGTACCTCATTAACATACTTTTCCTGTGAGATAAAAATTCCATTTTTATCTTGCTCTACTTCTATTCCCAAGAAGTATCTCAACAAACCCATATCAGTCATTTCAAATTCTTCCTTCATGACTGTTTTAAAATGTTCAATAAGGCAATCATCATTACCTGTAAAAATAACATCATCAACATACAAGACTACAATCAAAATTTTACCGTCTTGTTCTTTGATATAGAGGGTGGGTTCTCCCTCACACTTCTCAAAACCATTTTCCAGTAGATATGAATCTATCCTACTGTACCACGCTCTTGGCGCTTGCTTCAGCCCATAAAGAGCTTTCTTCAACTTACATACCTTGTGCTCTTGGCCTTTCTTCTCATAGCCGAGAGGTTGATCAATGTAAACCTCTTCCATTAACACTCCATTCAGGAATGCCGACTTCACGTCCATTTGGTAAACTTTCCATTTGTTTTGTGCTGCTATGGACAACACTGCTCTCACGGTTTCCATTCTGGCAACCGGTGCGAAAGTTTCCTCATAATCTATGCCATGCTTTTGTTTATAGCCTTTGACAACAAGCCTTGCCTTGTGTCTCTCTATCTTGCCTTCAGCATTACTCTTGGTCTTGTAGACCCATTTAACACCAATGACATCTTTACCTTTTGGGAGTTCAACCAAATCCCAAGTTTTATTTCTTTCTATGGCATTTATTTCCTCATCCATAGCTTCTATCCATTTCCTATCCTTGATAGCTTCTTCGAAATGAACAGGATCATCAACATGACAATATAAAGCAAACAAAGAATTGATACCTTCATTAGCTAAATCTTGTTCATAAATATATTTCAAACTTCTGAATTTCTTACCTCTTTCAGTAGGTGTACAAGTACTTGAAGAAGCACTTGAATTTCCTCCTTGTGGTGTGCTTGGAGAAGCACTTTCATTTCTCCTCAAAGGTGTACTTTGCTGCCCTCTTGTTGGTGTTGCTGTTTGGGGATGTATTTCAGCCACCTCATCATCATTCTCATCATGAGATAAATAGTGTTTAGCATTCACTGTTTTCTCTATGCTTCCATCCCAAGCTTCCTCTTCAATGAACTGAACATCCCTGCTCATAAGAAACTTCTTGCTGGATGGGTTATATAACCTGTAGGCCTTGGATTCCTCACTGTATCCAATGAAAATACACTTCTCCCCCTTGCTGTCCAACTTCTTCCTTAGCTGATCCGGAATGTGTGCATAAGCCACACATCCGAAAACCTTCATATGTGTGACACTTTGCTTTGCGCCACTCCATGCCTCTTCTGGCACTTTGTTCATAACTGCTTTTGTAGGGCACTTGTTCAAAATATACGCTGCACAATGTACAGCTTCAGCCCAATAATCATTCGGCAAATGATTTTCCTTTAACATACTCCTCGCCATGTCCATTATGGTTCGGTTCTTCCTTTCGGCTACTCCATTTTGTTGCGGAGTATATCTAGTTGTAAATTGCTTTTGAATACCATTTTCTCTACAAAAACGTAGAAAATCTTTAGATATATACTCACCTCCTCTATTAGTCCTTAAGACTTTGATATGCAGCCCACTCTGATTCTCAACAAGTGCTTTGAAATTGCAAAATTTTTCAAACACTTCACTTTTGTTTTTCAAAAAGTAAACCCAAGTTTTTCTTGTAAAATCATCTATAAATGTTAAGATATAGTGGCTGCTAGCAAGTGATGGAGTTTGCATCGGTCCACATACATCTGAGTGGACAATCTCTAAGGGTGCTTTTGCTCTTATGCTTTTCCCGGAAGGAAAACTTTCTCTGTGTTGTTTCCCAAAAATACAACCTTCACAAAGGCTGTCCGGTTTCTCTATCAATGGTAAACCACTTACCATTCCTTTTCTGTTCAACAGATTAAGACCTCCAAAGTTGAGATGACCAAATCTCAAGTGCCATAACCAATTATCATCCTTTGGTTCGCTTTGGAAAGTCTCTTGTGCAACTGCTGCTTTCTCTTCACCATTCTTCAAGTCTGCTCTCATCCTGAGAGGGAACATCCTGTTCCTTGTCATCTTCACTTCAGCAATACATTGTTTGCTGGGTGGTTTATCCATGATGGTACAAACATCATTATCAAAGAAAACATTATACCCCTTATGGACAAGTTGTCCAACACTTAAGAGATTACATTTCATTCCTGGAACATAATAAACATCTGCTATGGTTTTCTTTGCTCCTAATCTTGTTAGAACATTTACATCTCCTTTTCCCATAACAGAAACTTTGCTATCAGTTCCTAGTGTGACTTGTGACTGCACACTTTCATCTAACATAGAAAACATGGCTATGTTTCCTGTCATATGGTTACTACAACCTGAGTCTAGAAACCATAAATCTTCATTCTTTTCTTCAGCCATATTACAAGCTAAAAACAAATTGTTTTGGCTGCTATTTTCTTTTGTGAAATTTGCACTAGTTCCACTTCTCATATCTTGTTTCTTCTTTCTACATTCATTAGCATAATGACCATATTTCTTACAATTGTAACATTGGACATTGGATTTGTCATACCTTTGTCCTTGATCATTCTGCTGTCCACTTTGCTGGCTGCTTTGGCCATGTTGCTGATTTGGATTGCTGCCCCTTCCTTGAGCATTTTCTGGACTGTTCCTTCCACCTCTGTTCTGGCTTCTGCCTCTTCCTCTTCCTTTGCCTTGCCCTCTTCCTTTTCCGAAAGACATCTGGGTCTTAAAAGCATGTTCAAGAGATGAGTTTTCACTCCTACCTAGTCTCTGTTCATGAGTCATCAGTGATGCATGTAGTTCATCAACTGAAAACTTTGTGAGATCTTTAGTCTCCTCTATGGTGGTGACAATCACATCAAACCTTGAGGGTAAACTTCTCAAGAGTTTTTCAACAATCCTCTTGTCCTCAAGAGTCTCTCCATGAGATCTAATTTGTGTGACCATTCCAATCACATGAGTGAAGAATGAGTCAATAGTGTCTGACTCTTTCATACAGAGAGTCTCAAAGTCTCTCCTCAGCAACTGAAGTTTTGCTGTCTTCACCTTCTCCATGCCCTGGTAAGCTGTCTTGAGAGTTTCCCATGCTTCTTTGGATCTCTTAGCTGCTGCTATCCTCGGAAACACACTCTCATGCACTGCTTGATACAAGAAGAAAAGAGCCTTGGCATCTTTCTTCTTATTACTCTTCAGAATATCTCTTTCTGCCTGAGTTAACATATTAAACTCAAGTTCATCTGCTGGCTCTTCAAAGCCATCCTCAACAAATTCCCATAAGTCTTGGGAGACAAATAATGCCCTCATAGTTATTGACCAATTACACAAAAACTGTATAGAGAAATACCTTAAATCCTTTATGGCTGAGTCTTCACACTGCTGGAGAAGCTGCTGCAACAAAGAATTCGTTTCCTTCAGCTTATTTGACCTTCAAATAGCCTGGATTGGCTCCGATACCATGTTGAACACGTAAATTCCTTTTTAATGAAAAATGGAGAATAAACTCCTCTTCTAACATGTAGAAAATATTTTTAAAAATTTGCACTCTCGGCGTGAATGAGTTTTTCTCAAAAAAATTCACAAAAAATCTGAGCAATTCTTCCTACCGCAGGAATTACAAATTGTTACTCGGACTGCCAGTTACTGGGCCCATAAAACAAAACTCTTCTCTCGTCTCCGTAAAAATTTGTCAATCTAACTTCCACGTCTCTGCCTCTATTTTTAAAATTACATTCCAACAACAACGGCGTGAAGAAATGGCATATGCTGCACGTCGGCCGACTCCACCGGTCTCCCCTTCCCGACAACGTCGACAATCTCGTCGTATAATCTTGCCTGAACGTCTTGACGGATCACCAGATTCGCCATCAGCCATTGCAGGCAGGTGGCCGTGGTGTCGGTGCCGGCGTTAATGAATTCCGAGCAGAGCGACACGAGATCGTCGTCTTCTAGTCTCCTGCCGTTGTCCACCGTGAGATCGAACAACGAGTCCACGTACGCGCCGCCAGCAGCGCCGTCGCGGCGGCCGTGTATGAGCGACAGCATGGTGTCGCGCTGCCTCCGACGGATCTCCGCAGCTCTCGCCCGGCGGCGTCGCTCAAAAATGCTCGGAACTGGAAGCAAGTACCTCGGACCCACGTGGCCGCTTCGGGTGACCTCCCGCGTAAGGTCCTGCAAGTTCCTAATCGTTTCCTCGTCGGGCTTGCTCCCAAACAGCATGTACACGATGATGCAGAATATGACGGAATATAATTTTTCTTCAACTTTCACCGCTCCTCCATTATCCGTTGCTTCGTTCCTCAGGTTTCCCACCAGGCGCCCGATGCTCCATTTCCTTGCGACATCGAAGGATTTGATTGCCGAAGAGGTGAGGCTTTGGTTCACCAAATTCCTGCGCAGGCTCCGCCACAGGGGCCCGTAGGTGGCCGTGTTGATGTTATGCTGGTTGCTGCTGAAAACTTTGCGCGTTCCGCTGAGGACCGGGCGGTAGGCAAAAGCGGGGCCACTCTGGATGAGCGCCTCGTGAGCGAGCTCGCGCCCGGCGATATATATGCGAGGGGTACCACCCATCCATATGGTGAAGATGGGGCCGTATTTTCCATGGACCTTCTTCGCGAATATCTCATATGTGTCGCCAGAAAATAGTAGCTGAGGGAGGTTTCCTACAATCGGCCAAGCACAGGGGCCTGGCGGCATGTTCTTATTCTTTCCTAAGATCAATCGAGGGAGGATTAGAGAAATTACGAAGGCGAAGAGAAACAGAAACGACTGAAAGTCGCAGAGAATCGCCATGGAATTCCGAACCTATGTGAAAGATACATGTTCCTGGAAAACGGCACCCCCTTTATAAGCGAAAAAGGGTAACGCCGGCTGTCCTGGACCTGCATTCAAATCGAGAGGACTTCCATATTTTCAAAAACGTGCACAACGGCGCAGGACTTTCATCTATTTTTCCAATAGGGACGTAGATCTAACATCACTCTGTCGTCACTTAACAGTTGGCACTGTTAATACTAACAACTATCATGAATTATCATAACCATCATATATCTCTTCAAATAAACTTGCATTTCAATTTCACAAGGTCAAAAAAACTGTGTTAACTATTTTAAAAGTTTGGCAAGTTTGAAAGAATTTTTGTTGTCGATTTTTTCATTTACGGTCAAAACTTTGTTTGCCTATGTTGTTAGTACGTCGTCAATGTAAATAGTAGAACGGGTTCGACAAAACTAATTTCGAAAGTTCGGCCGAACTCTCTCAAATTTTGGCCAAACTATTGAGAAACAAAAATTTGCACCCCGAATTCTGACAAATATGTAACCCAACTTCACATTTTCACCCATTACCTAAACACTCTTAGAAATTAAGAGTGCATTTAGAAAGGTGAAAATGCTCAAAATTTTATGCTTCACAGGAACATGATAAGAGAGGAGTTTGCGAAATTTACCTACACTCGTCCTCAAATGAAAAATAATTTTTAATATTATGTTTAATGTAATATTAAAAAATAATGTGAATTTATTTTTGGATGGCCCATGAGTGGATTTTATTATAATTTTTAGATAATATTAAAAAGTCATGTGAATTTATTTTGTGTTCGCCGAGTAAGTCAACTCATAAGTGTGTACTTTAATTAATTTCGCATACGGTAATTGAAAAATAAAATATAATGTGAAAAGAAGTAAAAATAATAAAAAAATAAAATCTAAAACAGAAAGCTACTCAATAATAGTTTTTATTAGTAAAAGGATGGCCTATATAGTGTTAAAGGGGAATACAAATAAGACTGATCTCTTAAACTCTTTATTAACAAGGAGGTCATGGCAAATAAGTCCCCGCCGTTGAATTTTGAAGCCAAATTCCCAAAACTTGTCCACAATCCTATACTTGCCAACTTATATCTTTTTTTTTTGTAATTTGTGCCAAAAACCACTCCTGCCGAATCAACCCAATCACCAATAATCTCTTTTTTCTTCTAAATAATACTAAATCTATTTATAAAACATACTGATACAAAACTGCCACAGTCTCAGCTATGGGAGCCTGAAGACTGGGCTTGATGTCCATGCTTAACAAAAATAACGAACTGCCCTGAGTGGGAAACCAGTTCTTTTAGAGAGTGTTTCGCCGCCCTTGAGAGGGAAACCGGCTCATTGTTCATTGCATATAACATATCAAAACAAAATATACTAGAGTAGCAAACAACTATTGCTGCTGAAGAAGAACAAAGAAAATCAGAAATTCTCCCAAAACGATTGAGCGAATGTACCATGGTGGACCAAGGCAAACGGGAATTACTGCTCATGAGTTGGAGAAGGCGGCTCCTCCACAATGTGGCACCAGTATTCGTCCCTTGGAACTTCGACGTTTTCCTTTGCTTCGCTGTCCTTGTTGGTGATGTCCACGTCCACCTGCATGGGTTGCTTACCCAAGTCAAAAAGTGCTGGTCCAGAGGGCGCAACAGGTCTCACGGGAATATTCGCAGCCAGCACGGGATTAGGACCAAGGGGAGAGGGAATTGGACCTGGCATAGGGGGAGAAATCAAGCTAGGCATCTCTTCTCTCAGAGTGACAGTAACGAAGGCAGTGACAATGGGTTGATTGAAGGAGCATTCAAAGCAGAATTTCGCCCTCTGGGATGACTGGCGAAGGGCATGACTGTCTGAAGCATGGGAGGCAGGGGAAACAGGCCTTGGCGGATCAGCATAAGGAGGAGGGTGGTCTGAGCAAAGTAGACATTGCCTAGATGGCAAGCGCGACCTCTTTGGCTGCGAGTATTTGGATAGCGCCCCCACGCAACGTCTTCAGAGGAAGTCTCTGCATCCGAGCTAGTAGAAGGTCGAGAGCGAGCATCCCGACCTCGACTCGCACCACGGCGGCAACGCATTCGGTGACGGAGCCGTGGCATGGCTACAGAAGTAGTCTGCAGATCCTTGAGACAATTAGAACTGGTAGAAAGCAATGGGAGCCCGCAGTGATTGACAAATTGGGTATGCAGAAAGGAATTGGAACAACAAAAGGCGCTCTGGGAGAAATGATGGCCTGGTAATGTCTCCAAACAGCCCAAGAGCGAGCAGTGTCGCCCCGTCTGTGTGCGAGCGCTTGGCTCAACACAAGCAGCAGGGCAAGCGCTCCACAGGGGAGGCAGAGAACGACACGCAGAACAGGAACACTCCGGATTACCCGAGATGAATTCCATCGCTAACCAACTGAGCAGGACGGGGAGATGAGTACGTCGGCGAGGGAGAGTAAATGCAGAGCAAGCTGGCGGAGTAAATGCAAGGATAATGGAGCTGCAGGGGGCCATATGGCCACCCCACGCGAGCTTCCTCGTGAGGTGTCCGGGCACTGATGTCCCATCAATCAAGGCTACCATCCACATCCGAAGCACCGCAAACAATCTTTAAACCGCCCGATATTGCAATTTAAAACCCGTTCACAAACACTTGTCCACAACATATACTATGAACCTACGGTGAGTAAGTTGCAACTTATATCTTTATAATTCGCTCCAAAACCATCTATGAAATTGAACGTATCACCGCAAAAATCTTAAAGTCCGGCCTACAAGACTTAATTTCTTCCCTAAATGCAAGGAACAACTATGAAAATCACTTAAGCGTAAGAAGCCATTTACTCAAGCATCTAAAACAAATTCAAATTAGAGTTTTACCGCTTTGAAACATCGTTTGAATCCTAAAGAAAATGCTCATAGATTCCCAACGATATTAAAAAGGTGAAGTCGAAACATTTCACACCCAACTGTGACCGAGGATCCATGCCATAGCGGATTAACCCAGCTAATATAAAGTTTTAAAGCAAATATGAATAGAAATATCGCTAATATAAATTTTTTAATATCGTTCAAACTTAATATAACAAATAAAGTAAATATACCTTAAGTGACTTCCATGTGTTTCAAGCCACAGGTTACTAAGTTTTAATATTTGACGACACACCATAGCTTTCACCATTTTCAATCCTCTATCGCTCGAAGTGTTAGTCTGTTCCAAGAGGGAGGAATCGAGTTATGAATTTCCAGCATTAGCACTGGCTCTGTATGCAACAGAGTTCCAACTCTGGCGATATACGAGAGTTGCACACACTGGAACAGACGGGAAACAAGCACCACGGTTCTGGTTCACCAAGGTCACAAAGTGTGTAGTGCGATACAAGAAGCAAGGCCGCCATTGCTGTGGATTCCGGCGATGATAATGATGTCTTTGCAGGGCAGAATGCCTAATTGAGACTAGCAGGTTACTGTGAGGAAAATTCTGGCAACTTAAAATGGCAATGCCACCCATGGACGGTCTCCCTCTCAATCTCATACACACAGGCACGATTTCTTCATCACCTTCTCCCACAACGGCATTAAAGTTAAAGGTAACATTATTATGAATATCGTCCCATCCGTCACGAGATCTGAGAAGTGTCTAAAGATCACTGTCTTTTCAATCAGAAGGGGCCTGCCTTAAATTTCTCCGTTGTTGTCACAAGTTCCATGAGAGGTGCCTGGAGGTGTTGGAGGTGTTCAGCGGGCGGTTACTTTCAAGTTTCTGTTGTGTATGCACTGTGCAGGGTTCTGATTCCTTAGCTTCCTGGCAAGCAAACTTATTTTTTGAGCCTATCAAATTTGAGGTATATTAAAGAATAATCGTATGTTAGTTGTTTGGGCATCTTGATTTCTGATCATTTTAAGATCTGGCCGAATCCTACTTTCAATTGGAGAATGTGAGATGTTTTTACAAACTCTACCTACTTTGTAAATAAGGGTGTTACTAAATTTGATGCTTCTGATAAGAGGAGTGGTGCCATTGTCTTTGTTGCTGCCAGTTATAACATTTGGATCGCCCTGCATAATGTGTGGAGGGGATTATCTTCTTGAAAATCTAGGCCTATCCACCAGCTGTCATGTACAATCTATTGTAATTCACAGGGATATTGTACCGTGGGCCTTTTCATGTCATTATCCTGAACATATTGCTGAAATTCTAAAAAGGCTTAATGCCAATTTTCGCAATTACCCTTGTCTCGACAGTCAGGTATTGCGGCTTGCTCCTTTCTACTCTTGAAAGTGTTATAACTTCATACATTTTCCATGCATGTGCAATCATGAAATGATTTCTTTAATTGTTACAAGTGCGCTCTAACTAAGCATTTCTTATTGATAAGCTTTGCATTTGGTTTTCGTTTGTGCAGAGGCTTTTCACGGACAAGTTAAACGATTACAGAAGTGTTTCTTCATGAATTGAAGCGTCTCCAAAGGTTGGAGAGAGCACAGAGAAGATAGATATGGTGGCCTCTTGTCATCATAGAATTCTCTATGACGATTCAGAGAAGTTCCAAAGAATTTCGGGAGAAAATATTGGCATGGGCAACAAAAACTTTGTTGGTGTAGTGAGTAGCATGAGTAGTGTCTCATATGAAGCACCCAGACGATTTGAGTTTCCTATTCAAATTGGTGTTCTTCTCCGTAGGAGAAAATCTACAGTTGGCCACCCACGGTACAGAACCTTGGAGTGGCGTCCATGACTTGCGGTTATCGGTAAGTTACAGAGTCCCTAAATTCCGAAAATGTTATGGTTTAAAATTCAGTTATCGATGTGCATATTGTGCATTAATGTTATTGCTTAAGGCTTGTAACTAAGACTTGTACAGTCCCATCTAAACTATACACCTCTAGATTGCATAGTATTCCCCAGTATGATAGCCATTAATGAATTTATAGTTTGAAACGAAGACAATGTTCCACAGTAGGATAGCCATTAATGAATTTATAGTTTGAAACAAAGACTAAAGTATGAATAGCAAGATACCTGAATAAGCTTCAAAAAATTGGATTGCAGTTTTCTCCGAAGCTGGGCCAAATCTAAAAACTGAGACCGAAATCTAAAAACCGAGACCGAGACGAATGCAGAAGCACAGTACAGTTAGGCATCACAGAGCAAGCATCAACTGTACAGTGCACCTAAGCAGCTAAGGTGGTCACAACACCTATTTATTCTGTGTTGAGAATTGGTGTTGCCCATGGATTACTGTAACAGTAAGTTCAGAGAAACGGTTCATGAAACAAGCGTTGATCCTGGCACTGCACCTCCAACACCAACAACTATCAATGTCTATGAACTAGCCCTTGAAGCACACTTTGAAACATCCATTGAATAAACACCACCAGCGGCATAGACAGGTGCAGAGTTCCGTGGTTAACATGCACAGTTACTGACGCCGCGTGGCTAACATGCAGAAAACCAAGCAGAGTGCTGGTAGGTAAGTAAGATATATTGGTTCATACGAGCACCAATATGATTTAGCGATTAGAACCTACTCTATTGCTAACATTTGCAAACATTTTATGTTTGCTAACTAATGTTAGCATTACCTAATACAAACTGAAAATATTGTGAAAAAATTTGTATCAATATACATTTAGCCTAGGTTTCAATAGGTCTTGCCTCGATATGAGGCCAAATAAGACCTCCAACTTGCGTATTGGTCAAGAAAATAATTTGGTAAGTCTTTATTGGTAGACTAATAAGTTATAAATGAAAACTTTAGCTTATACTGACTTGGTTTTTGTTGGTTTTTGTGCAGGGACTAATGCACATCCTCAAATCGATTACATTGGCCTTGTTGTCATGAAAGTGTAGGGATTAATAAGAGAATTTGTGATGAGGTAGTGTCAAAATTAAAGAAAAATAATAGTTATCATACAATCTGAATGAAAATATTACTAAATAATATTTTTTTAAACTTTTTATTAAGTACTAGTATTGACTACCAACATCTAGTAGCCGCATCAACGCTTGGATTGCCTCTTGGCTACCGTCGACCTCCTATCCTGGGAATGAGACCTCCTCACAATGAGACTGTCAATGTGTGGCTATGGGAGTAAGGCTATGAGAGGTGCTATTAGTGAGGTGCTATAATTCAAAACCCATTGAGGCAATTTCAATACCCATTGAGCCAACCAACCAGACAATTAGCGACAACCAGCCAGATAGACATTTACCATTTCCCATGAAGCCAACCATTGAAGTTCCTGTCAGCCAATTAGCCATCCAGACCTTTCTCTTAAGCTAGACAGCCCAGGCAACCACCCATTATCAGCCAACAACCAGTCAAATATTTTTCATTACTCATTTCACCCATTCCCATGCGCACTTAAAATTTAGAGTTTCTCTCTTCTTGATCCCTCCACCAAACCTTTGAGTAGTCGTATCTTCGCTACGCCCCTCCACTGAACCTTTTGTTTCTTATTCTTGATTTACAACTGGCATTTTGAATCTTCTTTTTCGTATGCGAAGCAGAGGTACGAAGTATTCATAAACTTTCTTATGAATATGATTCACTTCATCCCTATATTTTGGTTCTTCTTGAGCAACCCACCCAACATTTCACCGAGTTAACTCAAAACTGCCTAAGATAGTTATCTGATGTGGGCCCCTCACTAGGGAAGGGATAGAAATTTTCCTAGTTGGCAATGGGATACGAAAGGAGTAGGGAAACTGACTGTAAGAGAGACAGTGAAAATTTCATGAATCAATTAAACGAGATAAGGTCAAGTCAGGCTTTATCGCTGAAACCTGACAATGTTGAACTCAGAATCCGTATGGAAATACCATTTAGACCCTTACCCTTTACTTTATTCCTGCCTTTATCCTAGGAGAGGGAGTTATGCCTTCCCATTTCGTTACCCTTCTCTTTGAAGGAACCGATCAACCAACCTTTATTTATCGAGTGAGGCCTACCCAACCAATTTCATTCAATCAGGAATATCAGTAGAATATAGCATCTATGAACCTTTTACTTATGAGAATTCTCCTTTTATGTTTACCAGACTTGAGTGTTGAACCCTGCTTTGTAGTAGTTTATGGATGGAGGGAGCGCTGCCTGCCCTTACTCATAATCACTTCCTGAATGAATATTATTAGTTAGGGGGTACCACTATTAACCTCATTGAGGTGTAATACTCGCAAAGAAATGACACCCTTTTGTAATGATGCTTGATAAAATGACAAACTAGAGTAACATACTTCTTAATATATGGAAAGAATGCCATAAAATAATATGAGCATAAACTTGATTATAATACCCATATCCATAAAATCCATAAAGGTGAATGATTAAAATATCCATAAACTCCATAAGCATAAAGGTGCGTACGATGTATTATGAATCTTCATTTAAATACACATAAATGGACTTCAAGATAACACTTTATTACTATTCAGCCCAAGGTAGTTTGACCATGCGTAAAGGAAAGGCAATCACACGGTAAAGTGGAATCGTGAGCTTGGCACGATATTAACACAGAAAATTAAAATGATGCACAATTCTCTCTTTACTGAAGAAATAAAATAAACTAAACCAGCTAGGGTGATCAGAGAAACCACCGAAGTTGGGTTTGCTTACTAGGGTGAGATTCTCAAATCTCACCGAAGGAAGCTTGAGGATCTCACCTGAAATCCTCTCTTGAAAACTCACCCGAGCCCTCAAAAATATCACCAAGAAAGATTCCAATTTGTTCTTCCATGAGTTGCTCTCATTCCTCCTCCTATTTTTATAGATGGGCTACTTAGAAATACCATGGGTCAATACAAGAAATACCATGGGTCAATACCAACAACAAATACCATGGGTCAATACCATGGGAAAATACCACGGTAAGTACCATGGATAGATTCTATCCACTTTGATCAAGAAAGGGAATATTACAAATCCTCCCACCCAAAGATTGCTTGTCCTCAAGCAATCCACTTCTATCCACAACAGAAGCATTTGTACATTAATACCAGGATCCCATACAATCCGATGCGCCCTCCATGTTGAATGGTCCTGAATGGATCCTTCAATACCTGGATCCCAAACAATCCTCCGACCAATCATCCCCTCAATAGATTTACTTGGATCCCAAACAATCCTTTCACCAATGGATTCTCCCGGATCCCAATGCCACCTCAATCCTAGGACCTGTGGGTTATAGTACCATTTCAACCCTCCATCACTGCCCCCACCAAAGGGCCCAAGCTGCAATATGCCCTCGGCTGTGAGTATCCTCCAAAGAATCAACCTATCGATAGAATACCAACTCATAATCTCTCGCCAATCCATACTTGGGGAGGGATGAATATCTGCAAATCTACTATGTTGATGTTATTCGATGCTCAATTCATGCTGCTCTACTTTGTTACCCAACATGATGTATTTGGAGAACTCTGCCCTGCTCTTCCCAATGTATAAAGGTGGGTTGTTGGTGTTGCAAGCTTTATCTATGTATTCTTGTAGAGGGCTGCTCTGGAACTCCCAATTGTACTCCTCTTGCTGCCTTATGAGGGATTTGAGTCGTTCCTCAACACTAGACAACTTGGTCTTTGATTTGGAACATACCCCTATGAGTTCCTCAATTTTTCTATTCTCTTGTAAGACAGTGTCTCGGGTTGTCTAGACTCTTTGCTTCAACAACATAAGATCTGTCTTGAAATGCATGATCCTCTTCTGAAAGTATTTCACTGGAAATTCTAGTACCCTGCTGAATGTCTTTGTATTTGACTGCACTGGATGCCCCACGACCACTGCTTCAACTTGAATATTTGATTGGCCCTTTAGAAATGACTCATCCTACATACTATCTTTGTCTTGCTAGCCTGCATGATCATGCTCATCATATCGGTTCATTACTACTGGCTCCTCATTTGATTCTCCTTGGGTGTATTCATCCTGGACCTCTTCACATGTGAGGATCAGTTGTCCATCCTCTCTGGTTGTCAAACATGGATGTACTGGTGGACTATTGTCTATACCTGATTGCCCATACTCTTTATGGATGTCCTCCATTGTATTTATAGATTCAACTACCACATCATCAGGAGGAATTGCATCTTTCCTTTCATCATGTACTTTGTCAAGTTGACTAATCAGCTTGTCCTGCAAGTTTCTCTGAAGAGCATGGTGTTGTTGTTCACCATTTGTACTTGACTGCTCAAATCCTTCATAGGTCCTCTCCTGAAAATCAGCAAACCCATCTATGGATGAATCCCCATGATCTAAAGAAGTCTCTAATTTTTCTATCCTTGTTGCCTCCTTATTATCTGGACATGAATGGTCAAGTGCCCAAACTCCCTTGCATACAAAGCATAAGCCTTTCCTCCTTAGTTCATTCTTGCTGTCTCCAAAAATCTTTGTTAGTTCCTCCTTGGTTAACTTCTTTCTAAGTAGTTTGATGCTCTGTTTTATCAACCCCTCAACTAGTTCATAAGCAGCAGGTGATGCAATTAGCTCCTTCCTCCAAATGGCCAACAATTTGGATCTCAATTGTTCGCAGATGGCCCTATCTTCTCCTAAGATCAGAGACATGATCTTTTGCATGTCTGTTTTGATGAAGTTTGGATGAGACGTTGTAATTCCATTGCAGAAGTATTGGAGCATCTGAAGGATTAAATCATCACACTCTAGATCCAGCATAAGCATACCAAATCTGAATTTCTCCATGTGTTCCAAAATTTTGCGCTTCTGGTAAAAAGTAAGAACGGTGGTGTTGTCCAACCCTTGGAGTGCTTCTACCATTACCTGAAAAGTCCTCCTCATGATGTCATCATTGTAGGGCAATAGCGGTGTTGTTAAGGCTATGATTTTACTGAGACAAGAAGCGACGGTGAGTCTAACATTTTCACAAGAATGCTCCAAGAACCTAGGTTGTATCAAAGCAAGCATGGATGGCTTCAAGGCCCAACTTGACCCTTCCCATTTTGATTTCTCTATCAAGCTCAAAGCCATATTTAATGTGTCTAGCTGTAGGAGAACATCTTTTGACTTTGTACCTAGTAATTTGGATCCAAGTTCGAAGAGACACTTGCTTGTTACATCTTCCTTCCGGATATCTTTTGACTGCTGAAGGATAACATGGACCTTTCGAGAGAAAGGCCTGTTTCTCTGCTCTTGCTTCTGATTTGTATGTTGTTGCCATCTTTGATCCATAGAAGTATTGTAGCCCAGAGAATCGACTGATATATCATTATGTTGATTCTTGTGGCGTTTCCAAAAATAAAATGACGACATTGGCATCAATGGATCTCAATACTTAGCTAATGAGAAACCTGGGAATGATCCTTGTCTAGCAATAATTTTCCAGCCTTTCAACAATGACCATATTTGCAAGAAAGATATGAAGCTTCCATACACATGAATAAATATCATGGGTACATTTATTCATAAGAGGCTATATACAAGCTATAAATGATTTTGTCAATCATGCCTTCAAATATTTTCACAAATTTAACCCACAGACTTATAAATGATTTTCCCTTCACTTATGTCTCCCAATAAAATAATTTATTGAAAAATAAAAATCCAACTAGGGTGATAAATATCACCGAAGTGAGAAATGCTAGCTAGGGTGAAAAATAAATTTCACCGAAGTTCCTTGCATAAAACTCTCAGGCTGGCAGGATGCACAACTCTGATACCACTGTAATATGCTTCAGTAAAGAAATGACACCCTTTTGTAATGATGCTTGATAAAATGGCAACTAGAGTAACATACTTCTTAATATATGGAAAGAATGCCATAAAATAATATGAGCATAAACTTGATTATAATACCCATATCCATAAAATCCATAAAGGTGCATGATTAAAATATCCATAAACTCCATAAGCATAAAGGTGCATACGATGTATTATGAACTTCCATTTAAACACATAAATGGACTTCAAAGAGAACGCTTTATTAAATCTCGCCACTAGGAAGCTGATCATTTAGGGAATTTAGGGTGGTACAATCATGAATAAGTGGAATCGTGAGCTTGGCACGATATTAACACAAAAAAATAAAATGATGCACAATTCTCCCTTTACTGAAGAAATAAAATAAAATAAACCAGCTACAGTGATTAGAGAAACCACTGAAGATGGGTTTGCTTACTAGAGTGAGATCGAATCCCACTGAAGAAAGCCTGAGGATCTCACCTTAAATCCTCTCTTGAAAACTTGCCTGAGCCCTAAAAAATATCACAAAGAAAGATCCCAATTTGTTTTCCCATGAGTTTCTCTCATTCCTCCTCCTCTTTTTATAGACGGGCTACTTAGAAATACCATGGGTCAATACAAGAAATACCATGGGTCAATACCAACAACAAATACCATGGGTCAATACCATGGGAAAATACCATTAAGAAATACCATGGGTCAATTCTATCCACTTTTACTAGATCAAGAATGGGGATATTACGAGGATCCTTTACAATACCAAAATTCAAATCAAACCTACAATAAGGAGATGTGACTCCATTATTAGCCCTAGACTTTAGGGAATCACTTCATAGACTTTAGGGAATCGCTTCATGAGACGACAAATATAGACACTTATATAGGCGGGATCAACTACTCTGTGATTTTACTATTCCCATCACCCTAGGGCAATGGATAAATCCCTAACACGTTGAATTGATAAAGCAATGAGTAAGTCCAGTGTCGAGCGTAACTAAATTGTCTCTTATAGTTCCAATTTCTATCTCATACGAAATAATGAAATTTGAAATAGTAAGGGCGTATGCGTTTCATAAAGCATAAAGAGGTATCAAGGGAATTTATGATCTAGCTGTCTTCGTGTGATCTAGTAAGTGTTATTTGGGACAAGAGGTCTGAAGGACATAAATAAAGAAGTTGAAGGTTATGAATGGTTGTTCCTTTCATTTCCCCTGGCAACTGTATGTTCAAGGGTGTTTGTTCCTTCCTTCCTATACGGCGAATTACGAATTCCTTCCTATTCCTCATACTATAATGCCAAGATAAACAGACACAACTAAATTATTAAATTCCACTATTTATAACTCTATTTATTCTCAAAGCATATCAAAATGATCGAGAAAATGGCAAAACAATGTGTATAAATTTAATTATAAATATAGAGAAAATATTACACATAGTAAATTAAGGCATTGTCTATCAAGGCCACAAATTCACCTGGAAAGTTATTTTCAGTGTAATTTGGCAACTTTATTTTTCAAAAAATTGATCATAGAGTGTTTGAATTGTTTTTTTGGTGGAAATGGATTAAGCACCACCAAAAACCCCTTGGGCACCCAAAATCGTGAAACTTCACAGTTGTAACCCAAATTTCCCAAAATTTCTTTCAAATTTTGGCAAAATTCATGCCTGAATTTCCAATTTTATGTAGAAATTTGTGACCTCTTTAGACTAATCATTAAATTAATAATTAAATTACTTACTTTTTATTCAACTAACACAATGTAAAAGCATTAAATCAATGATTAACACAATAATTGCTTCATTTACTATATTTTTAACTTACTAGATGTAAAAGGCCTCGCTACCCAACTTTCAAATTTACCGAGAATCTAACAAAAAATAATTCAAAAATATGGCGAAGAATGTTCTCCAAGGAGATATACTAATTTCAAATAGCAGTCTGAGAACTAAATGATAAAAATGATAGTATTCCCCGATTATTTATTAATCAAAGGAAGAATAATACTTATACAATCAAATTCAAATGGAGACAATCGAGTCTCTATAGCTAGAAATGAAATAACTAATTTATGTCTTAATAAATCCTAAAATATTATTTAACATTAAGCTACATCAAAAAAATTAAAACACCCAAAATCTTGAAGTTTGACAAATATAACTTAAATTTACAAAAATTCCAATCAACATTTCCATAATTTTCTGAACAAATTTGAAAACTAAATAAACTAAAACAATACAAAATAAAATAAAATGATACATCAATAATTGACATAGTGTCAAGTGTACAAACTTATGGCAGTGGCAACGTGAATGTCGTAGTGAAAAGGTGATTATTAAAATTCTTAACTTTATATTTTTGGGCGTTTTCCCATATTACTTCAAAACATTAACCGCAGAAAAGTTGATCTCTATCCATCGTCAACCACATCGACATTAGACTGCCCACGATAACGACATCTGAAGACGATTATTTATTTAATTTTTTGCAACATTAATTACAAGCCTGAAGACTATAGATTCCTGAAGCGTAAAATATACCAAAGTCCTCAGCACAAAGGATGATCACAAAGTTGTCAGCACTTAGAAAAACACAACGCACATGTAATACTTATAGATATAATATATTTTTCTGGTAGGGACACTGGCATACCCGCTTTCACAGCACATGAGCGTGGGGATCTTTCAAATTTAGTGGAAAGAAATCATAAAATAACATCAATAATTCACATACAATAATAATATATGTTTTTTTTATCGATCACATAAATATTTTTCAAATCATAAAATAATATAAATAATTTACACACAATAACAACATAGGTTTGTCTATTAATTAAATAAATTTGATCGATTACAATAAATCATCGAGAATTAGAAATTAACCTAATATAATTTGATATACAAGCACTCACTAAATTAAACTATCACTTAAATAAACTTAACTAACACAGCTTAATTATTCTCACTTTTAACCAATCATAATTCACATAATATTTTAGACATACAACTACACACTAAATTCACTATCACTTAACTCGACACACAATGAACTGACTCTCTATTTTAACCAACTTCTTCTTCATGTTTGTAGACTACTCATAGCATTATGCTCTCTCCTTTATGATGGCTGGCAAAGGATGTTTCAGAACCGCCGTCAATTCCTGCACCTCAGAAAGATCGACCGTCTCCCCTGGCTTACATTCCCATTTGAATTCCTGCACTAACCTTGCCACGACGAGATGCATATGAAGCAGACCCAAGTCTATCCCGGGGCAAATCCTCCTCCCTGCGCTAAACGGCATCATCTTTAATTCCTTCGTTCCCGTCAAATCCACTTCCGCGCCCTCGTCTGCAAACCGCTCCGGCCTGAACTCCAACGGGTTCCCGGCGATGCCCCCCGGTCCGAGGGAGGCACAAAGAAGTTGACCCAAGCTCGTCGAATATCGTAACGCTGCCGTGGCCGAGTGACGGCGTGGGCACGACGAAGGGGCATGGAGGGTGACACATCAACTAATCCTTCCACAGCAGCCGTGGAAGAAGAGGCATATGTCGCACGTTTCGACTCATCGGTTCCCTTCCGACGACGTCGACAACTTCGTCGTATAATCTAGCCTCGAACGTCTGACGATCACCAGATTCGCCACGCTCGGGCAGTGTGTGGTCGTGTGCTCTGGTGCGCGCCGTGAATGAATTCTCGCGCGAGCAGAGCGACACGAGATCGTCGTCTTCTAGTCTCCTGCCGTTGTCCACCGTGAGATCGAACAACGAGTCCACGTACGCGCCGCCAGCAGCGCCGTCGCGGCGGCCGTGTATGAGCGACAGCATGGTGTCGCGCTGCCTCCGACGGATCTCCGCGCCCGTCTTCGATCGTTGGAATTTAATTCCAATTGCTGTACACAGCAGCAGGACAATAGACTTAAATGCTGATGGAAATTCAAAGGACAACGGCAGCAACAACAAATCTCCACATTTGATCTTCATGCAACCAGTCTCCTTCACACTTAACGATTCACCCACCAGCGATAAATTCGGAACGAACCACATCTGTATTGAACATGCAGCTAGCAATGTTCTGGGGGAACAACAAACCACGAGGAGCAAAGGGGAAGAGTACCCGCCAAAATTGGTGACATCACTCCCATCTCGTGGACCCACCAAAGCCATTCCCGGGGGGGATAAAAGAGCTGGGGTGAATGCTCTCCAAGCACCCCACGGAAAGCATAAAGGAACGTGGAAAGTCTTTAATGTTTTTATTTTATTTTATGACAATGTATGTATTGAAGGTTTTAACCTTGGTTAAATTTTTTTTACCACGGGATATTTTAAATATGTTTTAAACTTTATATATATATATATATATATATATATATATATATATATATATATATATATATATATAAGTATTGTAATGTGCCGCGAGAATAGTGTAGACTGTGTATTGTTTTTAAAAGGCCCGCAAGCAGAGAGAAAAAAAAAAAACACAGTGAAGTAAACAGAGAGCACTCTATATGTGATTTTTAGAGACAGAGAAGTGTTTTTGCATTGCGTGTGTAGCAGTCCAGGTTTTGTAAATCCCTCCAGAGAGGAAGAACTCCATCATTTTGTAATAGTTTGTTTTGTTAATGGAATAGAAAGCATTTTATGCAATCTCTGTCCAGCAGTAAGCAAAATATTTTTTTATTCTTTGTGTTTGAAGGAGAGTATTATTCTCTGAGTATTTTTTCTGGAATTATCAGAAATTCCAACATGGTATCAGAGCTTATCCAGGCTCTTTGAAGGTGTCAAAGAAGCTGAAGGAAGAAGGAATATTTGTTGCAGCATTTCTCCAGCAACGTGAAGGCTCAACAGAAGATTAAGTCCAGGTATTTCTCAAAAAAACAAAGTTATTGTTTTTTTTTAAAAGAGCAGTCCTTAGATACAAAGTTTTGTCTTCTAAAGAAGGAAAGACAGTTTGTTTGAAAAACACAGTCAAGTTTATTTCAGAGTTTAGTTAGTAATTAATGGCTGGACCAAGCACCAATATGAGTATTGGAAATACTCAGCTCCCACAATTTAATGGGAAGAACTATGATTATTGGGCCATTACCATGAGAGCCCTGTTTGCCTCCCAGGACTTATGGGAATTTTTTGAAGACGATTTTGAAGAACCAGTTGATGAACAAGAGTTTAATGCCTTAACACAGGTAGAGAAGGATCTGCTGAAGAGCAATAGAAAGAAGGACTCTAAAGGCCTCTTCTATCTCTATCAAGAAGTACATGAGAGTGTGTTTCCAAGGATAGTAGCAGCTAAGAGATCCAAGGATGCATGGGATACTCTTAAGATAGCCTATCAAGGTATGGAGAAAGTGAAGACAACAAAACTACAATTGCTGAGGAGAGATTTTGAAAATCTTTGTATGAAAGATTCTAATAACATAGATTCATTCTTCACACGTGATTGGGATGGTCAATCAGATAAGGTCTCATGGAGAGACACTTAAAGAAGGAAGGATCGTGGAGAAACTATTGAGGAGCCTACCCTCAAGGTTTGATGTTATTGTTACCACCATTAAAGAGACAAAGGATCTCTCAAAGTTCACAATAGATGAACTCCATGCATCACTGATGACTCATGAACAGAGATTGGGAAGATCAGTAAACCCATCTCTAGAACATGCCTTCAAGACCTAGATGTCTTTTGGAAGAGGATGAGGTCAAAGCAGAGGAAGAGGAAGAGGCAAAAGCCAAAACAGAGAAGGAAGAAACAACTCTTCACATTCACATGGAAGGAGCAATAGTCGTAATCAAAGCCATGTCCAAAGCAACAACCAGCAAGGTGGAAACCAACATGCTCAAGGACAAAGGTATGACAAATCCAATGTCCAATGTCATTATTGCAAAAAATATGGGCACTATGCCAATGAGTGTAGGAAAAAAAAAATGACATGAATAATAGGCAGAATGCTAATGTAGCAGGAGAAGAAAAGAACCCAAAGAATGTGTTGTTAACATGTAATGTAGCACAAGATAGATAGGATGATGTATGGTTCTTAGATTCAGGCTGCAGTAATCACATGATTGGAAACATAGCAATGTTTTCCAATCTTGATGAAGAAGTTAAATCAGAAGTAACAACAGGAACTTATACTAAGATTTTTGTCAAGGGAAAAGGCAGAGTTAGTATACGTGCAAGAATGGTGAGCAGAAATTTGTGCCAGACGTGTACTATGTTCCTGGCTTGAAGTGTAATCTTTTGAGCGTTGGGAAACTCATAAACAAAGGTTACAATGTAGTTTTTAAAAATGATGTGTGCACAATAATGGATATTCCTCCAAGCAAGAAAATTATTGCTGAAATACAAATGACCAGCAATATAATGTTTCCACTCAAGCTCAATATAGACTTGAAGGGAAAAGGAAAGAATGTAGTAGCTGTAACTCAAGAGGTCTTTCAGAAGGAAGTGAAAGATGAGAATTGGTTATGGCACTTGAGACTTGGACATCTCAATTTCGGAGGTTTGAATTTGATGCACAGAAAAGGAATGGTAAGAGGACTACCATTGATAGAGAAATTGGACAACCTATGTGAAGGCTGCATCTTGGGAAAACAACACAGAGAAAAATTTCCATCAGGAAAGAGCTTAAGGGAGAAATAACCCTTAGAAATTATTCATTCAGATTTATGTGGGCCAATGCAAACGGCATCAGTTTCAGGCAACAATTACATGCTGACCTTCATTGATGATTTCACAAGGAAAGTATGGGTTTATTTCTTGAAATATAAAAGTGAAGTCTTTGAGAAATTTTGCCACTTTAAAGCTCTAGTAGAGAAACAAAGTGGGCAACATATCAAAGTTATTAGAACTGATAGAGGAGGTGAGTACATCTCAAAATAATTTATGCGTTTTTGTAGAGAAAAAAACATACACAAACAATTTACAACTTGGTACACACCGCAGCAAAATGGTGTTGCTGAAAGGAAGAATCAAACCATAATGGAAATGATGAGAAGTATGCTAAAGGCAAAACATTTTCCAAATGAGTATTAGGCAGAAGCAACAAATTGTGCTGTGTATATTTTAAATAGATGCCTAACAAAAGCTGTAATGAATAGAGTTATAGAAGAAGCGTGGAGTGGTAGAAAATAGGGAGTCACCCACATGAGATTTTTTGGGTGTGTGGATTATGCACACATTCTAGATCAGTTGAGGAAGAAGTTGGATAGCAAGGGGGAGAAGTGTATATTCCTTGTATATTGTGAAGATTCCAAGGGATATAGATTGTATAACCCATCCACAAAGAAATTTGTTATAAGCAGAGATGTGCAATTCATTGAAGAGGAAGCATGGGATGGAAGCATTGAGAAAACAGTCAATGTCAAAAGTTGTTTGTCTCATGATGAAGATGAGGAAAATGTGGCTGGAAATAATACCTCATCGGAAGCACCACCTCCACCAACACAAGGACAACAAGGGACACCTCAAGCAGGAATAAGAACACCTTTGAGAAGAAATGAAAGTGCTTCTCTAAGCACACCAAATGGAGCAGATTTGAGTGCTACTTCAAGCACAAGTACATCAAATGAAAGAGGAATAAGATTCAGAAAGTTAAATGAAATTTATGAGCAAGAGACAACAAATGAAGGTATGAATTCCTTATTTGCTTTGTATTTTCATTTTGATGATCCTATTAATTTTGAGGAAGCTATAAAATATAGAAAATGGATAGAAGCCATGGATGAAGAAATTAATGCAATAGAGAAGAACAAATCATGGGATTTAGTTGAACTCCCAAAAGGTAAATAATTCATTGGAGTTAAATGGGTCTACAAGACCAAAAGCAATGTTGAAGGTAAAACTGAAAGGCACAAGGCCAGACTTGTTGTCAAAGGTTATAAGCAGAAACATGGAAGAGATTATGAGGAAAGTTTTGCACCAGTTGCAAGAATGTAAACAGTGAGAGCAGTGTTGTCCATAGCAGCACAAAACAAATGGAAGGTTTACCAAATGGACATAAAATCAACATTTTTAAATGGAGTGTTAATGGAAGAGGCTTATGTTGAACAACCTCTAGGCTATGAGAAAAAGGGCCAAGAGCACAAAATTTGCAGATTGAAGAAAGCTCTTTATGGGCTGAATCAATCACCAAGAGCGTGGTATAGTAGGATAGATTCCTATCTACTGGAGAATGGGTTTGAAAAATGTGAAGGAGAACCCACATTATGCATCAAAGAAAAAGATGGTAAGATGTTGATTGTGATTTTATATGTTGATGATGTGATATTCACAGGTAATGATAATTACCTTATTGAAAATTTTAAAACAGTCATGAAAGATGAATTTGAAATGACTGATATGGGATTGCTGAAATAATTCTTAGGAATAGAAGTAGAACAAAATGAAAATGGGATTTTTATCTCACAAGAAAAGTATGTTAATCAAGTTTTAGAAAGATTTAATATGCAGGAGTGCAAGGTAGCAATTACTCCCACAGTAATGGGATTGAAATTGAGTAAAGATGACAGCAGCAAGGATTTTGATCCTAGTTTGTATAAAAGCATAGTTGGCCGCCTCATGTATTTGACTGCAACTAGGCCAAATATTATGCATGTTGTTAGTTTGATTTCCAGATTTATGGAGAGGCCAAAGGATGCACATTGGCAAGTAGAAAATAGAATTATAAGGTATGTAAAAGGAACTAAGAGGTATGGTATTTTGTATACTACTTCAGAAAATTCAGAATTAATTGGTTATACTGATAGTGATTGGGCTAGAAGTATTGATGACTGGAAAAGTACATCTGGTAATGTTTTCATATGGGTTCAAGAGCCATTTCATGGGCTTCTAAGAAACAACCCATTGTAGCATTATCTATAGTAGAGGCAGAGTATGTGGCAGCTACAGTAGTAGCCTGTCAAGCAGTGTGGATGAGAAGAATGTTGAGAAGTTTATGGCAAGAACAGGTAAAAGGGATAGTGATTTATTGTGAAAATAGCTCAGCTATTGCATTGTTAAAGAATTTTGTGTTTCACAAAATAACACAACACATAGATGCCAAGTATTACTACATCAAAGAATTAGTGAACAATGGAGAAATAATTTTTAAACATTGCAGAATAGAGGAGCAGTTTGCAGACATACTGACAAAGTCATTGGGGCAGAAAATTTTTAATTAATTGAGAAAATTTTTGGGCATGGAAGAAAGTCCAGCAGTTGAAATTAAGGGGGAGTGTTGGAATTTAATTCCAACTACTGCACACAGCAGTAGGACAGCAGACTTAAACGCTGATGGAAATTCAAAGGATAATGGAAACAACAACAAATCTCCACATTTGATCTTCACACAACCAGTCTCCTCCACACTTAACGATTCACCCACCAGCAATAAATTCGGAACCAACCACATCTGTATTGAAAACACAACCAACAATGTTTCGGGGGAGCAGAAAACCACGAGGATCAAAGGGGAAGAGTACCCACTGGAATTGGTGACATCACTCCCATCTCATGGACCCACCAAAGCCATTTCGAGGGGGATAAAAGAGCTGGGGTGAATGCTCTCCAAGCACCCCACAGAAAGTATAATGGAACGAACATTTGTTTTAATGTTTTTATTTTTATTTTTATTTACAACAATGTATGTATTGAAGGTTTTAACCTTGGTTAAATTCTTTTTACCACGGGATATTTTAAATATGTTTTAAACTTTGTTTTTAAACTTTATATATATATATATATATATATATATATATATATATATATATATATATATATATATATATATATATAATATAAATATATTATATTTACAATATATATAATTATTGTAATGTGTCGTGAGAATAATTATTAGTGTGTATTGTTTTAAAAAGGCCCGCAAGCAGAGAGAAAAAAAAAAAACACAGTGAAGTAAACAGAGAGCACTCTATATGTGATTTTTAGAGACAGAGAAGTGTTTTTGCATTGCGTGTGTAGCAGTCCAGGTTTTGTAAATCCCTCCAGAGAGGAAGAACTCCATCATTTTGTAATAGTTTGTTTTGTTAATGGAATAGAAAGCATTTTATGCAATCTCTGTCCAGCAGTAAGCAAAATATTTTTTTATTCTTTGTGTTTGAAGGAGAGTATTATTCTCTGAGTATTTTTTCTGGAATTATCAGAAATTCCAGCAATGGCGACTCGCTAAAATTCTTGGCTTGGAAGCAAGTCATGGGACCCGTGGGCACCTTGGGTGACCTCTGGTGGAGTCCTGCAAGTTCCTAATCGTTTCCTCGTAAAGGTTGCTCCCAAACATCATGTACACAATGATGCGAATATGGGCAGATAATTTTTTCTTCAACTTACTTTGCTCCTCCGGCCCTATCACTAGCCATTCCTGGGATTTCCAGCGGTGCCGATGCTCCATTCCTTGCGACATGATTTGATTGCCGAAAGAGGTGAGCTTTAGCTCACCAAATTTCACACTCAAGCTCGCCCACGGGGGCACGTAAGGTGGCCGTGTTGATGTCATGTTAGTTTCTACTAAAAAATTTGCGCGTTCCGCTGAGGACAGGGCAGTAGGCGAAGGCGGGGCCGCTCTGGATGAGCGCCTCGTGGGCGAGCTCGCGCCCAATGATATATATGCGAGGGGTGGTACCCATCCATATGGTGAATATGGGGTCGCATTTTTCATGGACCTTCTTCATGAATACCTCGTAAGTGTCGCCAGAAAATAGTAGCTGAGGGAGGTTTCCTACAATTGGCCAAGCAAAGGGGCCTAGCGGCAAGTTCTTATTCTTCCCTAAGATCAATCAAGGGAGGATTAGAGAAATTACGAAGGCGACGAGAAACAGAAATGACTGAAAGTCACAGAGAATCGCCATGGAATTCCGAACCAATGTGAAGATACTTATTCCACGGAAAACGACACCATTTATCGTGAAAAAGATAGCAGCAGAATTTGTCTATTTCTTTTTGGCCCATTCAAAATCAAGAGGACTTCTTTTCAAAATAAAATTTGCAATTCAATGTATGGTAATAGCGACGTAGGATTTTCATCTATTTTCTCCAATGGGATGATCTAACATCACTGTTCGTCACTTAACAGTGGTATGATTAATACTAACAAGCTAGCATGAATTATTATAATATCATATATCTCTTCAAATAGCACATGCATGTAAATTTTGTGTAGTCTAAAAAATGGCATTTTGGCTTAGAATCAGTAAAGATTTAAAAAAAAATTGGCAGATTTTACTCGAGTTTTGTTTACTGGTTGTTAGCTTTAGTATTTTTAGTGTCTTAAGAGTTTTTGATGATCTTGAATCATTTCCCACTATCAAAAATGGATCAAAACATTCCAACTACTTGATTTTTTGAATTTTAGTTAATAGAATTAGACAAAAAACTACCATCAAGATATTCCTTTGTCTAAATAAACAACTTCTTTAAATTTCCAAAAGTAAAAACAAACTACTTCATCTAAATTTCAACGTATGATATGAAATAATATAATTTTATATGCTAGATTATTAAAAAGCTTTTAGACATTTAAAATAAATATATGTGAGGTTTTTAATAATGGAATAATTAATTAAATATACTTAATTAGCGTGAAAATAAATTTTCCATCGGCACTCCACTAAATAAGGATTATAAAATAAATTATTTAATATTATATAAAACTTAATTTTAAAACAAATTATATAATATTATATAAAACCTAATTATATATATTAGAATATTTCTATTACAAATCTATATAGGGCTATTACAAGTCTATATATAGGGTACAACTGCACATTGAAGAGATAAAATTTCGAGAGTTCAAGTTTATAAGTTTACTCTCATTTTTCTATGTGATATTTAAAGACAATATTACATATAAGATATGTATTTTATTTGTGAATTTTTTATAATTTTCTCAATATCATACAAAATTTATATTTCATGCTTGATGATGATTCCTTGTTCATAATGAGCATGATGGAAGGAGGGAACTGTAGTGATTTTGATAAACATGATGTTGAATCTTTCAGCTGATGAATTCTTTCCAAAACACATTGATGATTGAAAAATAAAGCAAAAACTTGTTGCAATTGGAAGATAAAACATGCAAGAGGAATAATGACTTCAGAAGGAGCAAGACAGTTTGCTAAAGCATGTAAAGAAGGTGGAAGGAGAGTTCGTTTGATGATATTGATCACATCAGATATGGACTCTTGAAGAAAGAGAAGGAGTTGACAAATACAACTCCATAGAAGAAGGATTGGGTCCTATTCATGCAACAACACTTTGACATCAATTCATGGAAATAAAGGATCACAAAGATCCTCTACATGAACAAAGTTATGAAGAAATTCTTAAATATATAGAAAAATAATCATGATGACATAACATAAGTATGCTATACTCATAGAGTATGGAAGCAAGCTTCTTAGAAGTTTGCAGGTACAATTGCAACATGAAGATAGTCCCATCTTCAAAATGAGAAGCAATTCGATCCAAAGGAAGTGGACTAAGATGGATGGTTGAAGAAAGAAGAATTATCTTTGACTGGAGACTGAATGGGTAGGAATATGGAAAAGTACTCTAGTATGGAAATACACTATATGAAAGGATGTTGATCTCAAAAGGAAAAAGTACCTAGAATTTGATGAAAGTCCATTAGGCCGAGGTAATAATGATATTGATGTTTCGATATTTATTATCTGGTTGGTATATGGATTTGCTACCTAGAAGAATGTTAGTTGAGGAAAGTGAATCTACAACTATTTGTTTTGAACTCAATTCAATGAATACATGGATTGAGTGGATGGATTTGGTAATCCTTGAAATATTATGTGGTCAAGATGTCTATATCATATTGAGATGGAAAGGTAGCAATGCAAAAGGATAACCTGATGTTAACATGACGATGGATCACTTTCATGATGAGAAGAAGCTATGTATTGCTCTACCTTGATTGACTACATATAATGTCTTTGTTGATGATGACTAGAGGGAAGTGATTTGAGAGGTTGATGGCCCGAATCCTGTCATAATATAGTTCTAGCAAGATGAAAGCTCAATTTGATGAGATGTGAAGAAAATGAGGAACCATGCAGCTAAGATCCTCATGAAGGACTAGTAGCTAATATATTTATGGATTATGACTTCCCAATTAAAAATAAGTAAGGAATATCCTCTATGCTTAAGAGGGAGTAAGAAGTTTACTTAAATGTTTAAAAGGGGGCAAGGATATATTCCCTGATCAAGAGGGAATGAGGATCTCCTCTCTAGTTAAGAGTGAGGTGAACATTATGTTCTCTTCTCCATGTTTCATGCAATAAAATAAGACTAATAGTCGTACGTCTAGTGAAAGCCATCAAGGGATAATGGCATTTGAAGGATTGTATAAGTATCTAAGATTGATACTCCTTGAGGATAAAAAATCCAAGATAGGAAGTGGACCGACACTCTTTGAGGATTAGATCCAAGATAAGAGTGGTCGAGGATGACACATATTCTTTGAGGATTGGGAATCCAAGATAAGAATATTCCTAAAAGGACATACCTAGTGAACATCCAAATGGGTTATGTTCCTTGAATATGTAGAGTGGTATCTCACGTAAAGCCTCCCAACATTATTCTATTATGTAAGAAAGAGCTTGTAAAGTTAAGGCTTTTCTATGCTGACAATGTTGATCATGATGTTGATGCTTAAAGATGGCTTATCAATCCAACTCTTCTTATAAGAAAATTTCAGTTTGAAAGTATTCATGTAGTGGGTGTACAATTATGAAGACCTCCCTAGTTAAGAGGGGGTGTTAGAGAATGTAACTAATTTTGGTCTTCATAAATTGTACCATTATGAAATTTTACGTAGAAATAAAAAGAAAATTGATTATTATTTTTCTAGACAAACATGTTCTTCATGCTTTTAGGTTTTTGAGTCAACGTCCAATTTGGACAGAATGTAAAAGAAAAAGAAAAAGAAATTTTAATTATGTAATTTTGGGACAAAAACCCCTCTAGATTCCAAGTCGACCTACATGTCAAGTTAGCCTTGCCCCAAAGGACATGTTTATTCATACCCCTCTAAACTATATAAATAGTGGGAAGATGGAGCTCATTTGCACACACACTTGGATGGATTTTTGGTCTGAAATATCACAGAGAAGGGCATAGAAGATTTAGAGGACGAAGCTGGAAGAAAGGATTTCTTGTTGGAGCTAGGTTTTTAAGATTTGTCTTGGTTTGCCTCTTGTTGATGGTCTCTTGATGATGAATTTGCTGGAAGGAAAGAAGGTTTGAATTGGCATCTAGAGGTGCAAATTTATGTGGTTATGGGTCTTGGATATCTCGTTTAATCTAATTCTATAAGAAGAGATTTTCTGGGTTTGCCCCTGGCTTGGAGCATATATTTTGTGTTCTATTGTCTTATGTGATCTTCATGTTTTATGGTAATTGCTTGATGAATAAATAAAACATAATAATAATAATGTTGACGGACTCACAAGTAATTATCATGTAAAGAAAATCTAAGATAAAATTGAAAAACCTCCTAATTTCCTACACAATGAGGTTTCATTTTTCATAAATTTTAGAGCTAATTGAAGATAATTTCAATTTTTAATTTGACTTCATGCCCAATAAGGCACATGGTCTGCTGTTCTTAGTGTCTATGGAAAACCTCAAAATAAATTTCCTTGAATATCAACAATACTAGCACCAGATCGAAGAGCTCATTGCAAGATTTCCAACGATATAGACAATGTCTCAATCTATGTTCATATGCAAAAGTTATGCCAAGTCAAATTTTTGGTCAAAATTGGAAAAAAAGTCAAAAGACAATCTCAAACTTCTGCCACGTGGCATGCCGTATATATGACATGTGGTAGCGCATCAACACAGGTCCATATGGGACCCACAACAAGAGATGTGGCACTATAAAGTGAGGTGGAAACACCGCAACCTGACACATGGAATTCATTGACAAAATATGTGGCATCTTAATTGGGCAGTTGTTGACCAATGACAACAGGACACATGGAACAATCACATGGTGCCACATGGAACCTCAAAATAGGCCAAGTGGCCTTAGAGTGAGCACATGAACCTCGTAAATTTTGGCAAACCATTTTTGTTTTTTATATGGTTTTTCAAAACACCAAACTATATGAACGTGTTTAAAAACCAACATAACAATAAAGTCATGTGGGAAAGGAAACATTTCATTTTTAAAATTTTGTTTTAACAAAAGGCCATATTGGGAGCTAGCGGGGTTTGGACCCAAGCCACCCACACACCATTTTAGCCATATTCCAATGAACCAATGAGTTGGACTTTGTAAAGTCTGCTTAACTCAATGTATTTAAAACCATATCATTTTCATTCAAGGACCAATGGGGTCGGAGTGATCGAACGAAATAACCACGAGTGTGTGGAACCACAATAAGGTGGAACCCAGAGTTGATGGAACCCTGACGACATGGTTCCAGGGGGTATATTCTGAAGAATATTCCATGGAGAATCTTTGAGGAATCTAAAAAATTCCTTGTGGGGTAAAAAAAAGATCACAACATTCAAGTGATCATGATTGTAGACCATCTACAAAAGGAGGTGAACATTTCAAAGGAAGAGCTAAGACAAGCCCTCCTCGTCATAATTACACTAGAGAGTCATTCGAGGAAGGTTGTGTCGACTAGGAAGGAGTCACAACATAAGGATCCCTCTCTACGTTAGGGGAAACAAAAAGTAAAGAAAGTTCAAAGGAAGAAGAACCATTGTAGCCATTGCAACAAGAAAGGACACCATAGAGCTACTTGTTGGGAACTCCATCTAGAGTTGGAAACCATTTAAGTAGTTTGGCATATTGGCCTCCATTGTAAATCGCATGTTGCTTTTGAATGTTTGTAAAAGTGATGAATATATGAATGTAGGCTTTTGTGGGTAGAATTATTTAGAAAATTATCTTAAAGATCAATCGCATGAATGAATTATTTTCTGGTGTGTTTCAAACCAACTAATGTGGTTCATCATCAGGACGAAAAGATGGAGAAAATATGATCCAACAAGTAATTATAAAGAACAAAAATTCAAAAGAAAATGATCGTTATAAGTCAAATAACTGTTAGGAAATAATAATAGATTAATATAAACACATAAACAAATAAATATATTATGTGCTTATATTAATTTATTATTATTTCTTAACAATTATTAGACTATTTTTTTTTGAATTTTCTAACAGTCATTTTCTTTTGACTTTTTGTTTGTTATAATTCCTTGCCGGATCATTTTTTCTCCATCTTTTCATCCTGATGATAAACCACATTAGTTGGTTCGAAAGACGTCAACAACTAATTCATTCATGTGATGGATCCTGAAGACAATTTTCTAAAAAAAATGATGAATGTATAACATCACTTATATATGAAACATAATGATATTTTGGCATTTTAGTTGGATAACAAAATATATGGTTATTGATGTAAAACTTGACCATGAGTGTGTTATAAACTATTGGCAAGTATGTTCTTGTAAGTTGGGCATGTATTGACAACTACATGTTTGCATATGGATACAGGTTTCAGTTTCATCATTCTAATTTCGAAAGCATAAAGGTGAAGGAAAGGGAAGTTGGTCTGTTAGAGATATATGTTATGCAAATTGAGATTGTAGTACTTGTTTATACTTTTGGAGGACCAAAATTATTTCAGTGATGAGGAATGATCTAGGTGGCTCTAGAAAACCTCAAAAATAAAAGTCCTTGAATATTAGAAAAAATAGGATAAGGTTAAATAGCTCATTGCAAGCTTTCCAATGGCGTAGACAATGCCTCAATCTGAGTTCGTATGCAGAAGTTATGCCTAGTCAAATTTTTGGTCAAACTTGGCAAAACATCAAACGTCAAAGTAAACCTTCAGTGCCATGTGGCATGTTGTATAGATGAAACATGGAAATGCATCAACACATGCCCTGTAAATGCATCAACATTGTAAAGTGATATGGCAGTGCCACAAGCTGACACATGGCATTTACTGACAGAGTATGTGGCATAATGATTGGGCAGTTGTTGACCAATGAGAGCATGCCACGTGGCACCTCCAAATAGGCAAATTGGCCTTGGAGCAAGCACATGAACCTCATGAATTTTGGCAAACCATTTTTATTTTTTATATGGTTTTACGAAACACCAAATTATATGAACGTGTTAAAAAATCGTGTTATGTGGCAAAGGAAGCATTTCATTTTTAAAAATTTGTTTTAGCAAAAGGCCATATTTGGAGCCAACAAGGTTTGAACCCAAGCCACCCATGCACCATTTTAGCATTTTTCCAACAAACCAATGAGTTGGACTTTGTAAATTCTGCGCAACTCAATATATTTAAAACCATATCATTTTCATTCAAGGACCAATGGAGCCATGAGTGACTGAACAGAGGAACCAAAAGTGCGTGGAAATAGGTAGAGTGGAAATGTGAGCAAGCGGAACCTAGAGTTGATGGAACCCTAACGACACTGTTCTAGGGGCAATAGTCCAAAGAATATTTTATGTAAAATCTTTGAAGAATCTAAAAGATTCGCTATGGCACCAAAATTATAGTTAGTAAAATGTGACCAAATTTACATTTTAACTAGAATTTCACAAGGATCACAATGGTGCAATAATTTTTTGCATATGTGAAGCAAAATTCAGGGGTCATGGCAAAAACTCGCCTTTATCATTAATTGTTGTGTACAAAGTTCGAGACAACAATGTGCCTTTCATAATTAGGTATTGTTTACAGTCAAAAGTCTTAGGAGGAAGAGGCAGACCTGTTGGTGTTGTTATTGATGTGATTTGAATAGTCAAATTTCAAGTCACTCCAAGGAATTGAGGTATAATGATGTATTTTTCTGTGTACTTTCCTTTCTTTTGATGAGATGAATGAAGCAACATCCCCACTATGAAGCAAGGTCCAGAGACGTAATCCACATTGGACGGAATTCGTTATCAAACCTTTTTGTGCATTGTATTTACGTTCTCATTTATTTTTCTTCTTCTTTATGTGTTTGCACACATGGTTTTTACATGTTCTTTCACACAATTCCGCTAACATCAACCGAAAAAAAATATCTTGGTTAAATCTGCTAAATAAGAGATTTTGGATCACTTGCGAGCAAAACACCTCCCCCAGTTGGAAGTGATGTTGCAACTCAATGTTGCAAGGTAAAACGTCAAATATTTTGCAAGCAAAACCCGACAAGAAAACAAAATTTAAAGTTTTCCATACCTTTTTCCATTGAAAGTTTTTTAAGCGGAAGAAAGGATTGTTGCTAAAAATGATAATGCTATGTT
This sequence comes from Pinus albicaulis, assembly GCA_034641835.2. NCBI lineage: Eukaryota > Viridiplantae > Streptophyta > Pinopsida > Pinales > Pinaceae > Pinus > Pinus albicaulis. The sequence continues at coordinate 1,267,699,840 of CM076583.1, read as the reverse complement.
AAATATTGGTGGTTTTATATATTTTGATTGAGAAAATATCATGCATAAAAAATTTCCAACTATTAGTGCAGTTAATGTTAACATGGAAAATCTATTAATTTATTTCTAGATCAACTACTGAATGTTAGACTTCAACAACTTCCATAAATAAATGTACTCAAATATACAACATCCATTCAGGTTTCTACCAAACAAAGTTCACAAGAGGCATTGAGATTGCATGCCAGGAAAGAAATGAGTCCCACAATGTCGGTGACAATCTAGTCTATTCATTTCCATCTCGGTACATCAATCTCAAATCTTTTACTAATATTAGTTCAAAGGTTATTGGTGCAATATAGTGGGGACATGTTTATAATCTCAACTTCATATTCGAGAAATTGTTGTTATGAAAGTATAGAGGCTTGACATGCCATAGGTTTGAAGATATTTATTATATCCTAGAGGCAGAGCATGCAAGGAATTTTTTTCCCTATATGATTCTGATGCAGGTTATCAGACAGAACACCAATATTGCAACACAATTGGATCGATATGGAAATTGTACTTTATGATAATCAAGTCCTCAATATGCTACTACACATTTTATGATCATTTACATGTACTTGACATGGCACAAAAACTTGGCAAAAGGAATTTACACAATGCTTCACTTTCAAGTTGATCTTAAAATTGCACCCTTAATCTTTCATATTGGAAAGTAAATTTAAATGCAAAATTTCACTAAGTCCCTTGAATTTAAGTATTTGCAATTAAATTCTGACATTTCCAGGCAATCATTTCATACATTCTGGGTTATGGTGAAATTGTATCAAACTAACTTAAAGGGGTAAGTTTCTCTAACATGTGAGCCCTTGGGTGAACACCGTCATCGATGTTCAATGACACCTACAAACCAAAAAACTGCTAAAAAAAACATACTTCCTATGGAGCTTTATAACACGACTCCTTGCAATATTTACAATGACCACTATTGAAACATGGCAAACATGCTGTTTACTGGAGCTTTATAACATAGCTCATTACGTTATTTACAATAACCACCACATATACTCATACACATTCGTTTCAACCAACGAATAACCATATTGTCTATGGAGCTTTATAAATTTAGCTCGATACAATATTTACAATAATATACACATATACACATGCACATTTTCTCAACCAACAAATAAAATGATACAATATCTGTATCAATCAACAAGGGAATCTAGAGGCTCACACCTCCACCCTCAAAGTAATACCAGGATTCATCTCCTTCCCAGGAAGTCCAAGATCCACTGCCAAAGTCAAATCATGGATCCAATTTCCAGCGCTACAATCCTGCGTTATTGTCCTCTCATTGAACATTTACCAGCTCATTGTTACAGGGCACACTCCCAATGTGCATTTGATTCCATATGGAAATGCTAATAATGAAAACGAATCCATCCATGGCCTTCCCTTCTATGCACCCCCATACCAGGTATTCCATCCCTTGGCAAGGCTTCCTCACATCGGAAGGTACAAAAACCAAGGCATATACCTGCCTCAAAATCATCATAATGGTCATAGCATGCTCATGGAAATCAATGGACACTATTGGGTATAGTGTACCATAATGGCCCTACTCCTGAAGTGATTTACCAGCATATTGCTGCCTTTTTCAATTCCTTTTGTTGTTGCTGCTAATTCTTGCAACCAGTTTCAACCACCCAACCGGGCATTTTGTGCTTCCTGTACCAAGCACATAATTTCCATTATATTAAAATAAATTGAAATAACTTCAATTCATACCTCATTGGTAGCTCGCCAACAAGGTACACTTGCAATCATGTTCACTTCCTGCCACAATAAGTCAAACTAGTTGTTTGATCAATCATCCTGTATAAACATATCACATATGGTTAGCTCAAAACACAACCATCATACATTAAAATCATGAATCACATGAAATCACCATAAACCATAATCATAAATCACATGTTACCATCATAAGTTAGAATCATAAATGACATGCATAATAAAACTGAAATCAAATATTGGTACTTATCCTTCATCGGTCCTTAATTTTGCCTTTGTTCTTTTTGTACACACACCAAATCAATTTCCACACCCGGAAAGCACCCAACGTGTTTTATTCTCTTCATCTACATACACATACAGATAGTGTACAACATGTACATCCACACAAGGTGTACAACACCATGCAATACACACACCCATAGTAGCATATGACACATACACCTACACCTAGTGTAAAATACAACACAATACATATACATATACATATATAGAGTACAACACAACGAATACACATGTCACAATACCACTACTACAACATTCACATACATAATACCGCATGCCCGAAACACTGTACGACATGCACATAATACCATATGTATACCAGTACCATATGCACAACACGTATACAGTACCATTTGTACACAACACTACATGCACAATGTGTTCACAACATCGCATGTACACGACACCACCTGCACAATGTGTACACAATTCCAAATGTACACTGCACCACCTGTACAATGTGTACACAATAACACATGTACACAAAACCACATGCATGACATGTACATGACACCACATGTACACAATGCCACTTGCACGACATGTACACAACACCACCTGCACACAACACCACATACACACATCGCCATATGTAAAATCATGCACACAACAACATATGTACAACATGCACACAACACCACATGTACATAGTACCATGCGTACACAACACCACATATCCAATATGTGCACAACACCATATGAACACAACCCCTCATATCCAATATGCCAACAATACGATTTGTACACAACACCACATATCCAACATGTACATAACACCATATATACCTAGCACCACATATGAAATATACAGACAAAACCATATATACCACAAACATACAACATCATATATATATATATACAATACTACATATGTTACATGTACACATCACCATAGGTACAATCAATGAATATACAACATGCACAACATATACACAACAATAGGACTACACATCCATAGACCACACATTGACTCCATAAAGCAGCCTTGCTTCTAGTGTCTTTCCACTATCCATTCCTATCCTAGCATGTTGCATATCACACTAATTTCACTTCGCTGATGTACTCCTCAGAACTACCTATCCATAACATAATCATAGCCATATTACAAGCATATAATATGAATTCATGTCCACATGATACTGACCTCATAGAACTGTCAGAGTTACTCTTCCCACTTGATTCCTCATAAGACCAAGAACCTCTTCATGTCATTCACTTGCATAAGAAATCGTTCCTCCACAAGAATGATCCTTGAAAGCCCTGTCATACAGTGACATAGATACATACATATATATAATCATTAACATAAAACAATCATGATCATGTTAGACAATGACATACATACATACATATGTACACATAAACATTATCATCATGATCCATGATGACCCTGGCAGACGTGACATACATACATACATACATGTATACATATATAAACATCAACATGATCATGATCACGACAAAATTGCTAGAAATCATAAGGTATAGGTTAAGATAACTTCCTTTATGCATGTATAGTATGCACAACATTGAGAACAATAGTTCCAACATATCCAAGGAATATAACACCTCAGATCCATTTACTTTACCTTTTGTATCACCTTTCTCGCGATTGTTCTGCCACCGTCCATTTACCTTAATGGATCCAACCAATCCAACCAACTGTCATAGTCTTACCTTTCATTGCGCTTACTCATGCACTAACCTTCATCCTTGTCTTTCATCACTTGTTGGGTACCCACATCTCTCCCCGAGCTCCATTAACCTTCCTCTTTCCCAACCAATTCCCAAGACTCTACAAAACATAAAATGAAAGAACAAGAGAAAACAAGAAGAAGACCATGAAAAACCAAAAGCAATATGACACTGCAACAAAGTGGTATGGACATACACTAGACATAAACAAAGTTGTAATTGAAATGCAAAAAAACACAAGAGACCAAGAGTACAAGACTGGAAACAAACACCATGACTCAATCCTCATGGGTCCCCAGTGCTTCCGAAGGAAAACTCAACCTGATCCTTCTCCAAGTTGTACCAAGCACGTTGACCTGTAACTGAACACGCATGTCGGCCATATGTACCAAACATCAAGACAACATATCTATAAATTCAAAATCAACTTTTACCAAGTCTAACAACCATGTCATAATCAACAATCAACTCACATTCATCGTTCATAATACATAATGCTACCACTATCACCTACTTATCCTCAAGTACATATCAATTGTATTAACACATACATGTTATTACAACCGTCTTAAAGAAATATCATTACTTCATGCAATCTTATAGAAACATGCTCATAACACACGATTAATAAAAAATTCAACAGTAAATAGACAACATAATAGACACCAACACTTAAACACCAAATAGATGACATAATCAAACATTCGAGTACAAATTAGCCGACATAAGAAATCTCATACCTTAAATTATCTCAGGGGAGTCTATCTTGTCTACACAATCAATCTATATTAGCATTATATGACTTCACAACACATCAAATCAAACAAAAATAAGATCACGATATTCATAATTGTAACTAGCTAATATGTTCACATCATAAGCTTATAAACAATTGATACTCATGTATAACAATCACATATGCACACTCAATCAAGATTAGTGTTGGGGTTCCTATGTTTTGGCAGTTTGGCAATACCAAAAGATAAGACAACATCAAACCACTTTGGGATCTCAGGATCTAGCCCTCCTGGATCCAGAGAGGGATCTCTCTATAAGTATAAAGAATAATTTATCTTTAAAAGGTCAATTTAAGGTATTAGGCTAGTTATAGGGCACAATGGTTTTGTTTTGTTTGTTTGGTTGGGAATATTGACAGAAGGGTTCGATGTAAGGTAAAGGAATGAGTAGAGAAGGCTTTTCGGAAATGGGGAGATAATTCAAAGAGAAATAAGTCCATTAGGCAATGGGGTCATAAAAGGGTTTACTTGAAATTCAAATATCCAAGGCTTCCAAAGGGCTAGTCATCTAAAACAAAGAATCTCTTAATGATGATAGTATGGTATGAAACAATAAGGAAATGAATGGGAATGTCAAGGAAATCCTTCCAAGGTGACCACTCCGGAGTAATTCAAGGGACAGGGCATACCTTATACCTCTATGATCAAAACACCTGATGAGGCTAACTCTGAAGACAACAATCCAGCAGTCCTCCTGACTACTTTCAGATAGTAGAAAACACTTCAGCTCAAACACAGAGTGAAGTCTAAGATCAGAGAAAGAAGTTTAACCTACTCTGCTTTTGGCATTCAACTCAAAGGGATCTTAGAAAGGCTAACTGTTGGAAAGGGAACTTAGGGGACAGGGCTAAACACTAAATCTCCCTATTCTCCTATTCTTTCAGCTGAACCAAACAAGAACATCTAAGAAACAGACTCTAAATTCATACATCAGTAAGTATGGGCAAACCAACTCTTTGATTGGTTAAATTATATTGAATTTGTTCTAAGATACACAAGTAGCAGAAAACATAAAGATAAGAATGTGCAGGAAGCGTTAGGGTACTTGCAACAGTATATCCTAAGCCAAAATTACTGTTTCTAATAAGAGAAAATGAAACATAATGTAACACAGAGGGAAAAAAATAACAGAGAATGGAAACATCACCAATGACTTAGATCAAGATCCGATGAACATGCTTGTCATATTAGTAGAGCAAAACCAGTCACATACATTCTTGCCCAATAGCTTGATATCATCCAAAAATCATCTCCTAGCCTATTTACAACTAATACTCACAGAACTCTAACTCAGTAAAACAACTTACAATCAATAATTTTTTAACAACCAACCATCATTTTCAATGCATTTTTCATGGGTTCTTATAGGGGAATGAGTGATAGTAGTGGTAGATAGGATTTAAAAGCTTCATTAAAATAGAGGGAGAAATGTCTCCAAAGCCCATTATGTTTAATATATTTACATTAACTTTCAGTACCCTTTGGTTGATTTAGAAGTCCTTGTCAGGTTGACAATAACTTCTAGGGTGTGCTCTTGAAGTACTTTCCTGGCTGAGATGTCTTGTTTATACTCTGAGACAAGTAAGGTGAATATTTGTCTTTCAGGTCTTCCATGCCCTCATAACTACTGCATTGACAGTTCTTAGGACTTTCTGTCAAAATAATAACTGCTCTGGGGCTGGATGAGGAATGGAGTAGGTCATGTGAGTTAGTCCTATCTTAGAAAAAGAACGTTTGCTGATCTTAAGTCATTGATATGGCTTGATGTGTGCTTTAGGCTTCATTAAGCCTTCCTTGGTCATCTTTTATGATCTTCGAACTGTATCCTTTGACTTAACTATGGATTAGGCATTAAGTCTTCAATTATGCATTAATCTTCTTAATATTTTCTGATACACTTTGCTGCTTCTTCTGTATAGATGTCTGTGGTTTGGCTGAGATGGAGGGTTGTGTTAGGGTCAATAACCCCGATCTTCGATAAAACAAGCTATTAAATCTTCTTAGTGATGTCTTCCTTTGCGATTTTTGGCTCTGTGATAGTCTTTCTATGCTATGTGTCACCATGACTGTGACTGTGGAGACAGTATAAATTCATCACCGTTTGAAACCTGCAAAAATGATAACAGGTTATAAAAAACCCGCAGGAGTGGGAATGACTGCTTCAGAGGCTCGTGAGGGTGGAGGAGCAGCGAGGAAAAATGTGGATGCAGCGGAAAAATGGGAGGAAAACCTTGGTAGAGCACCTAACCAGGTCCGGTAGGGGTTTGAGTGTGATGAGGGATGTGGACTGTTAGATCAAGACGATCTACGGTGGGGATCTCTCGATGGAGCGTTTGGGAGAATAAATGAATGGCAAACGAATGGGTTTGTGATATAATACGAGCGGTTCGATCTCAGAGACTGACGACTGGGATTAAAAGCAAAGGCATCGTTGTGGAGAGCAGTGGTAAGGCAAAAAACTAGGGATGGTTTTCGCAAAATGAAATGAGGGGAGGCCATTTCGAGCGAATGGAATGTGATTCCATACATTGGCCGACACGTGGATTCTCCAAACCGCCAATTTTGCAAAATTTTGGAATGTTAACTCTTGGGCACAAAAATTTTGCGAAATGAAGTTTATGCCATCGGATAGCTTGGTATTGATCGAATGGTGTGGGTTGCAAGCGGAAGCGGCAATGTGCGCGGGCGGAAGAACTGGCGGGCCCAGTAGGTGATGTGATTTTCTTTGTCGCGGGGTGAACGGCAGGTTGAGTGTGAACCGTCGGATCTGCATAAATGAATGGCTGGGATCACGTCGAGAAAGACGAAGAGGGTTTGGGGAAAAAAAAGAGATTTTCGAAGAGGATTTGGCGCTTGGCCATAGCGCGGGTCGTGTGTAGAAGGGGGCTAAGGGATTTTTAAGCTCTTCGGGCTAATATCTTCATGGTGTATTTTACTGCGTTTAGGCCAAAATAAGGGATTTTTGGGGGTTTTTTGGATTTTGGTAGAGAGAAAATAAGGGGTTTTTAAAACCTGCAAATGAATCTTTGAAGGTTTAAAGGGGATTTAAGGCTTTTCGAGGCTAAATGGAGAGTTAAAAGATGGAAAGAAGGCTTTATGAAAATGGGGGGAAAAAGTGAAAATAGACAGTTTCAGAGGCCTTTGGAGCAACTTTCCTTGGTGAATCAACATGGTTTTGAGATGGAAACAACAGTGAAGATAAATCTCCAGGATATGAAAACCACAAGACTTCAAGGATGATATATTTTTCAAGGAAATTTATACTTGAAGGTTTGGTCACAAATTTAGCCACCTGTTTTCTTTGAAAAATTATTATAGGTGGCTAACAGTGGCTCCACATGGGGATGGCATCTTCTTGAAGGTGTCAAGAATCTCAGATATAATCTTTGGAAGTAGGCCAGAGCCTGGGACTTGACCATATTTTTCTTCTTTGATCAGCTGATACATAAGTGAAGAGCATTATATCAGTAGCAATACTTCCCAAACAACTACCTACCCATCCTACTTTCCTAACAATTTTTCTTCAAGGTGCACTTAGACTTGCAGACCTTCCTCATCATCATTTTTTATTGAAAGCAAAACTAATCTAATTCAACCCTTATTCCTCCATGAGACCAGATTAAACAGTTGGTCTCATAGCTTCTCTACCTAAACTAATATCTGCCAAGATTAAAATGTCTGGAAATTTTTCATTCTCTATATTCTAAAACAGAAATTGAAATACAGCCAAACCAGGATTAGTCTGTCTAATTTTCTCTGGGTCCGTGGCATAAAGATGAGCTGTACATGAACTGAGACTTGCAGAATTTTAAGAAACCAAAATTTGAAGGCTAAATATTCTGAAATTCAAAGGCATTCTTCCTTCTTGTTGTGACTCAGATTCCTGAGCTTTTTAGAGTCACCTTTCTTTCTTCGTTTCAACTCTTGTTTTGATCTTGTTAGAGTTGTTTCTTCTTCTTTTCTTTGTTGGTTCAAGTTTTGAGCATGTTAGAACCAACCTTTCACTTTCCCTAGCTCAGGTTTTGATCTGATTTGAGCCATTCTTTTAGTACTCCATAGGTTCAAGATTTGAGCTTGTCTGAAACCTTTCTTCTTATTTTTTATATCTTTATCTTTCAAAACAAAACAAAGCAATGGTATTTACAATGGAAGTGAAAAATTTAAACTGAGATTTAGTAGAAATAATGCTTGAGCATCCTGCCATTGACAGGACCCCCAAACAGATCTGTACCATCCAATTCTTGCAGAAAAAATGCATTAGGACCAATGGTAGATTGAATGATGTAAGGGCCTTGCCATAAATTGTCAAACTTGCCATGCTTACCCTTATCCTCTCTCCTATAGTCCCATTTGAGTACCTTGTCGCCAATTTTGAAATCACAGGCATTAGTCCTTTTATCAAACAACTTTTTGATGTTCTCTTGCACTTTCTGAGCTTTGTTGTAGACTTCTTCCCTAGTTTGTTGGAGATGTATGGTCTGATTGATCCTCCTCATCATGCTATCTTCCTCCGACTTTATTTCTTGGACAAATTTTATCACCGGTACTCCTAAACTAGTATGAAACACTGCATCTTCTCCATAAACTAGCTGATAGGGGGACATTCCAATGGATTTCTTTGTTGTCAATATGTCTGCCCATAAAGCATGCACTAGCTTATTATGTCATGATTTTTTATTAGCTTCAAACAACTTCTTGATGATGGTCACCAAACTCTTATTTGATGATTTTTCCAGCCCATTACCTTGAGGGTAATAAGCAGTGGAATGAACAAGTAAAATCTGATATCTATGACAAAAATCAATCATCTTTTTGGAACCAAATGTAGCAGCATTATCAGTGATAATTTTCCAAGGGTAGCTAAATCTAGATAGGATATGTTCTTCAAGGAATTTTATGATAACTGAGTCTGTGGCATTCCTAGAAGGGATGGCCTCTATCCATTTATTTAAATAGTGAGTGGCTATGAGTATCCATCTATGTTGGGCAGATGAAGCAGGGTGGATTTCCTCTATGAAATCTAGGTCCCACTGTTGAAAAGGAGCTTCAACAGTGACTGGTTGCAAAGGTAGAGGAAGGAGTTTTCCTTTGCCCTCAAAGATTTGGCATTTGTGGCAGGCAAATATCATCTTGTGGACATCTTGGAATAGGGTGGGCCAATAATAGCCAGCTCTAAGAATTTTATTGGTAGTGGTTTTCCAGTAGAGATGGCCTCCACATTCACCTTCATGAAACTCATGCTTGATCCTATTTGCATCAACTTCAGGCAAACCTTTAAGCGATAAACCATTGGCATTTTTCCAATACAAACATTCATTCAAAATGCAATAATTTCTAGCTTTCAACTTCAAAAACCTTGCCTTTGTCTTAGATAGATCAGGAGGAGCATTTAGATTGATAAGCAAATACAAGATATCAGCATACCAAGGTGAGTTTTGGAAATGTTTCTCAATGATGGGAGCTGGTAACCCTTCATGTTTATCCAAAGCATTTACCATATTTAGGTCAAGGGCTTGCAGGTTAGATTCGGACATTAATTGTGCTAGGCCTTGACCATTGATGAGTTTAGTGGGTTTGATTTCCAAATCATATTCTAGTATCACAATAATCCACTTGCCTCTTTTGCCATCTAGATCTTGTGACAAAATGTCTTTCACCACTATGTTAGGCACAAAGGCAATAATATGAGAATGTAAAATATAAACTCTGAAATCTTTCAAGGCCTTTACCAAGGCATAGACCTGTTTCTCCATGATATTATATTTCAGAGGTGCATCTCTTAATGCCTTGCTGAAAAATGCAATTGGCTGCTCTTGTCCCTTTGGATTTTTCTGCAATACGACAGCAGCCATAGTATGTTCCGATGCAAATGAGAATATGAGGAAATCTTTAGTAAAATCAGGACTGATAAGAACTGGTGCTTGGGTGAGTGCATGCTTTACCAGTTCAAAAGAATTCTTGGCTTCTAGAGTCCATTTAACTCCTACTTCTTTCTTTAGCATGTTTGTCATGTTTCTAAGGAGTTCTGCTAGGTTGGGTATAAACCTCCTCAAGAAATTAATCTTCCCAATGAAGAACTGCAATTCCTTGATGTTTCTAGGGTGACTGATTTGCAATATACCCTCAACCCTTTTTGGGTCTATTTTAATCCCCTTTTCAGATATAATATGACCAAGAAGTTTACCTTCTTGGAGACCAAACAATGTCTTTTTGGGATTTAAAGATAGCCCAAACCTTCTGCATTTCTCAAATGTTTGAGGTGTTCTTCATTAGTTTTGGAATAAATTGTAATGTCGTCAAGGTAAATTACAATGAAGTGACCTATTTCTTCTGAGAATGCAATGTCCATGGCTCTTTGAAAGGTGGCACCAGCATTCATTAACCCAAAAGGCATTTTCACATACATTTAAGTGCCGCAAGGAGTTGTGAAGGTTGTTTTGAGTTGATCCTCTGGGAGTACTAATACCTATTTATACCCTAAAAAACCATCTAGCAGTAAAATCCTCTTAGAACCAACCACCCTTTGTAGGATGTGTTCCATCTTGGGCAAGGGGTAATTGTCCTTTAGTGAGGCTCTATTTAGGTTTTTGAAATCGATACACAACCTTATTTCTCCTGTCTTTTTCCTTATAGCCACAAGGTTAGATACCCAGTCTGAAAACCTCACAGGGACTATGATTCCAGCCTCATACATTTTCTTATTTTCTTTTTCTACCAGGGGTAACTGTACAGGGTTTATTCTGTGTAGCTTTTGCCTAAAATGTTTCTGGTTTTCTTTCAATGGAATCTTATGCTGGATGATCTCTGTGTCATAAGATTTCAAATCCTCATAGCTCCAAGAAAAAACATCAACAAACTCTTTAAATAAATCAATGTATTTCCTTTTGATGTGTGCTGGTAATGTTTTAGATAATTTGATCATCTTAGGCTGGTCCTTGCTACCTATATTGCATTCTTCAACATCAGATTCAGTGGGTTCTATAGTGGGCTTCTTTGCCACATCATTGAAATCAAAGAGGTCTTCTAGAGGGGCCAGCCCTCGAGATATACATTTGTCTTTGGACTGCAGTACCTCTATGTATTCCTTATCTGCGTTCATGTATTCCTCTGTTTGATTTTCAAACTCTCTGGTCAGCATGTTTATTTCTACAATAGGGAATGGCTCTTCTTCATCAAGAGGCTTTTCATCCAAATAGTTTTCATCGGACTTAGAGTTTGAATTTGGCAATTCAAACTCGTTCCTGGAAAGCAAGGAATCCTCTATTTGTTTATCACCCTCAAATACCTGCCAATATTTTTCATTATCTGGTATTGCTGGTGTGTATTTTTTCCGAATAGTGAACTGTTTGTCCTTATGTGATCTCTGATATGAACGAGCAGCACAAGCCAATCCATTAGCAAGTATGTTTTGACATCTAGGGACAAACACAAGCTCATATTCTACAAAAATTTTCAACAGATCCATGACATCATTCCTATATGCCCTCAACCTAAGATGTTTGGTAGTGTACTCTCCATTTATTTGTTTGATGACCAGTTCTGAGTCTCCATGAATTACTATCCTCTCGGCTCCTAGTTTTTTCAATAGATGTAGCCCTAAGAGGAGAGCTTCATACTCTGCTATGTTGTTGGTGCATTTGAATTTTTGTTTGAAGGCATGACTCTCAGCATAATTTTTTTCAGTATTGTGCAACCATACCCCAGCTCCTGCACTCTTCCTAGTGCAAGACCCATCAAAGCTCATGTTCCATAAGGGATTGTTGGCAGATTTGTTATCAGTTTCCTCCTTAATGTCATCTTGTTTCATGAGGTCAGCAGGCTGATGGGTAATCTGTTCTCTACAGTCTTGGTTCTGATTCTCTAATTCTGCAAAATTTTCAAATGTTTCTCCCTTGTTTTCCTCTGTATCCAGAGCTGCCATTATGTTTGGATTTGTGGCCTCTACTCTGCTGTTTAATTTTTTATTCTCTAGCTCTTGCTCATCTGTAAACTCATCATTGTAAAGGATAAAAGAGTCTAGGTCTGTATGGATAGAGTAAAGAGGGGAATTTTCTGGTTTCTCTGGGCTGCTTACCATAAATTTCATGTGAGCTTCTCTATATAGTATTCTAAGCTGGCTGAAAACATGGATAGTGGCATATGTCATGTCCATTTGCATTGTACCCTGCAGCTTAGCACCCCATGATATTGACAGCAACATGCCATACTTGGGAGGTACATCAGCCACTACAACATCCATTACCATGCACTTGGCTGGGATTTGGGTCAAATTTACACAAATATCTTTGATCAGGCCCAAACACTTCACTCTGCTAGAGTCAAAAGAATATAAATCCTTATATGGTCTGGTTATCTCTAGGCCTAATTTTTCCATGATCACCTTTGGCATGAGATTGTGTGAGGCCCCTGAGTCATGCATAACATTGTGTAGGATTTTGTCATGTATATTTAAACTGACATAGAAAGGAGGCACTACTCCTTCCTGGAATTTCCCTTCAATTTTTGGGCCAAACAAGAGAGCTGGTTGATCATCATTTAAGTTGACAGAGTCATTTTTTTCTCATAAGTTTAAAGATTTCAATATTTGACATTTATATACGTCCTGGGTGACCAACTCAGTGAGAGGGACAAAAATTTTGATTTTGGAAATTTCAATTTCCATATTGAAAGGAAATTGGTTCTTTGAAAGGTTCAATTCTATTTTGTTGGTCACTATTTTATTGGCAAAATCAGTTTGCTGATTTTCACTATGTACATTTGTTGAAAATATTTTTTCAGGAGCATTAGCTGTAATTCTAGTGCTGTTGGTTTCTTGACTTGGTTTATCAATGGTTTGGGTGTTCTTACCCTTGCTTTTGTCAGAACCTTCAGCTGCTGTTTTGTCATTTCCAGCAGTCTCTTTAGCAGTCTTTTCAAGTCTTTTCTTAATAGTGATTTCAGAGGTTTTTGGTTTGGGAGTTTCTGGGTTCTTTTTGTTTCTGAGATCATATTGTTCTCGGACCTGCATGAGGGCATTCTCGAATCCTAACCTATAGTCTTCAGATTCTAACCCTTCCTCATCCCAATGAGTATATGAGGTATGGTTGTCTTCTGTGAAAAAGGTAAGGTCGTCATTATTGACTCCCAACATGTTTATAATAGTCCCCTCTGACTCTTTTGTCATAGTGTTTAGTGTTTAGTCCCTTAGAAAGGCTAATTGTTGGAAAGGGAACTTAGGGGACAGGACTAAACACTAAAACTCCCTATTCTCCTATTCTTTCAGCTGAACCAAACATGAAAATCTAAGAAACAAACTCTAAATTCATACATCAATAAGTATGGGAAAACCAACTCTTTGACTGGTTAAATTATATTGAATTTGTTCTAAGATACACAAGTAGCAGAAAACATAAAGATAAGAATATGCAGGAAGTGTTAGGGTACTTGCAGCAGTATATCCTAAGCCAAAATTACTGTTTCTTATCAGAGAAAATGAAACATAATGTAACACAGAGGGAAAACAATAACAGAGAAGGGACACATCACCAATGGCTTAGATCAGGATCCAATGAACATGCTTGTCATATTAGTAGAGCAAAACCAATCACATACATTCTTGTCCAATAGCTTGATATCATCCAAAAATCATCTCCCAACCTATTTACAACTACTACTCACAGAACTCTAACTCAGTACAATAGCTTACAATTAGTAATTTTTTAACAACCCATTACCAACATTTTCAATGTATTTTTCATGGGTTATTATAGGGGAATGAGTGATAGTAGTGGTAGATAAGATTTAAAAGCTTCATTAAAACAGAGGGAGAAATGTCTCCGAAGCCCATTATGTTTAATATCTTTACATTAACTTTCTGTACCCTTTGGTCGACTTAGAAGTCCTTGTCAGGTTGACAATAACTTCTAGGGTGTGCTCTTGAAGTACTTTCTTGGTTGAGATGTCTTGTTTATACTCTGAGACAAGTAAGGTGAAGATTTGTCTTTCAGGTCTTCCATGCCCTCATAACTACTACATTGACAGTTCTTAGGACTTTCTGTCAGAATAATAACTGCTCTGCGGCTCGATGAGGAATGGAGTAGGTCATGTGAGTTAGTCCTGTCTTAGAAAAAGAACGTTTGTAGATCTTAAGTCACTGATATGGCTTGATGTGTGCTTTAGGATTCATTAAGCCTTCCTTGGTCATCTTTTATGATCTTCGAACTGTATCCTTTGACTTAAATATGGATTAGGCATTAAGTCTTCAATTATGCATTAATCTTCTTAATCTTTTCTGATACACTTTGCTGCTTCTTCTGTACAGATGTTTGTGGTTTGGCTGAGCTGGAGGGTTGTGTTAGGGTTAATAACCCCGATCTTCGATAAAACAAGCTATTAAATCTTCTTAGTGATGTCTTCCTCTGCGATTTTTGGCTCTGTGATAGTCTTTCTGTGCTATGTGTCACCATGACTATGACTGTGGAGACAGTATAAATTCATCACCCTTTGAAACCTACAAAAAATGATAACACATTATAAAAAACCTACGGGAGTGGGAATGGCTACTTCAGAGGCTCGTGAGGGTGGAGGAGCAGTGAGGAAAAATGTGGATGCAGTGGAAAAATGGGAGGAAAACCCTGGCAGAGAAGCTAACCAGGTCCGGTGGGGGTTTCAGTGCAATGAGGGACGTGCACCATTAGATCAGGACGATCTACGGTGGGGATCTCTCGATGGAGCATTTGGGAGAATAGATGAATGGAAAACGAATGGGGTTGTGATATAATATGAGCCGTTCAATCTCAGAGACCGATGGCTGCGATTAAAAGCGAAGGCATCGTTGTGGAGAGCAGTGGTAAGCCAGAAAACCGGGGATGGTTTTCGCAAAATGAAATCAAGGGAGGTGGTTTCAAGCGAATGGAATGCGATTCCATACATTGGCCGACATGTGGATTCTCCAAACCGCCCATTTCGCAAAATTTTGGAACGTTAACTCTTGGGCACAAAAAATTTGCGAAGCAGAGTTTATGTCGTCGGATAGCTTGGTATTGATCGGACAGTGTGGGTTGCAAGCGAAAGCGGCAATGTGCGCGGGCGGAAGAACTAGTGGGCCCGGTAGGTGATGTGATTTTCTTTGTCATGGAATGAATGGCAGGTTGAGTGTGAACCGTCGGATCTGCATAAATGAACGGCTAGGATCGCGTCGAGAAAGACGAAGAGGGTTTGGGGAAAAAAAGAGATTTGTGAAGAGGATTTGGCACTTGGTCATAGCGCGGGTCATGTGTAGAAGGGGGCTAAGGGATTTTTAAGCCCTTGGGACTAATATCTTCATGGTGTAAAAGACTGCTTTTAGGACAAAATAAGGGATTTTTGGGGGTTTTTTTGCTTTCGGTAGAGAGAAAAGAAGGGGTTTTTATAACCTGCAAATGAATCTTTGAAGGTTTAAAGGGGATTTAAGGGTTTTGGAGGCTAAATGGAGAGTTAAAAGATGGAAAGAAGGCTTTATGAAAATGTGGGGAAAAAGTGGAAGTAGACCGTTTCAGAGGCCTTTGGAACAACTTTCTTTGGTGAATCAACATGGTTTTGAGATGGAAACAACAGTGAAGATGAATCTCCAGGATATGAAAACCACAAGACTTCAAGGATGACAAATTTTTCAAGGAAATTTATCACTTGAAGGATTGGTCACAAATTTAGCCACCTGTTTGCTTTGACAAATTATTATAGGTGGCTAATAGTGGCTCCTTATGGGGATGGCATCTTCTTGAAGGTGTCAAGAATCTCAAATATAATCTTTGGAAGTAGACCAGAGCCTGGGACTTGACCATATTTTTCTTCTTTGATCAGCTACTACATAAGTGAAGAGTATTATATCAGCAACAATACTTCCCCAACCAACTACCTACCCATCCTACTATCCTAACATTTTTTCTTCAAGGTGCACTTAGACTTGCAGACCTTCCTCATCATCATTTTTTATTGAAAGCAAAACTAATCTAATTCAACCCTTATTCCTCCATGAGACCAGATTAAACAGTTGGTCTCATAGCTTCTCTACCTAAACTAATATTTGCCAGGATTAAACTGTCTGGCAGATTTTCATTCTCTATATTCTAAAACAAAAATTGAAATATAATCAAACCAAGATTAGGCTGTCTGATTTTATGTGGGTCCATGGCATAAAGACGAGCTGCACATGAACTGAGACTTGCAGAATTTTAAGAAACCAAAATTTGAAGGCTAAAGATTCTGAAATTCAAAGGCATTCTTCCTTCTTGTTGTGACTCATATTTTGAGCTTTTTAGAGTCACCTTTCTTTCTTCGTTTCAGCTCTAGTTTTGATCTTGTTAGAGCTGTTTCTTCTTCTTTTCTTTGCTGGTTCAAGTTTTGAGCATGTTAGAACTAGCCTTTCACTTTCCCTAGCTCAGGTTTTGATCTGATTTGAGCCATTCTTTTAGTACTCCACAGGTTCAAGATTCGAGCTTGTCTGAACCCTTTCTTCTTATTTTTTATATCTTTCTCTTTCAAAACAAAACAAAGAAATGGTATTTACAATGGAAGTGAAAAATTTAAACTGAGATTTAGCGGAAATAATGCTTAAGCATCCTGCCATTGACAGGACCCCAAAATAGATCTGTACCATCCAATTCTTGCAGAAAAAATGCATTGGGACCAATGGTAGATTGAATGATGTAAGGGCCTTGCCATAAATTGTCAAACTTGCCATGCTTACCCTTATCCTCTCTCCTAGAGTCCCATTTGAGTACCTTGTCCCCAATTTTGAAATCACAGGCCTTAGTCCTTTTATCAAACAACATTTTGATGTTCTCTTGCACTTTCTGAGCTTTGTTGTAGACTTCTTCCCTTGTTTGCTGGAGATGTATGGTCTGATTGATCCTCGTCATCATGCTATCTTCCTTCGACTGTATTTATTGGACCAATTTTATCACCGGTACTCCTAAACTGGTAGGAAACACTACATCTGCTCCATAAACTAGCTGATAGGGGGACATTCCAATGGATTTCTTTGTTGTCAATCTTTCTGCCCATAAAGCATGCACTAGCTTATTATGCCATGATTTTTTATTATCTTCAAGCAACTTCTTGATGATGGTCACCAAACTCTTATTTGATGATTCTGCCATCCCATTACCTTGAGGGTAATAAGTAGTGGAATGACCAAGTACAATCTGATATCTGTGACAAAAATCAATCATCTTTTTGGAACCAAATGTAGCAGCATTGTCAGTAATAATTTTCCTAGGGCGGCCAAATCTGGATAGGATATGGTCTTCAAGGAATTTTATGATAACTGAGTCTGTGGCATTCCTAGAAGGGATGGCCTCTATCCATTTAGTGAAATAGTCAGTGGCTGTGAGTATCCATCTGTGTTGGGCAGATGAAGCAGGGTGGATTTCCCCTATGAAGTCGAGGCCCCACTGTTGAAAAGGAGCTTCAACAATGACTGGTTGCAAAGGTAGAGGAAGGATTTTTCTTTTGCCCTCAAATATTTGGCATTTGTGGCAGGCAACTATCATCTTATGGACATATTGGAATAGG
The DNA here is from genome assembly GCA_034641835.2 of Pinus albicaulis. Classification (NCBI taxonomy): domain Eukaryota; kingdom Viridiplantae; phylum Streptophyta; class Pinopsida; order Pinales; family Pinaceae; genus Pinus; species Pinus albicaulis. Next base: position 1,267,681,745 of record CM076583.1, on the reverse strand, counting down.
GTGGGATAGTAATAGCCAGCACTAAGGATTTTATTGGCAGTGGTTTCCCAGTAGATATGGCCTCCACATTCACCTTCATTAAACTCATGCTTGATCCTATCTGCATCAACTTCAGGCAAACATTTAAGCAATAAACCATTGGAATTTTTCCAATACAAACATTCATTCAAAATGTAATAATTTCTAGCTTTCAACTTCAAAAACCTTGCCTTTGTCTTAGATAGATCAGGTGGAGCATTTAGATTGATAAGAACATACAAGATATCAGCATACCAAGGTGAGTTTTGGAAATGTTCCTCAATTATGGGAGCTGGTAAACCTTCATGTTTATCCAAAGCATCTACCACATTTAGGTCAAGGGCTTGCAGGTTAGATTCGGCCATTAATTGTGCTAGGCCTTGACCATTGATGAGTTTAGTGGGTTTGATTTCCAAATCATATTCTAGTATCACAACAATATACTTGCCTCTTTTTCCATCTGGATCTTGTGACAAAATGTCTTTCACCACTATGTTAGGCACAAAGGAAATAATATGAGAATGTAAAATATAAACTCTGAAATCTTTCAAGGCCTTTACCAAGGCATAGACATGTTTCTTCATGATATTATATTTCAGAGGTGCATCTCTTAATGCCTTGCTGAAAAATACAATTGACTGCTCTTGTCCCTCTGGATTTTTCTGCAATAGGACAACAACCACAATATGTTCTGATGCAAATGAGAATATGAGGAAATATTTAGTAAAATCAGGACTAATAAGAACTGGTGCTTGGGTGAGTGCATGTTTTACCAGTTCAAAAGACTTCTTGGCTTCTAGAGTCCATTTAACTCCTACTTCTTTCTTTAGCATGTTTGTCATGTTTCTAAGGAGTTATGCTAGGTTGGGTATAAACCTCCTCAAGAAATTAATCTTCCCAATGAAGGACTACAATTCCTTGATGTTTCTAGGGTGACTGATTTGCAATATACCCTCAACCCTTTTTGGGTCTATTTTAATCCCCTTTTCAGATATAATATGACCAAGAAGTTTACCTTCTTGGAGACCAAACAATGTCTTTTTGGGATTTAAAGATAGCCCAAAACTTCTGCATTTCTCAAATACTTTTCTCAAATGTTTGAGGTCTTCTTCATCAGTTTTGGAATAAACTGTAATTTCGTCAAGGTAAATTACAATGAAGTGACCTATTTCTTTTGAGAATGCAATGTACATGGCTCTTTAAAAGGTGGCACCAACATTCATTAACCAAAAAGGCAATTTCACATACATGAAAGTGCCCCAAGGAGTTGTGAAGGCTGTTTTGAGTTGATCCTCTGGGAGTACTAATACCTGGTTATACCCTAAAAAACCATCTAGCAGTGAAATCCTCTTAGAACCAACCACCCTTTGTAGGATGTGTTCCATCTTGGGAAAGGGGTAATTTTCCTTTAGTGAGGCTCTGTTTAGGTTTTTGAAATCGATACACAACCTTATTTCTCCTGTCTTTTTCCTTACAGCCACAAGGTTATATACCCAATCTGAAAACCTCATAGGGACTATGATTCCAACCTCATACATTTTCTTAATTTCTTTTTCTACCAGGGGTAACTGTACAAGGTTTATTCTGTGCAGCTTTTGCCTAAAATGTTTCTGGTTTTCTTTCAATGGAATCTTATGATGGATGATCTCTGTGTCATAAGCTTTCAAATCCTCATAGCTCCAAGCAAAAACATCAAAAAACTCTTAAAATAAATCAATGTATTTCCTTTTGATGTGTGCTGGCAATGTTTTAGATAATTTGATCATCTTAGGCTGGTCCTTGCTACCTATACTGCATTCTTCAACATCAGATTCAGTGGGTTCTATAGTGGGCTTCTTTGCCACATCATTGAAATCAAAGAGATCTTCTAGAGGGGCCAGCCCTTGGGTTATACCTTTGTCTTTGGACTGCAGTACCTCTATGTCTTCCTTATCTGCGTTCATGTATTCCTATGTTTGATTTTCAAATTCTCTGGTCAACATTTTTATTTCTGCAATAGGGAATGGCTCTTCTTCATCAATATGATTTTCATCCAAACAGCTTTCATCAGACTTAGAGTTTGAATTTGGCAATTCAAACTCGTTCCTGGAAAGCAAGAAATCCTCTATCTATTTATCACCCTCAAAGACCTGCCAATATTTTTCATTATCTGGTACTGCTAGTCTGTATTTTGTCTGAATAGTGAACTGTTTGTCCTTATGTGATCTCTGATACGAACTAGAAGCACAAGCCAATCCATTGGCAAGTATGTTATGACTTCTAGGGACAAACACAAGCTCATATTCTACAAATGTTTTCAACAGATCCATGGCATCATTCCTATATGCCCTCAACCTATGATGTTTGGCAGTGTACTCTCCATTTATTTGTTTGATGACTAGTTCTGAGTCTCCATGAATTACTATCCTCTCGGCTCCTAGTTTTTTCAATAGATGTAGCCATAAGAGGAGAGCTTCATACTCTGCTATGTTGTTGGTGCATTTGAAGTTTAGTTTGAAGGCATGAATCTCAGCATAATTGTTTTCAGTATTGTGCAACCATACCCCAGCTCCTGCACTCTTCCTAGTGTAAGACACATCAAAGATCATGCTCCATAAGGGATTGTTGGTAGATTTGTTATCAGTTTCCTCCTTACTGTCATATTGTTTCTTGAGGTCAGCAGGCTGATGGGTAATCTGTTCTTTACAGTCTTGGTTCTGATTCTCTAATTCTGCAAACTTTTCAAATGTTTCTCCCTTGTTTTCCTCTGTATCCAGAGCTGCCATTATGTTTGGATTTGTGGCCTCTACTCTGCTGTTTAAATTTTTATTCTCTAGCTCTTTCTCATCTGTAAACTCATCATTGTAAAGGATAAAAGAGTCTAGTTCTATATGGACAGATTAAAGAGGGGAATTTTATGGTTTCTCTGGGCTGCTTACCATAAATTTCATGTGAGCTTCTCTATATAGTCTTCTAAGCTGGCTGAAAATAGGGATAGTGGCATATGTCATGTCCATTTGCATTGTACCCTGCAGCTTAGCACCCCATGATCTTGATAGAAACATGCCATACTTGGGAGGTACATCAGCCAATACAACATCCATTATCATGCACTTGGCTGGGATTTGGGTCAAATTTACACAAAGATATTTGATCAGCCCAAACACTTCACTCTGCTAGAGTTAAAAGAATATAAATCCTTAGATGGTCTGGTTATCTCTAGGCCTAATTTTTCCATGATCACCTTTGGCATGAGATTGTGTGAGGCCCCTGAGTCATGCATAACATTGTGTAGGATTTTGTCATGTATATTTAAACTGACATAGAAAGGAGGCACTACTCCTTCTTGGAATTTCCCTTCAATTTTTGGGCCAAACAAGAGAGCTGGTTGATCATCATTTAAGTTGACAGAGTCACTGTCTTCTCCTAAGTTTAAAGCTTTCAATATTTGACATTTATATACGTCCTGGGTGACCAACTCAGTGAGAGGGTCATAAATTTTGATTTTGGCAATTTCACTTTCCAGATTGAAAGGAAATTGGTTCTTTGAAAGTTTCAATTCTGTTTTGTTGGTCACTGTTTTATTAGCAAAATCAGCTTGTTGATTTTCACTAGGTACATTGGTTGAAACTATTTTTTCAGGAGCATTAGCTCCAATGCTAGTGGTGCTGGTTTCTTGACTTGGTTTATCAATGGTTTGGGTGTTCTTACCCTTGCTTTTGTCAGAACCTTTAGCTATTGTTTTGACGTTTCTAGCAGTCTCTTTAGCAGTCTTTTCAGGTCTTTTCTTAATAGTGATTTCATAGGTTTTTGGTTTGGGATTTTTTGGGTTATTTTTGCTTCTGAGATCATATTGTTCTCGGACCTGCATGATGGCATTCTCGAATCCTAACCTATAGTCTTCAAATTCTAACCCTTCCTCATCCCAATGTGTATATGAGGTCTGGTTGTCTTCTGTGAAAAAGGTAAGGCCATCACTATTGACTCCCAACATGTTTAGAATAGTCCCCTATAACTCTTTTGTCATTCCCTCCTCTTCGTCAACATAATTTTCTTGAAATGGAGCTCTGACTTGTTGATCAGAATCTCTTTGTTTCATCTGAGGAGGGTTTCTTCTAAAGTTCTGGTTCTGGTTTTGAGTATGGTTCCTATTTTGGGCACTTTCTTGGACAGCTAACCTTTTCATCATTTTTTCTAACCTATCCATGTTCTTGGCTAGATGGTCTAATTTTGAGTTAGATGTAGAAGATGCCGTGTCCTCCCTATAAGTTACTTTCTTTTCAACCCTCATCCTAGCTCTTTTTTCAATCAGATTAGCCTCCACACTAAGAGCTCCCTTCTGCATGTCTTCTAAAGTTAAGGGGTCCCTTTCTCTAAGCTGGTAGGCCATTTCAGGATCAAATCCTTCAAAGAATATGGCCAAGGCTGATACTTGTGGAGGTTTCAAGTCTGGGGGTGGTGCATTATACACACTATTGAATCTGATGCAGTAATTTTGAACACTCTCCCCAGGGCTTCTCTTTAGGTTATTGTAATCTGAAAGTATTTGGAGTGGATTCTTCCTAATTTCCCATTTGTTTGTGAATGTTTGATGTAAAGAAGGGAGATCATTGATACTGTGAGGAGCTAAACTCTTAAACCATTTCTTGGCCTCTCCTCCTAAGCTTTGGGCAAAGATCCTCATCTTAATGGTCTCATCCTCTATTTCCATATAATCAAAGGCATCATTCATCTTGTCCACATGCTGTTGAGCATTAGTGGATTCACTTCCAGTGAAATGGGGAATTTTGGATTGATATTTATTGGGTAAAGGAACCAGAGGCTGTGGTAACACTAGGGGAGCGTACCATGCTGCCATGATAGTGTTTAGTGGGGGGAAAGGAGTGGCTTGGACAACAAGTATGTGGATGGCAGAAATTCTTGGGCCAACAACAAACTGTTGAGCAGATTTAGGGTGAGAGAGACCCAAGTTATGAATGAGATGGATATCAGGAGGTGTTGATGGAGGGGTTTGTCTGTTACCAATATGTTGAACACTCTGTGGTGGTGAACTTGAAGGCTCAAATTCTGTCTGATCTATACCATTAAAGGACTTAGTTCTTGGTACATCACTTGGTAAATCTAAGTCAAATTGAGTATCTGATAGAGCTGCAAGGGTTTCTGGTGCCGAGTTAGATCTATGAATGGGTTTGGTAATAGTTAGATCCCTAGATGTGAGAGATTTCCTAAGAATTATTTTTGGATTTTCAACTATCTCAGGAGGATTTGGATCACGATAAGCTCTAGTATGGATTCTTCTTGAAGCCATTATGTTAAGTTTCAAACCCAAAAAGGAGAAAGCTAGCCAGATATGACACTCTTCAAGAGGCAATCTAGTCTTAAACAAATAAACTTAATCCTCAGAGTTTCCTAATCCTGGGTGTGAAAAATGTTCTTATGGTAGTGTGGGCTGCCCCAGTGGAGTCTTTATGAAACCAGGAATAATAAGCAGGCCTACTGATCCCCACTGGAGTATTTTGATCTTTTAGGAGTTGTGGAGTCGCCAGGTGGATGATTTCTAATGTTCAAGATGGTTTACTGTCCACCATAGTGATTAACTACAAGAATAAGTCTTGCGGGTTTTCTAAGTTCTTAAGGATGTCTAAAATAACAGTCTACTCAGAGTTGTCCCCAATGGAGTCGCCATTATGTTGGGGTTCCTATGTTTTGGCAGTTTGGAAATACCAAAAGATAAGACAACATCAAACCACTTTGGGATCTCAGGATCTAGCCCTCCTGGATCTAGAGAGGGATCTCTCTATAAGTATAAAGAATAATGTATCTTTAAAAGGTCAATTTAAGGTATTAGGCTAGTTATAGGGCACAAGGGTTTTGTTTTGTTTGTTTGGTTGGGAATATTGACAGAAGGGTTCGATGTAAGGTAAAGTAATGAGTAGAGAAGGCTCTTCAGCAATGGGGATATAATTCAAAGAGAAATAAGTCCATTGGGAAATGGGGTCATAAAAGGGTTTACTTGCAATTCAAATATCCAAGGCTTCCAAAGGGCTAGTCATCTAAAACAGAGGATCTCTTAATGATGATAGTATGGGATGAAACAATAAGGAAATGAATGGGAATGACAAGGAAAACCTTCCAAGGTGACCACTTCAGAGTAAGTCAAGGGACAGGGCATACCTTATACCTCTATGATCAAAACTCCTGATGAGGCTAACTCTGAAGATAACAATCCAACAGTCTTCCTGACTACTTTCAGACAGTAGAAAACACTTCAGCTCAAACACAGAGTGAAATCTAAGATCAGAGAAAGACTTTTGACATTATCTGATTTTGGCATTCAACTCAAAGGGATCATAGAAAGGCTAAATTTTGGAAAGGGAACTTAGGGGACCGGGCTAAACACTAAAACTCCCTATTCTCCTATTCTTTCAGCTGAACCAAACAAGAACATCTAGGAAACAAACTCTAAATTCATACATCAGTAAGTATGGGCAAACCAACTCTTTGACTGGTTAAATTATATTAAATTTGTTCTAAGATACACAAGTAGTAGAAAACATAAAGATAAGAATGTGCAGGAAGCGGTAGGGTACTTGCAGCAGTATATCCTAAGCCAAAATTACTGTTTCTTATCAGGGAAAATGAAACATAATTTAACACAGAGGGAAAACAATAACAGAAAGGGGACACATCACCAATGACTTAGATCAGGATCCGATGAAAATGCTTGTCATATTAGTAGAGCAAAACCAGTCACATACATTCTTGTCTAATAGCTTGATATCATCCAAAAATCATCTCCCAGCCTATTTACAACTACTACTCACAGAACTCTAACTCAGTAAAATAGCTTACAATCAGTAATTTTTTAACAACCAACCATCATTTTCAATGTAGTTTTCATGGGTTCTTATAGGGGAATGAGTGATAGTAGTGGTAGATAGGATTTAAAAGCTTCATTAAAATAGAGGGAGAAATGTCTCCGAAGCCCATTCTGTTTAATATCTTTACATTAACTTTTAGTACCCTTTGGTTGATTTAGAAGTCCTTGTCAGGTTGACAATATCTTCTAGGGCGTGCTCTTGAATTACTTTGCTGGCTGAGATGTCTTGTTTATACTATGAGACAAGTAAGCTGACTATTTGTCTTTCAAGTCTTCCATGCCCTCGTAACTACTGCATTGACAGTTCTTAGGATTTTCTGTTAGAATAATAACTGCTCTGGGGCTTTATGAGGAGAGTAGGTCGTGTGAGTTTGTCCTGTCTTAGAAAAAGAATGTTTGCTGATCTTAAGTCACTGATATGGCTTGATGTGTGCTTTAGGCTTCATTAAGCCTTCCTTGGTCATCTTTTATGATCTTCAAACTGTATCCTTTGACTTAATTGTGGATTAGGCATTAAGTCTTCAATTATGCATTAATTTTCTTAATCTTTTCTGATACACTTTGCTGCTTCTTTTGTACAGATGTCTGGGGTTTGGCTAAGTTGGGGGGTTGTGTTAGGGTCAATAACCCCGATCTTCATTAAAACAAGCTATTAAATCTTCTTAGTGATGTCTTCCTCTGCGATTTTTGGCTCTATGATAGTCTTTTTGTGCTATGTGTCACCATGTCTATGACTGTGGAGACAATATAAATTCATCACCCTTTGAAACCTGCAAAAAACGATAACACGTTATAAAAAACCTGCGGGAGTGGGAATGACTACTTCAGAGGCTCGTGAGGGTGGAGGAGCAGTGAGGAAAAATGTGGATGCAACAAAAAAATGGGAGGAAAACCTTGGCAGAGCAGCTAACTAGGTCCGGTGGGGGTTTGAGTGCGATGAGGGACGTGGACCGTTAGATCAGGACGATCTACGGTGGGGATCTCTCGATGAATAGATGAATGGCAAACGAATGGGGTTGTGATATAATACGAGCCATTCGATCTTAGAGACCGACGGCTAGGATTAAAAGCAAAGGCGTCGTTGTGGAGAGCAGTGGTAAGGCGGAAAACCGGGGATGGTTTTCGCAAACTAAAATGAGGGGAGGCCGTTTCAAGCGAATAGAATGCGATTCCATACATTGGCCAACACGTGGATTCTACAAACCACCCATTTCACAAAATTTTGGAACATTAACTCTTGGGCACAAAAATTTTGCGAAACATAGTTTATGCCATCGGATAGCTTGGTATTGATTGGATGGTGCGGGTTGCAAGTGAAAGAGGCAATGTGCGCGGGTGGAAGAACTAGCGGGCTCGGTAGGTGATGTGATTTTCTTTGTCACGGGGTGTACGACGAGTTGTGTGTGAACCGTCGGATCTGCATAAATGAACGACTGGGATCACGTCGGGAAAGATGAAGAGGGTTTGGGGAAAAAAAGAGATTTGCGAAGATGATTTGGCACTTGGTCATAGCGCGGGGCGTGTGTAGAAGGGGGCTAAGGGATTTTTAAGCCCTTGGGGCTAATATCTTTATGGTGTAAAAGATTGCTTTTAGGCCAAAATAAGGGATTTTTGGGGGCTTTTTGGCTTTCAGTAGAGAGAAAAGAAGGGGTTTTTAAAACTTGCGAATGAATCTTTGAAGGTTTAAAGGGGATTTAAGGGTTTTGGAGGCTAAATGGAGAGTTAAAAGATGGAAAGAAGGCTTTATGAAAATGGGGGGAAAAAGTGGAAGTAGACAATTTCAGAGGCCTTTGGAACAACTTTCTTTGGTGAATCAGCATGGTTTTGAGATGGAAACAACAGTGAAGATGAATCTCCAGGATATGAAAACCACAAGACTTCAAGGATGTTTTTCAAGGAAATTTATCACTTGAAGGCTTGGTCACAAATTTAGCCACCTGTTTGCTTTGACAAATTATTATAGGTGGCTAACAATTAGTGCAACACAATATCGCAACTAAGTTGACTCATACTTGAATGTCATAATTCTAACCATTTTCATAGGCCAACCCAATTTAGCATGATACATATAACATCAAATCTTAATGCAATAACACTAATCATCAAGTTAACTAACATATAACAACAACAAGTTAACCATATAACATAATCATCAATCAAAATATAATATAGTCATCAAGTTAATACCATGCATTACTAACCAACCCATGTACATATGATCACACTATTTGACCAACATCTATCATGTATGTAACCATAAAATTAATAGAATGACAAACATATAAGTAACCCTAATGCTTACAACAACAATGAATCACATACCTACATGCCTAACATACAAACTTGTAGGACGATCTGCTCTTACTCCAAAGTCCATTGTGGCAACTTCACTGTAATGATATGCATCTCCTACTCCATCTCAGCCAACACATTAGCATCATAACATAACAATATCATCATGATGACCTAGTTGCATATAATTACTTTGTACACAATAACCTTCACCAAACTAATGTAGACTTGACCATATGCACCCACTTGACATGTATAACCAATCACGAACGACCAATGCATGTCCCACATATAGCATCACATAAGTAAGCATACATGGACAACACACAAGCATGACCAATATGTGACCTAGAATAAACAAGCAATGCATACACAACATGTAGCAACATGTAAGAAAGCGTGCAAGGACAATACATAAGCGTGAAAAACACATAACAAGTCATACACTCATGAAAACATGTTGAAAACAACACCATCAACACTTCCTTGGCGACATTACTGCTACCATGGCCAAAAAAACACAGATGCAACAAGCACATACACCCTAGGTATGAGAAAAACATATGAAACCAATAGAAAAGCATGACTAAGATAACACCCATCCAGTTCAAGGGTTGAACCATGTTTTGATACCACTCTATAACATCCTCATCCCACATCTACAAAAGTAATCGTCCAACAAAGGTAAACATGCGACGAGAGGCCACTAAAATGATATTCAACTTCCTAAGTGGCCTTAAGAAAGTGGAACCGACGGAAACACATCAAAAATACCTCATACATCATCAACAACACTGCGAAGAGGCAAACCAAACCTTCAAGACTCTTACCCCTGGGTTACACAGACATTTTCACCCTTTTGAGCCATATCCGCATGCATAAGACTACATGCCTATGGCCAAGAGGCTATAGCTCCTGGCACAACACTGCATACCTGTGGCTAGGGCCCCAAATTCCAATTTTGTGCCTACAACTCCGAGATTTGATCCACCTTTTTAACGCCAGAGCCCCGGTCACTGCCCAAAACTTCATGAAAACTTAGGAAATGATAAATAATATAAGAATACTGATACATAAGAAATCACATCAACAAGAACACATATGGACCCCTCCTATCCATGACATAATTTTTTTCAAACATGTCACAAACATTGAATCTACAAGCGTAAATAACATATTTAAGTATAAGGGTCTCTTACTAATGTGATAATTGCTGAGAAGCATTTCTCGCCTACATCATAAGCTGAAATACAATTGATTTGACCATAGATACATTATGTATTCATTTATAGGTAAAAACATGGATAGAGCAATACATAATCATTGATCGAATACATGATTATAACTAGCATAATAACAACATCAATATAATGGATACAACAACAATAAAATCCATACATAAACTAGTACATTTTCATACCAAATACAAAAGGAATGAGCTCTTCATTACTGAATGTAAAAACCAACCGGATATTGGACTTCCATGTTCTACCCAACCATAGATTAGTTGAGCCAAGTCTCACTTTTGCCAATCGTCGCTATGCCATATTGCAAGCATGAATGTGGGATCTCATCAAACACATCAAACACAACCAATCCAGGGCTTCTAATGGCCAAACCACCTCAACCCTCAACCAGTTATTCCACCTCACGATTGAACATCACAACCATCACGGATTGGTCTCTATCCAACCTGTTACAGGGCTCCAGAGTGCTTGTTCCAACCAAGGATTCTAGGACTAGTAACTCAACCCAAACTGTTATAGGTATTCCATAGCGTTTGTCCAACCAGGGCTTCTAGGACTAGTAACTCAACCTCAAATGTTTCTGGGCTCTAGAGTGTTTGTCCAACCAAGGCTCCAAGACTATTAACTCAATCCACCTAGGGCTCCAAAGTGTTTGTCCAACCAAGGCTCTAGGACTAGTAACTCAACCCAATAGTTGTCCATCGAGATCCAAAGCGTTTTTCCAACCAAGGCTTCCAGGACTAGTAACTCAACCCACAGTTGTCCATTGGGCTCCAGAGCGTTTGTCAAACCAAGGTTCTAGGAACTAACATTAACCCAATGTAGCTAAAGGAATCATGAGAAACGACCAACAAACAATCAGTGGAAATAAACTCACTACACCATGGCTATCCAGGAAATGGAAAGGGTAGGAAAACCCACATGCATACACCACGCATGCCAAAAATAGTGAGGAAAACATACACGCAACTCGGTACCTGCACTCAAAACATGTTGTAGATGTTGATCCTGATGTCCTCCTGTGCTTTCATGCTCCAAATCACCAAGTATCCACACTCTCCCAGAGTGCTCCAAGAAAACTCTAAGTATCCAAGAGTATGAGAGAGAGAGAGAATAATGAGAGGTCTAAAACTGCAGTGAGAAGAAGCTTACCAACTGATCCTCAGAAGCATTTTTATTAATGAGGCCTCTATTTTCTTCATTTTCCATTATTTTCCTTCAATTTCCTCCTCACATGCAATCTGTGAACTTTCACTTTCCTTTTCTCCTAATTTCCATATTTTTATAAATAAAATGTCAATTAATGCCGCATTAGGGGAATTTTGAGGTCTAAAATGGGCTTCCTAAGGAAAATGTACAATCAAAATTCACTTTATGAGAACCCATCACATTTTAGGGAATGACATCATCCCTAACGGTTGAGATGGCATTGTTTGAGTTAAAGGTACTTACTTGTCACATTCTCCATGGTGGATAAAAACTCATGGTTAACCATAGTAGTGCTCTAAGTACTTTTAAAGTCATAAAGTAAAGTACTCATAATAAATTCCATTTCATACATTTTGAATAAAATATTATTATTGTCATTTCATATTTTTTGAAAGAAACAATACATATCCATGGTAGTGCTCTAAGTACTTTTAAAGTCATAAAGTAAAGTACTCATAATAAATGTCATTTCATACTTTTTGAATAAAATATTATTATTGTCATTTTATATTTTTTGAAAGAAACAATGCATATCCCTACATGTTACATGTTATATATAGTATATTAATTACATGTTATTATATAATTTAAGTAATATAATTTTTTTATTAATAATATATTATATTATTAATAATTTATGAATTTATATTTATATTTTATTTTAAGTTATTTAAGTACAAAAGACAAATGCATTAGTTGTTCAATGACAATGATTTTTTCTTGAAAAACTTGTTCTTATTTATAGTCACATCAATACAATTTTTTTATTAATTTTATTTTGGTACAAATTTTGAATTGAATTTAACCATGGTTACATGGATTTTGATGCAAAAAGTGAATTGAAAATTCATAAATATTATTTTATTGGTTTAGCTATTATTTTATTATTTCCTTAGGAGGCCCATTTTAGACCTCAAAATTCCCCTAATAGCTCATCAGTTTCCAATTCTTTTTCCATTGCCTTTTTCGATTTCTTTAGCCATAATAAACCGAAATGAACACCCACTAGGATGTTTTTCCCAACATTCATCTTGGAATACGTGTCCCATCGGCCATGGTTATTATATTTTTACATGGATTTTTTACTAGGGTTGTTACACAAGCCACCAAAAAACAAGACCAGTGCAAAAAACCCCAATTTTTTTTCAACCTAAGACACATAATCCACATAAGCCAATAAGTTAAGCCACGAATACTCAATTCGTTCACAAAGGGAAAACAAGCCACCGAAAAACCCAACCAATGCAAAAACCCCCAATTCATTTTCAGCCTAAGCCAGAAAAGTCACCAATTAAGCCACAAAAGCCATGAAATTAAACCACATATACTCAATTCATTCACAGAAGGAAAACAAGCCGCCAAAACACCAAACCAGTGCAAAAACCCCCAATTTTTTTTCAACCTAACCCACAGAAGCCACAAATTTAAGCCACACATACTCAATTCGTTCACAGAATGCAAACAAGCCACTGAATTCATTCCCATTACACATTCTAAAAACCAATTGAAATTTTCCCATTACACATTCTGCAAACCAATTAAGACATTCCCATTACCCATTACATAGAAGGAAAAATAATTAAGCCAATTAAGCCACAAAAGCCACATATACTCCACAGAAGGCAAACAAGCCACTGAATTCGTTCCCATTACACATTCTGCAAACCAACTAAAATATTCCCATTACCCATTACACAAAAGGAAAACCAATTAAGCCAATTAAGCCACCAATTAAGCCACAGATACTCCACAGAAGGAAAACAAGCCACCGAATTTGTTCCCATTACATTCTACAAACCGATTAAAATTTTCCCATTACACATTCTACAAACCAATTAAAACATTCCCACTTCCCATTACACAGAAGGAAAACCAATTAAGCCACAAAAGCCACATATACTCCACAGAAGGCACAAAAAGCCAAAGATTAACACAAATAAGACGAATGGTGTGAATACCGAGCAAATAGATGTGTTGACAAACACAGTTGCAGGTATGGCTGGCAGGATGAAAAATCGTACCACGGAATGACGACGCCAAGCTCGAAACACCTGTTGCAGCAAGCCGACCATGGTGTCTAGTGTTGGGTCAAACAGGGTCGAACGAGCGCGAGTCCCTGAAGAAGTGTCTGTCTGAAACCCGACCACATTCGGCGACATACAACCCAAGGGTCAAAACCCTTTACTGTGCCCACACACCACCTCTTCGGTTAAACAACACAACCCATCAGCTGAACAACACACTGCAACAGCGAAAGAAGACACCATAATAACCGATAAACGCTCCCTCACATCACCATCAACGAACAATTCTCACACAATACAGACAATGCCCACACACAACTACTGGGGTAGTAGAAAGCCACTATTGGGGCTGGACATAAATGAACAGACATGAAACAACCTAACCCTAATTGTCGCAAATGAAACTCTAATTGGCACTATAACCAAATGCTGGGTCCACTACGGGAAGGTAGCACATGCCTTCATGTGATGGGTACCTGTCGTACTGCTCACTGTGTATGCCACCTGTCTAAATTGAACCACGTATGGATGCCACACAACTACTAACCTCCCTCCCTTATACATAATTATTTGAAGATTTTCAAATTATAGATTTTGCAGGCTCATGTCAAAATTATCAAATAAATCTACAAAAACAACTTGCAAGCTAATTTGATTTACCGAAATGAAAAAACCAATAACATACTATAACAATTTTTAAATAATATAAAGAACAATTTAACTTGTAAAAATTATTATTATGTTAAAAATACTTTATAATATTGAATGAAAATTATTTTCCATTAACAATGATTATTTTCCGTTGACAAATATTGGTACCATTTTTTTCTAAATCCATTACCTAAATACTCTCAGAAATTAACTGTGCATTTCGAAATGTGAAAATGCTCAAAATTTTATGTTCAAGGAACACGATGGGAGAGGAGAGGAGTTTGTGAAATTTACCTACACTTTTCGTCAAATGAAAAATAATGTTGAATATAATATTAAAAAATAATGTGAATTTATTTTTGAGGGCCCCATGAGTGGATTTTTTAGAATGTTTAGATAATATTAAAAAGTCATGTGAATTTATTTTGTGTTCGCCAAGAAAGTCAACCGATAAGTGTGTGCTTTAATTAATTTAGCATAGTGTAATTAAAAAATAAAAGATAATGTGAAAAGAAAATAAAAATAATAAAAAAATAAAATTTAAAACAGAAAGCTACTTAATAAAGAGTAAGCGGATGGCCTACATAGTGTTAAAAGGGAAGACAAATAACATTGATCTCTCAAACTCTTTATTAATAAGAGAATTACAGGTATAGTGTCAAAAACTCTTTATTAGTAGCAGATTTGCAGGTATAGTGTCAAAAATAAATAAAAATAATAGTTATCATAAAGGCAGAATGAAAAGATTATCAAATAATAATTTTTTAAAACTTTTTATTAATAAAAAGATTAATATTAGGTAGATTTATTTTAATTTAGGATTATTCACTAAATATTTAAATAGATTAAATTTTATTTCATTTTAGAAGTGGTTAACATTTTTAGGGATTTGATTCTTTTTAACTTTTAATAGATTTAGATTTAAAATAGATTAATAGATTTAGATTTAAAATAGATTTATAATGGTTTTAATATTAAAGTAACGTTAATTATTGTCAACAATGACATTAATGTTATGATAGAACAATCATCAATAATAAATGCTATCTTAATGTAACATAAATACATTGTTATGTTGATGCCTCATTACAATCAACCTCATCAACTCTTTTTAATCATGGTAAACCATTGACAACCATTTTTAACCATAGTCAACTTACATGAACCATATTTAATCATGATCTATGAACTTGCCCCAAACATATCGGTCATGTATTAGCACAACTAAATTATTAAATTCCATTATTTATAACTCTATTTATTCTCAAAGCATATCAAAATGATCGAGAAAATGGCAAAACAATGTGTATAAATTTAATTATAAATATAGAGAAAATATTACACATAGTAAATTAAGGCATTGTCTATCAAGGCCACAAATTCACCTGGAAAGTTATTTTCAGTGTAATTTGGCAACTTTATTTTTCAAAAAAATTGATCATAGAGTGTTTGAATTGTTTTTTTGGTGGAAATGGATTAAGCACCACCAAAAACCCCTTGGGCACCCAAAATCGTGAAACTTCACAGTTGTAACCCAAATTTCCCAAAATTTCTTTCAAATTTTGGCAAAATTCATGCCTGAATTTCCAATTTTATGTAGAAATTTGTGACCTCTTTAGACTAATCATTAAATTAATAATTAAATTACTTACTTTTTATTCAACTAACACAATGTAAAAGCATTAAATCAATGATTAACACAATAATTGCTTCATTTACTATATTTTTAACTTACTAGATGTAAAAGGCTTGGTTGTTAAAATAAGTAATTACCTCTCGCATGTATTGTTAGACAAACAGTTAAGTGAATCAGTTGAGTTGAGTGATAGATATATTTGGTGTTGGAATATATAATTCCTACTTGTCTTCTGTTTGTGATTCTCTCTATGTATAGATTCTGTTCCTATCTTATAGGTTAGTTCCTAGTTTAGTGTGAGGTTGAGATATTCTCTCAACTACATTATTCTGCATCCAAGATAGATTTCCTATCTTGAGACTATCTCATGTATAAATGTGTGTAATCAGATTGATTAATTAATATAGTTTGCAGATTGATATTTTATCTTGGTATCAGAGCCCGTAAGGGCCTTTGGCCCTTCTTGGGCATAGGAAAATATATTTTATTTATGTATTTGTTTGTCCATCCAGAGTCGCCATTATTGTAAGTGATCTGCTCGATCGGAGCCAGATCTGAGCCGACGTGTTGTTAATTAAATAGGTGCTGGCCTCTGTTTGTCTCTGTTAGTCTCTGTTGGTACGGTCAGCGGTGAGGCCATGGAGCTGTGTGGAGGCATGCTGCCTTTCGGGTTCTTGAGGATTTGTTTTAGATGAGGCTACTGATGGAGGTCGTTACAATAGTTGGTGGTTGTGATCATTGGAGTGCTGCCTTTCTTGCAACGCTGCTTGCTGGGTTGAGCTAGCATGAAGCTGAACGCTATTTGAATCAGAAAGCAACAGATCAGATGTTGTTGCATCGATTGGTGAGTTGATACCAATCGATGCTGCGTGGACCGTTGTTTCATGCAGAGATGAATAATTGGTATGAGATTGCTTGAAATCTCTGGTATGCAGAGATCGCATGGTGCCTTCACGCAGGAGGCCAAGTAAGTGTGGCAACAAAGGCCGAGCAGAGGGAGTTTGAAATCTACACAGTGGAGCTGGGACCTGTTCCCTGGAATGCGTTCTGCAAGAATTTCCATAGTCGAGCATGACAAAAAATGATCTGCAGTGCTGTGAAAATCGTGGAGAGACCATGTCATGTAGAGGGATTTGTTCGGAGCCGAGTGATGTTTCTCAACAGACAGAAGACCCACGGTGGTAGCGCCTTCTTTGCTGCATACTTTAGCACTAAACAGGAAAATTTGAAATCGACCCAGGGTCAGATGGGTTCTTCGATGGCGAGCAGATCCATACAAAGATGTCATGCTGGATTCATTTGCATCAAGTGTTGTTGTGCAATCCGCTTGGAGTGAAGCGTGGGGCTTAGTCGGTGATCCAGATCCATGCCTGTGTGAGCCCTTTCTTTTTTTTTGTTGATCTTTTTCATCAGATATGTCTGGTTGAAATTTCCCTAAATTTCATCTTCTGTTCGAGATCAATCTCTGCATACATATTTTGTGTTGGCATCATTTGGAGGGTATTGTTTTGGAGCTGGTGTCTCCTACGTTTTGGAGAATGTTGGAAAGTCGACAGTGTTGTTGGTGCTGTCTGTTGTGTTTCGGATAAGGTTGGAGAGTCGGTGGTGTTGGATGCCCTTCAAAGATATGGAGAGCCCGAAGGCCAAAGACATTGGTGTAGACTTTGGAATTGCGTATTAGATGCTGTGTCAAGTAGTCGAGCCGGCGATGTTGTTATAGTGTGATCTGCTAGCCGCTCCCTCATGAATATACACCATCTGTAACTGTGCAAGAACGAATTTAAGCAAACAATGCCTCAAACATTCCTCCAACTGTTGCGATGCAAATAGCGCGGATGGTCAACAGTACCCCCGAAAAAAAATCAGAGAAGTTATCTTTCTGCCTGCATCGTCTAACTCTCACAGCTGAATTGTAATTTTCGGGTGCTAGTAGCCTTTTGCCTTGTAGTTCTTCTCGTGACTCCATGAAGTTGAGAGACTTGGTCTGAGAGTTTTGCACTTGTGCACTGCCTATATCATATATTATTCCTTGAGAGCTTCAATAAACTTGAAGGATGCCAAATGCAGCGCTAGGGAAGCCTAACACTGACCGAGGTGACAATGAATCCACGGGACAAGAACAAGATTGTGTAGCGGTAGAAGAGGGGGATACTCAAGCTGGGTTTCCTCATCAGGGATCCTCAAGTGATTTGGCTGGTTGGTATTGTGTGAAAGAGCACACGCGGTGCAACGTGGAAAGGAATTTGTGTCGAGTCTTGGTGCCTGCTTAGAAGAGGCGTTGAGCAATTCGTGGACCGAGCATAATTTATTTATGCTGGAGACTATTGAGTTTGCAGATGATGAGGATGAGGAATTTCCACAACCGATGTTTGTTTATGATGAAGTTGGATCATACACCAGAACTAGTGATGGGAGCTTGTAAGGAGATGATGCTGCTTCTATGTTGAAGCTGGAGGAGAGAAAGTGTTTCATACAATCCGGGACAAGATCTCGATTGCTGCTATGTTGAAGTGCAGAGCATAGTGCTGCATGAAGGGTCATAGTACTTTGCATTATTATTTTCCATTGTTTAAGATTTTTTAAAGTTGTCATGTGAGTAAGGTAAATCTGGTTAAAAGAATTGAGTTATTTGTTGTGACATTTAGTTTGGCCAACTACTATCACGAGTTTGAGTCTATGTTGGAATTGGCCATTCCAACAATAGACAAATTTATTTGCAGGAATGATTTACTACCAGATATGATAAAGACATTACAATGAAAATGGCATCAAAGGATAGTGCTTGGAAGTACATCATAAACTGGAGGATGATCGAGTTTGTGTGCACCTAGTGTGATGGAAACAGATCTGCATGTTTAATTGCGAGGAGACTAGCTAGACAATGGGCCTTAGTTGTTGCAGTGTGTCAGTGAGCATGAGGATGCATGCTTGGAAGCAGTTACCCTGCCTTGATACTGTGAACAGGGGAAGTGGCATTACGCTCCAATGATAGGGGAATTGGATACTGAAACGAGAACTTTTGTGTATAAAATTGTTGAATTTTATGCATGTTGATAGTGAATTTGTGGACGACAGAGGATCAGACTGTGGAGTCGTGGATTATTGTTTTTTGAAGAGAAAATTGTGTTCTCTTCATGTGGCTGTGAGTGCCTATGTCTGGATCAACAGTGCTGGAATGCACTGCATTGAGTTCAGTTGAAAAGTCGTCAATCCGGTTCCTTATCAGTGGACCCCTCAGAGGTATCGTTGCAGAAGAATGGTTGCTGTTATGTTTGGGAAATAATCATCTTTGGGCAGAGATAGACAAATTAATCTAAAGAGTTTATGTTTTTTATTTTAGTTTCTTGGAATCATGTTTAAAGTTATTGAGCCTACCTAACTCAATGTAGGTAAAGTTATTTTGTTAGAATTCAAGACTCTGACAAATGACAGGTTAAGCATGGAGTTCCAAGAATTTATTTGACAAAGACAAATATGCCCAAGATGCAAGCAACGAAAGAGGAGGTAATGAAGCATCAACAACTATTATAATGGACAACAAAGTAAATGTTAATGTGGGTTTGTGGGATAGACTCCCTAGCATGTTATAAGCAAGTCTAGGAAAATTGTTGTAGTGGTCATGTTATGTACCTGGAAACTCCAAAAGTTGGAGTACGGAATGTATGCCTTGTTAAAGCATGTGTAAAGTTCGTGGTAATCTCAAAACCACCTTGTAAGTACAGGTTTATGGTTAGCCGAAAACCATCTTTTGTCACTGTAAAGTGATGGTTTGTGGTGAACCAGAAACCACATACAGGAGCCTTCATGGCTACAGGAGCCTTCGTGGCTACAGGTGCCCTGGGTGCACACAGGAGCTGAAATGATCACAGGAGCTTAAATGCTCACTGGAGTAGGTGGACTGTAGTAAACACCTCACTCACAGGTCTCAGATATTGTTGTTTCTGAGCATAGGAGGGTCAGCGCATTTTTTCTATCTGACAGTCGCGTCGAAAGGCGCAATCAGCGCGACTATTAGGGATTATTATTTGGACGTGTATATTTGGCTTAGAAAGGCGCTGATCTCTCTTTTTGGCAGTTCTGCACATGGGATTAGCCCGTTTGTGGTGGATCTGAGTCGCAAACAGTATTGCCGGTTCTGCACATGGAATTCTCCCGTTTGTGGTGAATTTGAGTCGCATAAACATTTTTTTTGATACAGTTACATGTATGCCGTGATAATGGTTGACAGAACCATGTATGTGAAGGACATCCTACGAGACCAACAGGTGCAGCGGTTGGTGCCCATGAATTCTGGTGAATGGTTGCTCTTTTATATGGACGTCGACATATTTTTTTTTTCTTATGATTGACCAAAACTAGACTTTGTGAATTGATATCACGACAAGTAGTCATTCAGGGGGAGTTGGAATATGTAATTCCTACTTGATTGTGGTTTTAATTCTCTATTTAAGGAGTCTGTTCCTAGATCATAGCAGGTAGCTAGAACTATATATTTTTGAGTTTTTTTATGTTTGTAGAATAGACTCATGAATATGGTAAGAGTATGAGTCACAGTTTATAATTAGAAGCAAATCTACATGTCATTTATTGTTTGTACATGCTATAAGACCCAGAGAGGCATGCATACCCCTTTGTTTTATTTTCCCTCTGTCAGAGATTTTTAACACCCTGGAAGAGTGTGTCATGCGGGATGGATACACTTGGGTGGGCCGTATTGGTTTTAGACTCCATGAGGAGAAATTTCTTATCTAGGGGGAGTTAATCGAGAGGTTGGATGAACCATGTATGTGAATAACTTCCGAGTACACTGGCAGTTGCAGCAGTTGGGAACCCATGCATTTCGGTAGATGGTTGTTTCTTTATATGGACATCGACAATAGCATGAACAAGATACAAAGTGTAATTACCAAACAGGACAAGATGTAGATTTTGCAGATGGATATTGAGACAAGTAGTCATTAAGGGGGAGTGTTGGAATATATATTTCCTACTTGTCTTTTGTTTGTGATTCTCTCTATGTATAGAGTCTGTTCCTATCTTATAATTTAGTTCCTAGTTTAGTGTGAGGTTCAGATATTCTCTCAACTACATTATTGTGCGTCCAAGATAGATTTCCTATCTTGAGACTATCTCATGTATAAATGTCTGTAATCAGATTGATTAATTAATATAGTTTTCAGACTGATATTTTATCTTGGTAAGATAAACTATCAGTCTGCAAACTATATTAATTAATCAATCTGATTACACACATTTATACATGAGATAGTCTCAAGATAGTAAATCTATCTTGGACGCATAATAATGTAGTTGAGAGAATATCTCAACTTCACACTAAACTACGAACTAACCTATAAGATAGGAACAGACTCTATACACAGAGAGAATCACAAACATAAGACAAGTAGGAATTATATATTCCAACATTTGGCGAGTGAGTTAAGTGAGAGTTGATCAAGTTAAGTTATGTAACAATGTTACCGATGAAATAGGTAACCGCAATGTTACCTACTTTTTCTTGGTAGCATAAAAAGCACCCGATTTTGAAAAGTGGTGATGCAGAATCACCATTTTTTTTTTTGGTGCTCATTTTTGACACTAATATTTTTATTTATGAAGTATGAATATTTGTTTTAAAATGTTAGTAAATTTCATGTTAATTTTGAAATGTATTGATGCAGCATCAACTCAGCGTCAACTTTTTTTTTTTTAGAGTGGTGATTTTCATGCTAATTTTGAAACATATTGATGCTGCATCAACATTTTTTTTTAGAGCGGTGATTTTCATGCTAATTTTGAAACGTATTGATGCTACATCAACCTTTTTTTTTAGAGCGGTGATTTTCATGCTAATTTTGAAACGTATTGATGCTGCATCAACCTTTTTTTTTAGAGTGGTGATTTTCATGTTGGTAATAAAACACAAAACTTAGATAAAAATATATATATAAAAACAATAAAAAAAAACCCAATAAAAATGTAAAAAAAAACAAAAATAGCTCGTAAAAATAAAAAATTTAAACAAAAATAAATAAATAAAAACAAAAATATTTGAAAATTATATCAAAGGAAATGACAAAATTTGAAAAAAAAAACACATAATTTAAAGAAAAAAAACAAAAATTGACCAAAAAAATTAAAAAAAAAAAACATAAAAAAAACATTTTTTTTAAACTTATTAAAAAAACCATATTAAAAAGTTAAAAAAAAAAAATTTAAAAATAATTAAAATTTAGATTTAAAAAAAAAAATTTAAAAAAAAAATTAAAAAAAATAAAATAAAAAATTTAAATTAAAAAAATAATAATAATAAGAAAAAAAATACAAATTTTAAAATTAACAAAAAAAACAAATTAAAAAAATTTAAAATTTAAAATTGAAAAAGAAAATCAAAATTAAAAAATTAAAATTAAAAAACTATCATTAAAAAACAAAAAAAAATGAAAAAAAACACATGCAAATAATTAAAAAACAAATACACATAAAATTAGTGTTTTTTTTTAATGAAACAATTTATAGATTTTAAAAATGAAACACCAAATAAACTAAAAAAATAAAAAATAAAACAATTAAATTAAATTAAAATTAAAAAAATTTAATAAATAAATTTTAAATTTTAAATTTTAAAATATAAGTAATCTATAATAGTAAATATAAAAATAAAAGAAAAAAAAAAAAAAATTAAACAAATTGAATAAAAAAAAAATTTAAATTTTTTGAAATTTAAAAAAAATTAAAAAAAAATCAAATTACGATAAAAATATTAAAAATTAAAAAAACAATTTAAAAATAAAAAATTAAAATCAAATCAAATAAGAAATATACATATATATAAAAAATTAAAAATAACAAAAAATAAAATAATAAAATTTAAAAAAAATAAAAACAAAATAAAAAAAAATAAAAACAAAACAAATTGTATTTTAAATAAAAAAATTAAATTAAAAAAAAAAATTAAATTTTTTGAAAAAAATTTAAAAAAAATCAAAATAAAAAAATCAATTTAAAAAAATTTAAAAAATTAAAAAAAAACCAATTTAAAAAAAAAAAAATTAAAAAAAAAACTGGGGAAGGCCACAGCAGGGGCTGGCCAGCAGGTGCTGGGGGCGAGCCACCGCCCTCCGCGCCGCCATGGCCGAGGGCCGGCCTGGCCGGCGGTCAAGGCGCCCACCCCCGCTCGCCAAGGGCCGCCTCCGCCGCCGCCCAGAGCGGGGGGGGCCCATTCCCGCCCCTCCACTCCCCGGCCGACGACGGAGGCCGCCCGTGGGCGCGGTGGCCGCGACTTCTTCGTCGCCGGGGCGGCGCGAAGCGGAGGCTTCCACCGTGGGCGGCGGTGGCCGCGCAACCCCCCGCCCTACACGGGCCGCCTTCCGGGACGCCCTTCCGGCGGAGAGGGCCGCAACCTGGCCGCCGGGGCGGCGAGCGTGAGGCCGCCTGGCGGGCGGGGCGGGTGGTCAAGCAAGAACGACCCGCCCGCCACAAAGCGCTCCCCTCCGCCGCCGCCCGGGCGCGGAGGGCCGGGTGGCGCCGCCCCCGCCACCACCACCGCCGCCCCACCACCACCGCCGCCCCAAATTTTTTTTTTTAATTTTTTTTTAAATTGGTTTTTTTTTTAATTTTTTTAAATTTTTTTTTTTAAATTGATTTTTTTTTTAAATTTTTTTAATTTTTTTAATTTTTTTTTCAAAAAATTTATTTCTTTTTCTTATTTAATTTTTTTATATAAAATACAATTTGTTTTGTTTTTTTTTTTAAATTTTGTTTTTATTTTTTGTAAATTTTATTATTTTTTTTGTTTTAATTTTTGTTTTAATTTATTTTGTTAGTAATTTTTATTAAATTTTGCTTCTTTTTTTTTATTTAATCGATTTTTTTTTTTTTAAATTTCATAAATTTTCTTTCTTATTTTATAGAATTTAATAAATTTTGTATTTTTTTTTAAATTTATTTGAATTTAATATTGTTTTTTAAATGTTTTACTTTTTTATTAATTTTTTTTTGTTAATAACATAAAATTTTTATATTTTTATATTTCAATTAAAAATTTTGTATTTAAAATTAGATTTTTTTTTTTTTAATTAAACTTAATTTTTTTTAAATTAATTTGTTTTTAAATTTTTTTTTATTTAATATTATTTAATATTTTTATATTTTTTTCAATTTTCAAATTTTAATTGATTTTTAAAGTTTTTTTTTTTTTTTCTTTTATATTTAAAATTTATTTGTTTATTTGTTTATTTATTAAAATTTAAAATTTATTTGTTTATTTGTTTATTTATTAAAATTTAATATTTTTGTTTTTAAATTTAATTAGTTATTTTAATATTTTTTTTTTTTTTAATTTAATAAAATCTGATCTATATACATATTTTAATTTAAGTTCATATATATATTTTATTTTTTGTAATTTAAATTTAATTTATTTTCTATAGTTTATTTGTGTTTCTAATATATACTGTTTTAAATTTAATATTTTCATTGTATTTTATTTTTATTTTTTATTTTTTTTACTTTTAATTTAAATAATGTTTTCTTTTTTTTAATATTTTTATTTTAAATTTTTAAATTTATTAAAATTTAATATATTTCTTTAAATTTAATTTTTTGTTTTAAATTATTTAATTTTTTAAAAATTTAATAAGCATTTTTTTTTCTCTTTTTTAAATTTAATTTCTATATTTTATTTTTTATTATTTCCTTCTTTTTTTTAACTTGTTTTTTTTTTTTTTAATTTAATATTTTTATTTTGCTTTTATTTTTATTTTTTAATTTCTATATTTTTTAAAATTTCAATCTTAGTTTTTTTTTGTTTATTGTTTTATTTTTTTTTTCCTTAAATTTTAGGTTTTTTTAGTGTTTGAATTAAATTTTTTTTTTTTTATTATTATTATTATTTTTTTTTATCTTCATATATTTTTAAATTTTAAGCTTTTAAATGTTTTTATTTTTTAAATTTATTTTTTTCTTAAATTTTAGGTTTTTTTTTAATGTTTGAATTTTAAAAATTAAAAAATGTTATTTCTATTTTTAAAAATGCGAAAAGTATGACACAAATTTTTTTTTTGTTATTCCAGCATCAACTTGTTTTGTTTTGAAGGTGTTTTTTCAATCCTTTTTTCAAGAAACAATTTTGTTTTTACCATAATTTTATAAAATGTTGAAATTTGACCTTAAAAAAAAACAAAGTGCGTTCTGGAAGACACACTTTTTTTTTTGGGGGTGTTTTTTCAATCCTTTTTTCAACAAACAATTTTGTTTTTAGCATAATTTTAGAAAATGTTGAAATTTGACCTTCAAAAAAAAATAAGTGCGTTCTGGAAGACACTTTTTTTTTTTGGTGTTTTTTCATGTTTTTTGAGAGTTTTTGGGCTAGAGTTCCCGTTTTGAGGTCAGGTTACCTATTTCATCGGGAACAGTGTTATGTGAGAGTGTGTGCATGTTAATTAGGTTAAGGTTCATTGCATTGTGATTATGATTGAGATAGAAGATTAATAGAAGAGCACAACTCATATGATTTGTGTGTAAATTGTTTTGTGTTTCTCCTCGTTGTCTATCCAACAGACTCATATCAAAGCTGAGAAAGGATCAGAAGATTTGTGAACAAGCAAATGCAAAGAAAAAAACCAAGAATAGAAAGTTGTCAAATTTAAAATAAAAAAAATTACGCGTCGAGTTCCGCACGTATGCAGTGAAGAAAACGTGGAAAAACTGCAGCAGTGAAGAAAACGCGAAAAAACTGTGAACAACCGTGACGCGACCAGCTGTGAGAAAGTCAACTCACGTTTATTCAAAAGACTTTTCAAACGGCTAAGTATCAAATTCGCAAAGGGGTACCGTAAGCTTTTCCAAGGAGATTTTTTTTTTCAAAAAGGTTTGATATTGTTTTAAAAGTATTTAAGGGAGCTTTTCATATTACGAAGGTTAAAGGATATTTTACAAGGTTCTTCTTAAAGTACATTAAGAGGAGAGTTAAGGACGGATTTTATAAAAAAAAAAAACCTTTTGAGAAGGATTTTATCAGAAGATTATATATATATATATATAAGGGTTGCAAAAGTTTATGGTATAAAAAAATTTAATTATTTTTGAAGTTTTTTTTTTATTAAAAAAAAAATAAGGTATATATATAATATTTGGTGGTTATTATTGGTAAGAGAATTTAGGGCTTTGCAAAGTCCGATAGTCCACAAATAATATTTTTGTGTTTTGTCAAGCACAACAAGTTTTTTGGAGTAGATTGTACCTTACGGGGGCGCATATTAAAAATCATATTTTTTTTTTTGGGCGATATGGAGGATAGCCTCATGCAAGCATGCATGCAACTATGACGGAAGCCATGGGTCGCAAAACACGACTAAAGAAGAGTAAGAAAAATGATAAAAAAGAAGAGGCAAAGATAGTTGCCGTGTTTAAAGAGGTTAAGGTCACAACCGATGAACTGAGATGTCTAGCAAAAGACAAAGATTCCCTAGCTTTGAGTTTCATTCAACATGCAATGGATGAAATGGTTATGTGAAAAGTAGCAAAAACTACAACTTCCAAGGAATCATGGAAGATTCTGGAAGTAAAATTTGGTGCAAGGGGGGAGTGACATGCAGTAGAAGGATATGTCACATGCAAATATGTCAAACGTAGATCTGAGAGTAGATGAGCAAGACTCTGGGAGGCCAACGGACTTTGTTGAAACCCATTATGCAAGCATGCATATGGATGAAGAAGATGCAACACAGATTGCAAAGAGGGAAGTTGAAGCCTTTGCAGAGCTTGCTGAAAGCCATTATGCAAGCATGCATATGGATGAAGAAGATGCAACACAAATTGCAAAGAGGGAAGTTGAAGCCTCTTTATGTGAAACAGAGCTTGAGCATATCAATGCTCAATCACTCCACCGTAACATGGATGGTGCAGAAGATGGTGAATCCCACTGTGATGAAACACATGTGGATGATGATTGCAAAGTGAAATGTGCATTACTGAATCTAGTCGAAGCTGCTGAGTTTGGTAAAGTTGAAATTGGAAATGAACTTGAAATTGAGTACATGCATGCTTGGATATCCCACCATAGGGTGGATGAACATTATTTTGATGATATGTGTGGTTTCCTTTTTGAAACAAGGATTGATTATGGTAATATTGTAAATGCCATGTTTGATGAATCATTGAAGGTTGAAGCTGCCTTTGTAGCAGCAAGATATGAAGAAATTGGAACTGCTCATGAAGCAGTGTGCAAACAAGCAACAGCTAAGTTTGGCTTAGATACATCTATCAATAGAGAAGAAAGTTGTTTGGTGGATCCAACAATTGGAATTTTTGAAGTTAAATTGATGAAGAACCACTAACTGGTGATGATTCGTTGCACATGATGCAACAAAAAGAACATATTGATATGTTGTTATTTGGTGAGAGAAACCCACTTGTGTTTGGAAGCCAAGTGGAAGACAACATGTTTACAACAGCAGCGGTTTGTAAAATAGTTGAAAAGAAGGCAGAGGAGGAAGAGATAGAGCAAGAAGCTCTCACTGAAGAGAATAATAAAGATGTTTTTAACATCATTTTTGAATATGTAGGTACTCAAAATAGCATGAGAGCAGAAGATGAAAACAAGGTTGTTAATAAATTTGATGTAGATTTGAAGTTCATTGAAGAATGGATCCAGAAGCCAATTGAACACATTGATGTGAGTATTAAAGCAACAACTGGAATAAAATAATTGAAGAAAGCAGGAGTACTTGATGATGCATGTGAAGAGAATGATATGGAAGTTTCTGAAAACAAAGAAGAATGTAGTAAAACAAAATTTCTGCTATCAAGAAATATGGCAGAAAGAAAGTCAAGAATATGAAGCGCAAGAAGTAGAGCAAAGAAGACAATTTGAAGATATAATGTTGTGGCATCAGTCCATGTTTGAACAAATATTTGAAGAGGAAGGTGTAGAAGACAAGATCAGATTATTTTTTAGCACAAATTCGAGACAAGTCAAAGAAAAATTGCAGTAGCAAGAAGTGAAGAAAACCTACAACAAGAAAACACAACAGAGAATGAAGCAATTTCGAGGATATAGAATTTGGAAGCAGAGAAAAAGAAAATAAAGTATTGCAAAAGTTTTGAGTCATTGTAAGCTTCGCTGAGACATAGACCAGCATGCATGTTTGAGTTGTCATAAGTTATGTTTCAGTTTAGTGGTCGTAATTAAGGGGGAGTGTTAAAATAAGTATTACCTCCTGCATGCATTGTTAGACAAACAGTTAAGTGAATCAGTTGAGTTGAGTGATAGATATATTTTGCGAGTGAGTTAGAGAGTGAGTTAAGTGAGAGTTGATCAAGTTGAGTTATGTGAGAGTGTGTGCATGTCAATTAGGTTAAATACTCTTCATCGGGTTCATTGTATTGTGATTGTGATGGCGATAAAAGATTAATAGAAGAGCGCAGCTCATGGTTTGTGTGTAAATTTTTTTGTGTTTCTCGTCTCTTCCTATCCAACATTGGCTACCCAACTTTCAAATTTGCTGAGAATCTAACAAAAAATAGTTCAAAAAATATGGCAGTAGGACAAAAAATAATTCAAAAAATATGGCAGTAGGAATGTTCTGAAGGAGACAGTTGTGTCTCCATAACTAGAAATATAGGGAATAACTAATCTATGTCTTAACTATGATATTATATAACCATGATTTTATGTCCAAAGGATTAGTTAACATTTCCTCCCTTAATTTGAAGGGAAATTTGACATGTAGAGATTTAAAATTTTCAAACTTTTCACATTCTAATGCTTTGGTAAAGTATCTGCATAAGTAAGACAAAGTGTCAGATATACCACTGTCAAATAGGCCTGGAGAACTTCATGATAGTATTCCCCGATTATTTATTAATCAAAGGAAGAATAATACTTATACAATCAAATTCAAATGGAGACAATCGAGTCTCTATAGCTAGAAATGAAATAACTAATTTATGTCTTAATAAATCCTAAAATATTATTTAACATTAAGCTACATCAAAAAAATTAAAACACCCAAAATCTTGAAGTTTGACAAATATAACTTAAATTTACAAAAATTCCAATCAACATTTCCATAATTTTCTGAACAAATTTGAAAACTAAATAAACTAAAACAATACAAAATAAAATAAAATGATACATCAATAATTGACATAGTGTCAAGTGTACAAACTTATGGCAGTGGCAACGTGAATGTCGTAGTGAAAAGGTGATTATTAAAATTCTTAACTTTATATTTTTGGGCGTTTTCCCATATTACTTCAAAACATTAACCGCAGAAAAGTTGATCTCTATCCATCGTCAACCACATCGACATTAGACTGCCCACGATAACGACATCTGAAGACGATTATTTATTTAATTTTTTGCAACATTAATTACAAGCCTGAAGACTATAGATTCCTGAAGCGTAAAATATACCAAAGTCCTCAGCACAAAGGATGATCACAAAGTTGTCAGCACTTAGAAAAACACAACGCACATGTAATACTTATAGATATAATATATTTTTCTGGTAGGGACACTGGCATACCCGCTTTCACAGCACATGAGCGTGGGGATCTTTCAAATTTAGTGGAAAGAAATCATAAAATAACATCAATAATTCACATACAATAATAATATATGTTTTTTTTATCGATCACATAAATATTTTTCAAATCATAAAATAATATAAATAATTTACACACAATAACAACATAGGTTTGTAAATTATGAAGAAATCTTTTGGTAATAATTTTTTGTAATGTGATTATTACCAAAAGATTTCTTCATAATTTATCAATGGATCACAGAAGCAAAAAATCTATTAACATATGTTTGTCTATTGATCACATAAATTTGATTGGTTACAATGAATCTTCGAATTAGAAATTAACTTAATATAATTTGATATACAACCACTCACTAAATTAAACCATCACTTAAATAGAATTAACCCAACACAGTTAACTATTCTCTAATTTTAACCAACTTCTTCATGATTCACATCATATAACTTAACATACAACTACACACTAAATTCAATTATCACTTAACTGCAGACACAATAAACTGACTCTCTATTTTAACCAACTTCTTCATGTTTGTAGACTACTCATAGCATTATTCCCTCTCCTTTATGATGGTTGGCAAAGGATGTTTCAGAACCATCGTCAATTCCTGCAGCTCAGAAAGATCGCCCGTCTCCCCTAGCTTACATTCCCATTTGAATTCCTACACTAACCTTGCCACGATGAGATGCATATGAAGGAGACCCAACTCTATATCGGGGAAAATCCTCCGCCCTGTGCTAAACGACATTATCTTTAATTCCTTCGTTCCGGTCAAATCTAATTCCGCGCCCTCGTCTGCAAACCGCTCTGGCCTGAACTCCAACGGGTTTTTCCATGCTCCGGGTCCTTGGCAATGGCCGTTACAAAGAAGTTGACCCAAGTCTCCGTCGGAATATCGTAGCCACCAAGCTGGCAAGGCTGAGAGACAACGTGGGGCATGAATAAGGGGCTCGGAGGGTGACACCTCAATGACTCCTTCACAACGACATGAAGAAATGGCATATGCTGCACGTTGCCCGACTCCACGGGTCTCCCCTTCCTGATGACACTGACAATATCGTCGTATAATCTAGCGTAAACATCTTGACGAATCACCAGATTTGCCATCAGCCATTGCAGGCAAGTGGCCGTGGTGTTGGTGTCGGCGTGAATGAATTCCGAGCAGAGCGACACGAGGTGGTCGTCTTCTAGTCTCTTGCCGTTGTCCACGGTCAGAATGAACAACGAGTCCATGTACGCGCCGCCAGCAGCGCTGCGGCGGCGGCCGTGTATGAGCAACAACATGGTGTCGCGCTGCCTGCGATGGATCTTCGCAGCTCTCACCCGGTGGTGTCGCTAAAAAATGCTCGGAACTGGAAGCAAGTACCTCGGACCCATGTGGCCGCTTTCGGTGACCTCCCGCGTAAGGTCCTGCAAGTGCCTAATCGTTTCCTCGTCGGGCTGGCTCCCAAACATCATGTACACGATGATGTAGAATATGATGGAATATAATTTTTCTTCAACTTTCACCGCTCCTCCATTATCCGCTACTTCGTTCCTAAGGTTTCCCAGCAGGTGCTCAATGCTCCATTTCCTTGCGACATCGAAGGATTTGATTGCCAAAGAGGTGAGGCTTTGGCTCACCAAATTCCGGGGCAGGCTCCGCCACAAGGGCCCGTAGGTGTGTTAAAATATATAATTACTTCCCGCATGCAGAGTTAGACAAACAGTTAAGTGAATCAGTTGAGTCGAGTTATAGATAGATTTGGTGAGTAAGTTAGAGAGTGAGTTAAGCGAGTTGATCAAGTTCAGTTATGTGAGAGTGTGTACATGTCAATTTAGGTTAAATACCCTTCACCGAGTTCATTGTATTCGGTTTGTGATTCAGAGTGATTGAAATTAATTGAAGAGTCGCAACTCATTGTTTTTTGTGTGAAATATTTGTGTTATTTGTGTGATTGAATCCTCTGGCTATCCAACAGATTGGTATCAGAGCTGAGGAAGGTTCAGAAGATCCATGGACGAGCAGAGCCACTAAAGAAGAAGCCAAGAGCAGAAGGCCATCAATTTTTTTTTACCCGCAGAGGTTCGCAGAATTGCAGTGCAGCACCTGTGAAGGTCCGCAACCTCTCCTTGGACAAATTGCGGATATTTTGTGTCCCTCACGATTTTTTCAAAACAGGGTTAGTCCGCGGTTTATTGGTTTGTGGGGTGCGGAATCGGTTTTATATTTAAAGGCCGACAGTGAAGTTGACAACCATGAGCAAATTTCAAGAAAAACAAAAAGCCGACAATTGTATTTACAACCCACAAAAGTCAAAGAACATTTTTATATAGGGTTGAATACACGTGGGTGCTTGTTTTATTTTGGGAAATCGAAAAACCCAAAAGTGCATGAGGTATTTTTTACAGTTTTCACAAGTAGGAAGTCACACTAAGGTTTTTTTAAAAAGGAGCTTATTACAAAGATTCTCTTATGATCTTTTAAAAAGGGATTTTAACATAAAGTTTTTGAAGAGAAGGTTTTTAGTAAGAAGATTTATTTTTATATATATATATATAAAAATTATAAAATAAATTATTATATATAAACAAAAATTAGGGTTTTTTTTTTAAAGGTATTTTTCAAGGAGTTTTGTAAAGTATCTAAAAGGAAAAAAAAGCGACATTTAGGATTTTTTGTTAGAGAATTTTTTTTGAGGCAAGATGGCCACATCCATTTTTCAGCCACAACTTCCATCTTTCACTGGGAAAGATTACGATGTGTGGGCTATTAAAATGGAGACTATGCTAAAAGCACATGATGTATGGGATCATGTCAAGTTCGGGTTTGCAGAACCTCAAGATGATGCAGAAGAACGAGCCCTCAGTAATGCAGAGAGGGAACAATGGAAGAAAGACAAGCAGAAGAATGCACAAGTGTTGCTTCTTATCCAGCAGGGAGTGGACCGTGCAGTGTTCCAGAAGATCATGATAACTTCTTCAACAAAAGAAGCATGAGAAACTTTGGCGACAAGATATCAAGGTATGGCCAAAGTTAATATTGTCAAATTGCAGAATACTAGGAGAGATTTTGAAAGTCTGCAGATGAAGGAGACAGAGGACATTGATTCCTTCATGAATAGGGTCACGTCTGCCGTCAATTAGTTAAAAATATATGGTGAAGATGTTAAAGATCGAACAGTAATTGAGAAGGTTATTCGATCTTTGTCTACCAAGTTTGATGTTGTGGTAGCAGGGATAGAAGAAGCGAAGGATTTAGAAAAATTGACAGTTGATGAGTTGATGGGATCCCTTCTATCACATGAAGCAAGGATAGACAGAAATATGGATTCCACTCTAGAAACCAACTTCAAAAGTCAAGTTTATATTTCAAGAGGTCATGGAAGAGGTCGATCGAGAGGCAGAGGACGAGGCGACAGCTATGGTGGTCACAAAGATGGCCGAGAATATCATGAGCATCAAAGTGGAAGAAACATCAGTAGAAGTTTTCACAACAATCAAAGGTCTGACAAATCAAAGGTAAAATGTTATTACTATAATAGATTTGGTCATTATGCTCATGATTGTAGGAAGAAGATAGCTGATCAAGGAAATCAGAGAGCTAATGTTAGTACAGAGAATACTAACTCCATGTTTCTAGCATGCAACACCATGCATGAACTGTCTGATAAGGTCTGGCTATTAGATAGTGGTTGCAGTAACCATATGACAGGCAACAAGAATTTGGTTGCAAATTTGGATGCCTCCGTGAAGACAGAGGTAAAGTTGGGGACTGACAAGACTGTCGATGTAGATGGCAAAGGAGTGGTCAACATTGTGACCAAGTAGGGGGAGCCAAAGACCATATCAGAGGTATATTATGTCCCTGGACTCAAACACAATTTGATTAGTGTTGGTCAATTGATGCAGAAAGGATACAAAGTTATCTTTCAGGTGTAACAATGTGTTATTTACAACAAATCCCCAAGCAAGCAGCTAATTGCAAATGTGCAGATGACGAGGAACATACTCTTTCCTCTAATTATGAACTACAAAGATCAGGTTAGTTCTTTTACAACTGCATGTTCTGATTATTACTGGCTATGGCACTTTCTGTTTGGACACTTGCATTTTTCTAGTTTAAGATTGTTGCAGCAAAAACAGATGGTTAGAGGTTTACCTCCCATCAAAGAACCTGCAAGCACTTGTGAGTGTTGCATCTTGGAAAAGCAACACCGTGAAATTTTTCCTAAAGGAGTTTCTTACAGAGAAAATAAACCACTTGAGTTGGTGCATATCGACCTGTGTGGACCTATGAGGACACAGTCGATTGGTGGAAGTGGTTACTTCCTCACCTTTATTGATGACTATAGCAGGAAGACTTGGATTTACTTTTTGAAGCAGAAGTCTGAAACTTTTGCAAAGTTCAAAGAGTTCAAAGCATTAGTGGAGAACCAAAGTGATCGATAGATCAAGGTGTTGAGATCTGATTGTGGTGGAGAATATGATTCGAAGGCATTCCATGAGTATTGCAAACAACATGGAATTAGAAGACAATTTACGACTAGATACACACCACAGGAGAATGGTGTAGCAGAGAGAAAGAATCGAACAATCATGAACATGACAAGGAGCATGTTGAAGGCAAGACACTTGTCTAATGAGTAATAGGCAGAAGCAGTTGCATGTGCTGTTTATGTGATAAACAGATCTCCTACAAAGAGCATGATGAACAAAGTTCTAGAAGAAGCATGGTCAGATATGTCATGTAGTGTATCTCATTTCAGATTTTTTGGATGTGTAGCCTATGCACATGTGCCTAAGCAAATAAGAGGCAAATTAGATGATCAAAGTGAAAAATGCATATTTACTGGTTATATTGAGCAATCAAAAGCTTACAAATTGTATAACCTTGTCACGAAGAAGACAATCATTAGTAGAGACGTTGTGTTCAAAGAACAAGAGTCATGGAATGGGACTGTAGACACACTAACTGATGCACAAACACCATTGATGGAGGAGGATGATGTAGAAGAAGAGGAGCAACAATAACCAAGAGCGCAGACACCAAACAGAGTCACACCAGCAAGGA
The DNA here is from genome assembly GCA_034641835.2 of Pinus albicaulis. Taxonomy (NCBI): domain Eukaryota; kingdom Viridiplantae; phylum Streptophyta; class Pinopsida; order Pinales; family Pinaceae; genus Pinus; species Pinus albicaulis. Next base: position 1,267,647,202 of record CM076583.1, on the reverse strand, counting down.
CTCCAAGATTTTCAGAGCAGCATGGATCTTCAAGCAGATCCACTGACCAGAATTCTCCAAGCAGCGAATCAGGTAATGAATCAAGTAATGGTAAGAAAAAGATGAGAAGTTTGAAAGATATTTATGATGATTTGGATGTTAATTCAAATTTTTCATTGTTGGCATTCCAACATTTTTCGTTTGAAGAAGCAATTAGAGATGAAAATTGGGTGCAAGCCATGGATGAAGAGATGAATTCAATTGAAAAGAATGATACATTAGGGGAATTTTGAGGTCTAAAATGGGCTTCCTAAGAAAAATGTACAACCAAAATAAAATGTATAAGAACTAATAGGATTCAAGATGATGATGTCAACCATGGGGGATGATTCACCATTTTTTAAATAAAAGGGTAAAAATATTAAAAAATAATAAAATAATAAAACTACTTTTTCAACTCGTATTTTCAACTTATCTCCCAAATTTTTTACTCAAATTTTGAGCGGGAGTACTCGTTGGATGCAAAATTTAATTCCTCATCCAAGGAGTACCCATGTTGCATACTTTAGATGGACCCTACTATGTGAAAAATGAGAAATACATGAAAAACGTGATTGCAATAATGTTTTTCATGTATTTCTCATTTTTCGTGTAGCAGATTCCATCGAAAGTATGCAACATCGGTACTCCTTGGATGAGGAATTAAATTTTGCATCCAATGAGTACTCCCACTTGAATTTGAGTAAAAATTTTGGGAGATAAGTTAAAAATACGAGTTGAAAACGTAGTTTTTCCTTTTTTCCCTCTAGAATTTGATGATGTCAACAAATCTTGTTTTATTACTTCCACTATTATTTTATAATTTCCTTAGGAGGCCAATTTTAGACCTCAAAATTCCCCTAATGCATGGGATTTGGTTGATTTACCAAACGATAAAAATCTCATTGGTGTGAAGTGGGTGTACAAGACAAATTTGAATGAGAAAGGTGAGATTGACAGATTTAAAGCAATACTTGTAGCAAAAGGATTCTCGTAGCAACCGGGAATAGACTTTGGGGAAACATTTTCTCTGGTAGCCAGATTGGATACTGTAAGAGCAGTTCTAGTGACAACGACTTAGAAAAAGTGGAAAGTATATCAAATGGATGTCACATCAGCCTTCTTGAATGGAATTCTTGAAGAAGAAATTTATGTACAACAGCCTCCAGGATATGAAGTTGAAGGTAAAGAAGATAAAGTTTACAGATTGAAGAAAGTGCTCTATGAACTTAAGCAAGCACCTAGAGCCTGGTATAGCAGAATCAACAGTTACATGATCAAGAATGGATTGTGCAGAAGCAACATTGAGCCTACCTTATACAAAAAGGTAAATGAGAATGGACATATTTTGATAGTTTTCTTATATGTTGATGATATGATTTTTACAGGTGATCTTGAGTTAGATGAATTTAAAGCAGCCATGATGAAAGTTGAGATGATAGATCTTGGTCTTATGAAATAATTTCTTGGCATTGAAGCTGAGCAATCTGAAAACGAAATGTTTATTTGTCAAAATAAATATGCAAGAGATTTGTTGAAAAGATTTAGGATGGAAAATTGCAAACCTATACCTACACCAGTTGCAACAGGTACAAAGTTAAGCAAGGATGATAAAGGAGCATATGTCAATCCAACTCTATTCAAAATATTGGTTGGCAACCTCGTGTATCTCACAGCGACAAGACCAGATATTATGCAGGGAGTAAGTTTGATTTCCAGATTTATGGAGACTCCAAAAGACACAGATTGGAGTGTTGGAAAAAGAATTCTGAGATACATAGCAGGAACCAGAGATTATGGCATAATGTATGCAAGGACAGAAAAGAAAGAATTGATTGGATACAAAAATAGTGATTTTGCAGGAAGTTCGGATGATCAGAAGAGCACATCCAGTTATGTTTTTCATCTTGGTTCAGGAGTGATATCATGGGCATCTAAGAAGCAGCCTATTGTGACACCATCATCAGCAGAAGCAGAATATGTAGCATCGACTTTAGCAGCATGTCAAGCAGTATGGTTAACAAGAGTATTGGATGGACTCAAGCATAAATATCAAGGATCAACAACGATATACTATGACAACACATCAGTGATTGCACTATCCAAGAATAGTGTGTTTCATCAAAATAGCAAGCATATTGATACTAGATATCACTATATTTGAGAACTTGTGAGAAATGGAGAAGTTCACATGAAGCCTTGTAGAACGAGTGATCAATTGGCTGATATCTTTACAAAGCCATTAGCAGTAGATTTTTTTGAGTTTCACAAAAGAAACTTGGGTGTTGTAAGCCTAGCTGAGACATAGACCAGCAGGCATGTTTGAGTTTTCATGAGTTATGTTTTAGTTTAGTGGTCATAATTAAGGAGAAGTGTTAAAATATATAATTACTTCCCCCATGTAGAGTTTGACAAACAATTAAGTGAATCAGTTGAGTCGATTTATAAATAGATTTGGTGAGTAAGTTAGAGAGTGAGTTAAGCGAGTTGATCAAGTTCAGTTATGTGAGAGTTTGTGCATGTCAATTTAGGTTAAATACCCTTCACCGTGTTCATTGTATTCAGTTTGTGATTCAGAGTGATTGAGATTAATTGAAGAGTCGCAACTCATCGTTTTTTGTGTGAAATATTTGTGCTATTTGTGTGATTTAATCCTCTGGCTATCCAACAAGGTGGCCGTGTTGATGTCATGTTAGTTTCTACTAAAAAATTTGCGCGTTCCGCTGAGGACAGGGCAGTAGGCGAAGGCGGGGCCGCTCTGGATGAGCGCCTTGTGGGCGAGCTCGCGCCCAATGATATATATGCGAGGGGTGGTACCCATCCATATGGTGAATATGGGGTCGCATTTTTCATGGACCTTCTTCATGAATACCTCGTAAGTGTCGCCAGAAAATAGTAGCTGAGGGAGGTTTCCTACAATTGGCCAAGCAAAGGGGCCTAGCGGCAAGTTCTTATTCTTCCCTAAGATCAATCAAGGGAGGATTAGAGAAATTACGAAGGCGACGAGAAACAGAAATGACTGAAAGTCACAGAGAATCGCCATGGAATTCCGAACCAATGTGAAGATATATGTTCCTGAAAAATGGCACCCCCTTTATACGTGAAAAAGGGTAACGCCGGCTGTCCTGGACTCACATTCAAATCAAGAGGACTTCCATATTTTCAAACAACGTGCACTTGAATTCAATGTATACGACAATGGCACAGGACTTTCATCTATTTTTCCAATAGGGACGTAGATCTAACATCACTCTGTCGTCACTTAACAGTTGGCACTGTTAATACTAACAACTATCATGAATTATCATAACCATCATATATCTCTTCAAATAAACTTGCATTTCAATTTCACAAGGTCAAAAAAACTGTGTTAACTATTTTAAAAGTTTGGCAAGTTTGAAAGAATTTTTGTTGTCGATTTTTTCATTTACGGTCAAAAATTTGTTTGCCTATGTTGTTAGTACGTCGTCAATGTAAATAGTAGAACGGGTTCGACAAAACTAATTTCGAAAGTTCGGCCGAACTCTCTCAAATTTTGGCCAAACTATTGAGAAACAAAAATTTGCACCCCGAATTCTGACAAATATGTAACCCAACTTCACATTTTCACCCATTACCTAAACACTCTTAGAAATTAAGAGTGCATTTAGAAAGGTGAAAATGCTCAAAATTTTATGCTTCACAGGAACATGATAAGAGAGGAGTTTGCGAAATTTACCTACACTCGTCCTCAAATGAAAAATAATTTTTAATATTATGTTTAATGTAATATTAAAAAATAATGTGAATTTATTTTTGGATGGCCCATGAGTGGATTTTATTATAATTTTTAGATAATATTAAAAAGTCATGTGAATTTATTTTGTGTTCGCCGAGTAAGTCAACTCATAAGTGTGTACTTTAATTAATTTCGCATACGGTAATTGAAAAATAAAATATAATGTGAAAAGAAGTAAAAATAATAAAAAAATAAAATCTAAAACAGAAAGCTACTCAATAATAGTTTTTATTAGTAAAAGGATGGCCTATATAGTGTTAAAGGGGAATACAAATAAGACTGATCTCTTAAACTCTTTATTAATAATATAATTGCAGGTATAGTGTCAAAATTAAAGAAAAATAATAGTTATCATACAATCTGAATGAAAATATTACTAAATAATATTTTTTTAAACTTTTTATTAAGTACTAGTATTGACTACCAACATCTAGTAGCCGCATCAACGCTTGGATTGCCTCTTGGCTACCGTCGACCTCCTATCCTGGGAATGAGACCTCCTCACAATGAGACTGTCAATGTGTGGCTATGGGAGTAAGGCTATGAGAGGTGCTATTAGTGAGGTGCTATAATTCAAAACCCATTGAGGCAATTTCAATACCCATTGAGCCAACCAACCAGACAATTAGCGACAACCAGCCAGATAGACATTTACCATTTCCCATGAAGCCAACCATTGAAGTTCCTGTCAGCCAATTAGCCATCCAGACCTTTCTCTTAAGCTAGACAGCCCAGGCAACCACCCATTATCAGCCAACAACCAGTCAAATATTTTTCATTACTCATTTCACCCATTCCCATGCGCACTTAAAATTTAGAGTTTCTCTCTTCTTGATCCCTCCACCAAACCTTTGAGTAGTCGTATCTTCGCTACGCCCCTCCACTGAACCTTTTGTTTCTTATTCTTGATTTACAACTGGCATTTTGAATCTTCTTTTTCGTATGCGAAGCAGAGGTACGAAGTATTCATAAACTTTCTTATGAATATGATTCACTTCGTCCCTATATTTTGGTTCTTCTTGAGCAACCCACCCAACATTTCACCGAGTTTACTCAAAACTGCCTAAGATAGTTAGCTGATGTGGGCCCCTCACTAGGGAAGGGATAGAAATTTTCCTAGTTGGCAATGGGATACGAAAGGAGTAGGGAAACTGACTGTAAGAGAGACAGTGAAAATTTCATGAATCAATTAAACGAGATAAGGTCAAGTCAGGTTTTATCGCTGAAACCTAACAATGTTGAACTCAGAATCCGTATGGAAATACCATTTAGACCCTTACCCTTTACTTTATTCCTGCCTTTATCCTAGGAGAGGGAGTTATGCCTTCCCATTTCGTTACCCTTCTCTTTGAAGGAACCGATCAACCAACCTTTATTTATCGAGTGAGGCCTACCCAACCAATTTCATTCAATCAGGAATATCAGTAGAATATAGCATCTATGAACCTTTTACTTATGAGAATGCTCCTTTTATGTTTACCAGACTTGAGTGTTGAACCCTGCTTTGTAGTAGTTTATGGATGGAGGGAGCGCTGCCTGCCCTTACTCATAATCACTTCCTGAATGAATATTATTAGTTAGGGGGTACCACTATTAACCTGCCGAGGATCCTTTACAATACCAATTCAGAAATTGAAACCTACTACAAGGACATAGACCTATTAGCCATAGACTTTAGGGAATCGCTTCATGAGACGACAACTATAGACACTTATATAGGCGGGATCAACTACTCTGTGATTTTACTATTCCCATCACCCTAGGGCAATGAATAAATCCCTAACACATTGAATTGATAAAGCAATGAGTAAGTCCAGTGTCGAGCGTAACTAAATTGTCTCTTATAGTTCCAATTTCTATCTCATACGAAATAATGAAATTTGAAATAGTAAGGGCGTATGCGTTTCATAAAGCATAAAGAGGTATCAAGGGAATTTATGATCTAGCTGTCTTCGTGTGATCTAGTAAGTGTTATTTGGGACAAGAGGTCTGAAGGACATAAATAAAGAAGTTGAAGGTTATGAATGGTTGTTCCTTTCATTTCCCCTGGCAACTGTATGTTCAAGGGTGTTTGTTCCTTCCTTCCTATACGGCGAATTACGAATTCCTTCCTATTCCTCATACTATGTTTTCAAGAGTGTATGGTCATGCATTCCAAAGATGAATATGTATATTTCATGGGCATATATCATTAATGAATTCAAGTCACGCACTAAAGCTAGTCCACCTCAATCTTCATGTACACATTATATCAGGTTCGAAAAGTCAGGTCCGAGACTACTCTACTCTTCATCTGCCAATAGTTTTTCATGTTTCAATAAGGCATCCAGGTCCTTAACTCATGTGGATCAAACTTTCTTTTGTTCGATTCTTCATGCGCATAAGACATTAAGGTCGTCCACAATGGCCTGCCTTCCTCTCCCTAGCTTAATGAAGGCATTAAGGTCGTAAATTGATGTGGATCTGCCTAGATGAATCTCACATCTTCATGGGCCTGAGGGGTGAAGGCCATCCACACTTGGATGATATGCACCTACCAAAATTCATGGACATAAATTAGTTCCAAAGGTCATCCACACCTAGTTGATCTACCTCTAGCTTCCAGGGCAATAGGGCATGGAGGCCACCAACAAATTTGGCTCAGTCTCTCTTTGACTTCATGGACATAAGGTGTGAAAGTCCGACACCACATCATATTCATATTCAAGTTTTAGGTTCGACTGCATCATCTATAATAAATAATGTAAGGTGCTATACTTATCAATCCTAATTAGCCTGCATCTGTTTAAACATATATAATGATTCAAGTGCTTTGTACACTAGAGCTCTATATATTTTCTTTGTTTGTTCGACTATGCATCCCTCCCCTCCTTTTGTCAAGTTATCATAACCTACCTAAAATATATCGTGGGGAAGCCCCATATCCTGTACAGGAAGGCATCAACAATAAGTTAAGTCCTTCCTGCCATATCCACTCTCTATCTCCCTCGTAGGCAAGGCATGACTGGTCAATTCGTTCACTCCCTACAACAAGAATTTGTGGGAAAGTTGTCCATCGTTCTTCGATAGGAAGTCGCAGGAAAATAAGTTTCGAAGTAATGATAAGGGTGTGGGCCACCTTTAGTAGGAAAGAATGGAAAAGTTTCGACCGACAGTCGTTGCAAGAAGGCAATTCGTTTGCTCCATATCACTAGTAGACCTGAACAAATAAAGTAAAGTCATTTCTGTCTGTCCATCTTTCACCACATATCTAAAGGCTATCTCATGAGCTACAACGGTAATGAAAAATAAGGCAATTCGTGATCTCTCTCTCTCTCGCCGTACGAAAAAATATATTCCTTCACTACATAGCTAAGACCAGTCCCTAATAGAACTGAGAAGAAAAGTATATTCATGAGCTCTCTACCCACATATTGCAGGGCTGGTATAAATACCCCATAGGTCCTACCACCTACCAGGGTGGTTGTGTTGAGGTAGGTTCTATTCGATAGCAGCAAGGTGGTTCGAAAGAGTCTCTAATGTTTAATCAATCACTCTCGCAATGAATGCCAAGCCATATAAAGTGTGGTATGGGTAGAGTGGGCTAATAGAGAGACACGAGTCAAAAGTTTGAGCTAGGGTGTATCGAAGGCAAGAATAAAGAACCCATTCCGGCCTATTCCTATTTCTATTCCTCCTCTATAAAAGCTTTCATATCCATCTCCAATGGACTTTGTTAACCCCGTAGCAAAGAAAGAAACATCGCTAGTTGAAGTTGACGAATCTATTGGAATTTAATTCCAACTGCACAGTTTGTAGAAGAGGAAGAAATTAAATGACAGGAAGACCAGAAAAGTAAAAACTTAAAATTTAGTTTGGCATGCAACCGAGCAATGAATTCCATATTTGATTGAGCCTGTAAAACCATTTTTTTTATCATGACCGTAGCCTGTCTTTGTGATGAGGATCCATGGTTCAATCACCATGCAACCACAGTCTTCAAATCTGCAATTAAAACTCTCCATGCCACTATCAAAGCTCTCCATTCCTGCATTTAAACACAACAGCAACCAAAATTAAACTCTGCAACCACTACACGTTGAATTGTTTTGAATGGGCCTTGACCCACCAACGCCAACGCAGCAAACCATTGACCCATCAGGAGGCGATCACATAGATGGGAAGCTGATGTGGACAACCCCAAAACGGACCCGATAAAAAATTATAATGCAAATAGAATTTTATTTCTACGTCATCACAACTCAAATTGGAATGCGATAATTTTATTCAAACGAGTTTAATTTCTTGTTTTAAAATCCGCGATAAAGGTTTTAAAACATAGGTTAATGCTTTATGTTTGCACAGTGTATTAAGGCTTCAAAAACCTTATATACAAATGTTTTAAAATGCTGCTACGTATTGTTTTTAATTAAGTCTTTAGGGATATATATATATATATATATATATATATATATTATAAACTTCACAAAGTTTATAATATATATTATATGATAGTTTATTTTTAATAGTTTTGTTATAGTGTGTAGTAAAGAAAAAGGCCCAAAGGCTAAAATAAAAAGTAGTTGTGTATTTTTTTTTAAGTGTGACAGAGTGTGAGACTCTGTATTAAAAAAAAAAACAGAGAGAGCATCTATATGCAAGACTGTGTATTTATTTTTTTTGTTGCCTGAAGGTAGAATTGAACAAGATGACAAAGAGTAGTTTAAGGAGTGAACAACACTGCGTTTTAGTAGCAGTCAAAGAGATTTTTTTTTTTGTAATCCAGAACAATGAAGTTCTGAGGAAATCTCCATTTTGTAACAACTTTTGATTTAATGAAATAGAAGTTTTTTTAAAGCATCTCCATCCATCAATTTTTAATTGAATCTCTGTGTTGGAAAGAGGAATTTTATTTCCTCTGTATGTGTTTGGAATCATTCAGAAATTCTAGCATGGTATCAGAGCTAGTCCAGACTCTTTGAAGTTGTCAAAGAAGCTGAAGGAAGGAGTTTGTTGCAGCTTTTGACCAGCAGAGTGAAGGCTCAGAAAAATCCAGGTATTTATCAAAACAGAGTTTTTGTTTTAAAAGTGCAGTCCTTAGACACAAAGTTTATCTCTCAAGCAGAGAGACATTTTGTTGAAAAATCACAGTCAAGTTTTTAGCATAGTTCAGAAAGCTAGCCATGGCAGGAGCCAGCACAAGCACGAGTATAGGAAATACTCAACTCCCACAGTTTAATGGGAAGAACTGTTGAAGATGGCAACAAGAAACAGTGAAGGAGGCATCCTGAAACATCTTTCCTGATCCTAGTTGGAAAGTGATCACCTAAACTAGGTGGGGGCCACACAAGTGATTTTTGTCGCAAAGTCTATTTTTAGACATGTTAATCATATTCTATGAGTTGCGGGATGTTATTTGTGGATGGTTGGTCAAGTTGGTAAAAATAGATGGACCTCTATTTTTAGACATACTAGGTGGAGTCTATTTTTAGACTGCCAGTCTAAAAATAGATCAGTCGAATATTATTAGCTCTTAATAATATTTGGACTATAAACATTATCTTATCCTCTTGCAGCACTTCAGTTTGAGCTACGGATGTGGCACATGCAGCTGACAGAAGGAATTACACTATTCCTAGGGTTTAGTTGAGCTATTGCATGGTTGAATTCAGTTAGAACTCATGTGGCAGAGTTTGGTGGAGTTGATGAGACAGTTGATGGAGTTGTGTTCGATTTAACTTAGTTGAACTAGTTTTATTTAGTCTAACTGATAAATACACTAGTGATGAGTGGTGTGAATTAATTATTAATTAATTCACTAATTATTAACTCATAAATCAACTAAAGAATACATCAGTTAACTCAGTGCATGGACAGTTCAGTGGAGATAAGTGTTAGAGGTGGGTGAAAGGGTGAGTCTGCTATCAGTTGTGACTATAGCTGTGCATGAGATTTGCACACACATTGATTGAGATTTACAATGAGGATTGCGCAGTACAAGCCAAGGGGATTCGAACTTGGATCTAATTCATTCTCATCTTGGATTGCGCAGTAGAGGCAGGCAAACAGTGGAGGAGATTTGAACCTGTGACTTGTTCAGATTTGAGCTAGTTTGTGTGTAACAATTGGAGATAGTGCTGGATACTTGTGAGGAGTTTGTATTATGTATTGTTACATGTTCTCTATCATTATAATATACATATAGGTGGGGGTTTTCAGCTTTAAGCTTTCCCCATTACATACTGTGTTATATGTGTGCCTGGTTATGTTTTAATGTGCGCATGCGACTGCTTCTATTTCCGCAAATTGATGATCAATTGTAGAAGAGGTTATGTATTATGCATGAAGCTCAAATAGTGTGTAATCAGGATAATCTCGGTGAATAATTCAGCTATTATTCAAATTTCTACATGGTATCAGAGCGAGAATTGATCATCGGATCTATTACAGTGATTACATTTTATTTCGGTAGACAGAGTCTGTAAGAGGGCCAGGTAGCCTCTGGATTCATCCTTTCTTTGAAAGGTGAAAAATTCAGTAAATGCCCCTACAGTCGATCTCTGTGCTAGAAATACTTTTTTCTCACAAGATCATAAGCGGTTGAGTTTTTGAGCTGGTGGAATTCGAATTTGCAGCAGTGTTTTCTTGGTGTCGAAGTCAAAATGTCTTATCAAGGATTGCGATTGGAGTATGCTCTTGAAGGCAGCTCGAATTATATTGCATGGAGAGATAGGATGGAGGCGGTGTTAGATGACAATGGGCTGAAGGATTTCATAGAGGCTGAAGTTCCAAAGCCTTCTTCTAGCGATGCTGCCTTGGTTGAGGCTTGGCAAAAGAAGACAGCAAGGTGTCGAAGGATTCTGTTGGAGGGCGTGAAGGATCAAATAGTGTCCAAACTGCATGGAAAAGCTTCTCCATACTTGATGTGGAAAGCGTTGACATATTTATTCCAAAGCAAGAGCGACTAGAGGAAGTTGGCGCTCAAGGATAAACTCAGGAAAATAAAGATGGAGAAGAATGACACTATTCTGGTATACTTGACAAAGTTTGTCCACTGCATGGATGAGCTTGGGAGTGTAGGAGTTAGTGTGGATGAAGTGGACTTGGTGAGCTTGGATCTCCTTGGGTTTCCGAAGAGTTGGCATTCCTATTAGGACTCTATCAATGGTTGGGAGAAATTGCCAGGATGGGAGCGACTTTGGTCGGATCTTGTGCAAGAGGAGATAAGGCGGAGTACCAGGAATGGATCTTCATCAAAGGTATCTGATGAAGAGGATTATGCTTTGGCTCTAAAATCAAGGAAGGGGAAGGGCAAGAAGAATTCTTCTCAATCCGGTGCGGATGGTAAAGAGCGTGACATGTCCAAAGTGAAGTGTTTTCACTGTCACGAGCATGGACATTACGCCACGAATTGTCCACAGAAGAAGAAGAACAAGAAGGTTGCTGGAGCTGCAGCTAGTGAGGCTCTTGCCTCGCAATTTGAGCTGGACTTCTCATTGATCGCATGCATGGGTCTAGTGCATTGGGATCAGGGTGGTATTTTGATAGTGGTGCTTCCTTTCACATGACGGGAGATGTGAATCTTTTTAGTGACTTGGTGGAGAAAGATCTCCAGTTGCATGTTGAGTTGGGTGAAAATGGACGATACAATGTGACCGGCATTGGTACCATAACCTTTCAGAGGGAGTCAGGTAAACTCATTCTTTTACAAGATGTAGTGCATGTTCCAGGTTTAAAGAAGAATTTTATCTCAGTCGCAATGTTAGAGGATAAAGGGTATGAAGTTGTCTTCAGTGAAGGAAAAGTTTTCCTTCGGCACAAGGCAACAGGACAAGTCAAGAAGGTTGGGATTCGAGCAAAGAATATCTACAGACTTGAAGTAGATGGGATGTCTACGAAGCTTCCTACTGTTGGCAAGTGCAAGAAAGACATGCAATTGATGCTTGAGAGGGAGAAAGTTTTGCATGCAGGTAAGAGTGAACCTTGGGATGTGGAGCAGCCACAAGATGAGGATCATGGAGTGGGAGAAACCACTCATGCAGAGAAATTTCGTGCCAGATGGGCAGAGGGAGTGCATGCAGCTATACCACCAGGTGAGAGGTGGGGCGACATGCATGAATAATCCCAAGAGGAGATCTCTAGGCAGGATTCATGAGATGGTGTGGATATCATGAATTGAACCTGGATACGAGGTGCCCACAGTGCAGCAGTAGCATGATCAGTTGGATTGATGCAGGCAGATCAAAGTGACAGTGTCGGATACTGGAGCGCGAATCAGAGTTGACAGCAAGTGCAGAGTGCATGGGTGCAAGAGTTCAACAACGTAGTGGTTCCTGATGACATGTGAAATTGGGCCCAGCAGAAGTCGAAGACTTTGATGATATATGCATCAAACTGATTGAGTTGTTTGGAGCCTATTCAGTTTCAGAGGAGTTGCAGAGCAGATGCATGCAGTTGCATGGCGCTTGTGAAGGTTGCAGGGCGAATGCATGGAGTTGCATGTCGCATGCAAAGACAGTCCTTTCTTGTTGAGAGGGAGTGTTGAAGATGGAAACAAGAAACAGTGAAGGAGGCATCCTGAAACATCTTTCCTGATCCTAGTTGGAAAGTGATCACCTAAACTAGGTGGGGGCCACACAAGTGATTTTTGTCGCAAAGTCTATTTTTAGACTATGTCTATTTTTAGACATATTGATCATATTCTATGAGTTGCGGGATGTGATTTGTGGACGGTTGGTCAAGTTGGTAAAAATAGATGGACCTCTATTTTTAGACATACTGGGCGGAGTCTATTTTTAGACTGCCAGTCTAAAAATAGATCAGTCGAATATTATTAGCTCTTAATAATATTTGGACTATAAACATTATCTTATCCTCTTGGAGCACTTCAATTCGAGCTACGGATGTGGCACATGCAGCTGACAGAAGGAATTACGCTATTCCTAGGGTTTAGTTGAGCTATTGCATGGTTGACTTCAGTTAGAACTCATGTGGCAGAGTTTGGTGGAGTTGATGAGACAGTTAATGGAGTTGTGTTCGGTTTAACTTAGTTGAACTAGTTGTATTTAGTCTAACTGATAAATACACTAGTGATGAGTGGTGTGAATTAATTATTAATTAATTCACTAATTATTAACTCATAAATCAACTAAAGAACACATCAGTTAACTCAGTGCATGGACAGTTCAGTGGAGACAAGTGTTAGAGGTGGGTGAAAGGGTGAGTCTACTATCAGTTGTGACTATAGCTGTGCATGAGATTTGCACACACATTGATTGAGATTTCCATTGAGGATTGCGCAGTATAAGCCAGTGGGATTTGAACTTGGATCTCAATTCATTCTCATCTTGGATTGCGCAGTAGAGGCAGGCAAACAGTGGAGGAGATTTGAACCTGTGACTTGTTCAGATCTGAGCTAGTTTGTGTGTAACAATTGGAGATAGTGCTGGATACTTGTGAGGAGTTTGTACTATGTATTGTTACATGTTCTCTATCATTATAATATACAGATAGTTGGGGGTTTTCAGCTTTAAGCTTTCCCCATTACATATTGTGTTATATGTGTGCTTGATTATGTTTTAATGTGCGCATGCGACTGCTTCTATTTCCGCAAATTGATGATCAATTGTAGAAGAGGTTATGTATTATGCATGAAGCTCAAATAGTGTGTAATCAGGATAATCTCGGTGAATAATTCAGCTATTATTCAAATTTCTACAAGAACTATGACTATTGGGCAATCACAATGAGAGCCATATTTTCCTCTCAAGATTTATGGGAGCTAGTTGAATATGGTTTAGAAGAATCAGCAGATGAACAAGCCTTTAATGCCTTGACACAAGCAGAGAAGGATTTGCTGAAGAGTAATAGGAAGAACTCAAAAGCCCTCTTCTATCTCTATCAAGCAGCGCATGAAAGTGTATTTTCAAGGATTACAACAGCCAAGAGGTCTAAGGATGCATGGGATACTCTCCAGACAACCTACCAAGGTATGGAGAAGGTAAAGACAATAAAGCTTCAATTAATGATAAGGGATTTTGAATTCATTTGCATGAAAGAATCTGATACAATAGACTCATTCTTTATCTACTGATTGGGTTGGTCACCCAAATAAGATCTCATGGAGAGACAGTAGAAGAAAGAAGAATAGTGGAGAAAGTATTGAGGAGCTTACCCTCAAGGTTTGATGTGATAGTCACAACCATTGAAGAGACAAAATATCTCTCAAAGTTTATAGTTGATGAGCTTCATGCATTATTGATGACACATGAACAAAGATTGGGTAGAACAACAAACTCATATTTGGAACATGCCTTTAAGACCCAAATTTCCTTTGGAAGAGGAAGAGTTCAAGGCAGAGGAAACTACAGAGGAAAAGGAAGAGGCAGAAGCCAAAACAGAGGAGGAAGAAATAACCCTGCAAATACAAATGGAAGGGGCAGCAATCAAAATCTGAACCAAGACCAAGGCTGCAGCCAGCAAGGTGGAAAAAATCAAGCACATGGACAAAGGTATGATAAATCCCAAGTCCAATGTCATTACTGTAAGAAGTATGGCCATTATGCCAATGAATGTAGGAAGAAATAGAGTGACATGGGTAGTAGACCTAGTGCAAAGTTTACAAAAGAAAATATCAGTCAAGAGAAGTTGTTTTTAGCATGTAATATGGTTGAAGAAAAGAATGAAGATATATGGTTTCTAGATTCAGGATGTAGCAACCATATGACTGGAAACATTTCCATGTTTTTCATGTTAGATGAAAATGTAAAGTCTCAAATAAAATTGGGGACAGACAGTAAGGTCTCTGTCACGGGAAAATGCAAAGTAAGTGTTTTGAAAAAGAAAGGAGAAGGAAGATCCATATCAGATGTTTACTATGTGACTGGTATGAAGTGTAACCTCTTGAGCATTGGACAACTCATTCAAAAGGGGTACAATGTTTTCTTTGAAGATGATGTATGCACCATCATGGATAAACCATCAAGCAAGCAATGCATTGCGCAAGTGAAGATGACATTGAATAAAATGTTCCCTCTCAAGATGAGAGCAGATTTAAAGAAAGGAGATTCCATTGCAGGAGTGACACAAGAGACATTCCAAAGAGAAGAAAAATATGAAAATTGGTTATGGCATTTTAGATTTGGACATCTCAAATTTGGAGGTCTGAATTTGTTGCATAGGAAAGGAATGATAAAGGGATTACCATTGATTGAGAAACCGAACAGCCTATGTGAAGGCTGCATCTTGGGAAAACAACACAGAGAAAGCTTTCCATCAGGAAAGAGCATAAGGGCAAAGACACCCTTATAAACTATCCATTCAGATTTGTGTGGACCAATGCAAACACCATCACTAGCAAGAAATTACTATATGCTGACTTTCATTGATGATTACAGAAGAAAAACATGGGTTTATTTCTAGAAATATAAGAGTGAAGTGTTTGAGAAATTCTGCCACTTTAAGGCTCTAGTAGAGAAACAAAGTGGGCAGCATGTCAAGGTCTTAAGAACTGATAGAGGAGGAGAGTATATCTCAAAATAATTTATGCATTTTTGCAGAGAAGATGGCATACAGAAGCAATTTACAACAAGGTATGCACCGCAGCAAAATGGAGTTGCTGAAAGGAAAAATAGGATCATCATGGACATGGTAAGAAGTATGCTGAAGGCAAAACATTTTCAAAATGAATATTGGGCTGAAGCTATACATTGTGCAACATACATGTTGAATAGATGCCCAACCAAAGCTATAATGAACAAAGTTCCTGAAGAAGCATGGAGTGGTATAAAGCAACATGTCACCCACATGAGAGTTTTTGGTTGTGTGGCTTATGCACACATTCCGGATCAGCTAAGGAATAAGTTGGACAGTAAGGGGGAGAAGTGCATATTTATTGGATACAGTGAAGAATCCAAAGCATACAAGTTGTATAACCCATCCACCAAGAAGTTTGTTATAAACGGAGATGTACAGTTCATTGAGGAAGAAGCTTGGGATGGAAGCATTGAGAAAACAATGAATGTAAAAGGCTGTTCGTCTCATGATGATAATGAGGAAGAGATGGTTGAAATACGTCCCTCATTAGAAACACCACCTCCACCAACACAAGGACAACAAGGGACACCACAGGCAAGTATGAGAACACCCTTAAGAAGTGATGACAGTGCTTCTCCAAGCACACCACAAGGAGCATATTTGAGTGATTCTATAAGCACAAGTACACCAAGTGAAAGAGAAACTAGATTCAAAAGTCTGAATGATATTTATGAGCAAGAGGCAGTAAATTAAGGTGTGAACTCTTTATTTGCATTGTATTTTCATGTATATGATCCTATTCATTTTGAAGAAGAAGTAAAAGAGAACAAATGGATAAATGTTATGGATGAAGAAATGAATGCCATAGAGAAAAACAAGGCATGGGAATTAGTTGATCTCCCAAAAGGTAAGGAAGTCATTGGATTGAAATGGGTTTATAAAACCAAAATCAATGTTGAAGGTAAGATTGAAAGGCACAAGGCCAGACTTGTTGTCCAAGGCTACAAGTAACAACAAGGAAGAGATTATGAAGAAACATTTGCACCGGTTTCAAGAATGGAAATAATAAGAGCAGTGTTGTACATAGCAGCACAACACAAGTGGGAAGTTTACCAAATGGATGTAAAATTAGCATTCCTAAATGGAGTATTGATGGAAGAGGTATATGTTGAACAACCTCTGGGATATGAGAAAGAAGGCCAGGAGCACAAATTTTGCATATTGAAGAAAGCTCTGTATGGGCTGAAACAAGCACCAAGAGCATGGTACAGTAGGATAGATGCCTATCTGTTAGAGTCCCGTGATTTGGTTGATTGGCAAGCCAAGTGACAAGGTAACATCAAACCAACTTTGGAGCCCAAGGACCTAGCCTTCCTGGACTCAGAGAGGGCTCTCTTTATTTGTGCAAGGGATGTATAGTTGTTTGCTTCTTATGTTTTTGATTTTAGGCTAGTTGTTAAGTGTGTTTTTAGTTTGTTTTAAATTTTTTGAGGGAGGAACTGATCAAAGTTTTAAATAGATAAAAATATTGTTAGATTAACTAGGCTATGGGGTCGAAAAGGTCGTGAAAGCCTCAGATGACGGACAAGGTATATTGAAGGGCCAATTTGATCAAGGTAAAATGGATCTTTAAGTGGAATAAAATGGGATGGAAACTAGGTTTTGTGAAGGACAAATACTTTTAAACATAAATGGTTCAAAAGCAAACATTTATATGGTAGGGCTAACCATTAATCACGATAAATGTAACTTCAAACTGATAGAAGCATAAAATAAACATTCAAGCGATACATAGAGATATATGACTCTAACTTTAGGAAAATCGCTATCAGACTTTGGGGAAAAACAATTAAGATAAACAAATAACTCAAGCTACTAAGAGGAAACTCCTAGACATAGTATTTTGAGCTATTGGGCACTTTGAACTAAGATTGCAGAGTTTTAGGCAAAAGGTAAGATTGATACAAGACCTCTTTGGTTCAACTAGGACAATCAAACATTCAAAGAAAGGTTTCAGAGATGGAGCTTTGACTAGCCATGAGTAAGCAGGGTGTAACGTGAATCATACTTAGCATGCATAACAACCATAAATGAAACTGAAAACAAGCTCTTAGGGTATCAAAGAGCATTTAAGAATTCATTTGACAGAACTAAGAAAGAATACAAACATAGAAGCTGTAATGAATCAGGAAATCTGAGGTGCCTCCATGGGCATGTCTCGAATCTATTCTTTACTATATTACAGCAAGCAAAGAACATGAAATATGTATAAAAACTAAGGAAACATAACAGAGAGGAACACTATACCATTTTACCAAATCAAGGAATCCAACAACAGTCCTCTTTCATCATCCAAAACATTAAAGAAACTATCCAATGCATGAGACAAAGTATTTCTTCCAATCTTGTATAACCATATATTGCTCTATATCATCAAGTTCAATCTTGTTTACATGAAATCTCTTGGAATATATAGGCCAAAGTGAAGGAGAACCTCCTAGTGCAACTAGCAAGCTCATTGGCCCATAAAAAATATCTGATTTTGTCCTTGAGGCTTTGCAAAGCCCAAGGCACAAAATATCTATAAAAATATCCAAAAAATGCTAAAAAAGGAAATTAAATTGACTTTTCCCAACTGAAAATGGCCAAAAAAGGCTAAACGCACATTTGGAAAAGCCACTTCAGAAAACTGCATTTTTTACAAAAATACTTCAGAAACATAGCAGCAGAAAATTCCCTGTTTTGTGGGAAACTTTTGAAGGACCTCCCGATGTCAAAACGAGGACCGTGATGGCTCGTTGGAAAGCCCTGGATGTCTAATTTCTGAAAATACTTTTTTTTCCCCAAACTGATCATTGGAAGACTATGAAAAACGGATCTGAGTGGAAAAACCCATAAATTAGCCTTTGCTGATATGCGAGGCAGAGTGTTGAAAAAGTGACTGTTTTTCGCCACTTTGGGGGACCAAAACATCTTCAATTGATCTAAAATTTGCTGAGTAGATTCCCCTAAAATTAATGCATCCAATGATACCACTTCCAACCTTTGAGGATGCTTCAAACAAAAATGGCGATGCCCATGATTTTCTGCAAAAAGCCCAAAAATGTCAAAAAATAAAAACTTGTCGAATTATGCCCAGTTTTGGCGAGCATGACCCTCATGAGTTTTCAGAAGCATGCTGAGAAGCGGAGGCCAAAATTTCAAGCCTTGATATGCCTTTCTTCACCTTTTGTACCGGGCGCCTCTTTCAGGCCACCTTGAACTTTTCTTGTATAA
This sequence comes from Pinus albicaulis, assembly GCA_034641835.2. Taxonomy (NCBI): domain Eukaryota; kingdom Viridiplantae; phylum Streptophyta; class Pinopsida; order Pinales; family Pinaceae; genus Pinus; species Pinus albicaulis. The sequence continues at coordinate 1,267,628,616 of CM076583.1, read as the reverse complement.
CCTTCAATTTCCTTCGGGCAAATTGATTTAGCTTCTTATAGTGCCCGATCATTTTCCTTTGAAGGCTTAAGTCTCTATTAGCTCTTTCAAACTTATTCTCAAAGTGTTTATTCACCCTATCAAGCCATGCTTCTCTATTGTTTTCTATTTCTTGGGTGAATAAAGTAGTAAGAGGAAAGGATCGGAAAATGGCAGCCTCTTCCTCTTTCTGTTTCTCCAAAGCTCTTTTGAGTCCCATAGTCCTAGGCTTCTTCCTACTTGGCTGATCTTCTTCTTCAGTGTCATTGAATTCACTCATAAGTTCTTCCAACTTTATTTGCGCTTTGAAGGCTTCCTTTTTGTATTTGATATCCCGTGCCTCATAAACTTCCATGTGGACATTCATTTGCTTGTTTTGTGTTTGCAGAAAATGTATGAGGTCCTTAGACCTCTCTAGATCAGCTCTTAGATCATGAATTTGTTCTTCTCTATTTCGCAAGAGGGACTCAAGGATTCTAGCCTCATTGTCACTGTCATCACTGTTTATCTGAATTATATTAAAATCCCTTTCTTTCTCATGCCTACTTTCCTCCTTCTCTTTTCCCTTGTCTTGGGTGGCCTTCTTGGTTCTCCTCTTCTTTGGTAATTCAACAATGGATTGCTTGGGCAACTTGTCTTTGCTTCGGAGTGCTCTATTAACATTGGGAATTACAACTTGAGCCACTTTCTTTCTTGATGTTCGGGGCTTTGTTACCTTTGGAGAAGAAAGCATGGCCCCTTGCCTAGGAGAGGCAGCTAGCACATGCTCTATTTGGTATTTGCCCTTACTGCTCCCATCATCATCTTTGTCACTATTTTCCTCCTTTTTCAGACTTCTTTGTTGGTCTTTATCACTGATAGGCTCATGGTCACTGATTTGGCCTTTTTTCTCTATGCTGCCTTCTTTAGAATTCTCATTGCTTGAAGTTTTCTTGTCATTATCCTTGCTGGCTGGTGGGCTTTCCTGTTTTTCATCGAAAGTGTCCCTTTAAGGACTGTCTTGACCCTCCTCATAAGTGCCTTCGCTGTCACCTTGTATGTCTCCTTGAGGGCTGCCTTGTTCACTTTTGTCCCTGCTTTCTTCAGGACTATTAGGCTCTGTATCCTCAATGTTTTGTGCCTCATCATCATCATGCTCACTGCTGTGTGGGCTGCCAGTAGTTTCCTCTTTGTGACTGCTGTGTTCCTCATCAACTTGTTCCATCTCTTCATCATTTCCTTCTTCATGCTTACTGCTGTATTTGTATTCTTAATTTTGTCCTTCCTCATCACTTGTTTGCCCTTTTTTATTGTGTTCTTCTTGATCACTATTTTTCCCTCTTTCACTGTGTTCTTCTTGATCACTTTTTTTCCCTCTTTCACTTTTCCCTTCTTCACTTTCAATCATAGGAGATTTTTGTTTCTTAAGAGTGGATTTACTAGAAGAAGGAGAAACATGATGAGTGGATGGTGAGGGAGGCGCATGGGATGAAGAAGCAGTGGCGAAATCGGGATGTGAAATGAAAGAGTCCCAAGAAACTCCCTTTTTCTCAAGTTGATGGAGGATGACGATCTTGATAAGGGAATGATGAAAAAGACAAGCTTGCTGCTGAGAGGAAGACTTATTTTGAACAATAGAAGCCATCTTGTCAATGCTTCTATAGAGGAAAAAGGGTAGGTTTAGCAATTGGGTTCTTGTGAATTGCATTAGAATCCTGATATGATAAGCATAAACCCGGGAAAACCTCCCTTCGCATATGAAATACTTCATGATGATTTTAATGAGAGGATCATAGTTGGTCAACAAATAGGAAAAAGGAAAAATAGATGGGCATGCATCCTGATGCTCTGGTTTCAAGAAGGGTTTGTATTGATTGGAATCTAGGTAGGTTTGATTAAACCATTTTTCTCCGACATATGGAATTTTGGTAGCTCTGGAGATAGCTCTAGGAGAGAGCTTGAAGTCTAAACCTGCTAGATGAACATGCTTCCCTTGTAGCCTTAAAGCAAATAGATGTGTCAAAGGAAGACGACTTTTCACTTCTTGAACCTTCTGACAGAATTCTAAACATCCTACTTCATGAAAGTTAAAGAGCACTGAAGGAGAGACATTCATTTCTTGAGTTGAAAAAGGTTCATACCTTTTGTGAGGACCACTCCTGTTATTTGGCTTAGGAGGCATTTTGCTTCTGAGATCCTTGGATGATTCACCAAGGCAAACTGTCTCAAATGTTCACTTAGATAAGTCTTCAATCAATACTCTTTGATTTTTTTAAAAACTATGTCTGTCCTTAGTTTAGCCAACAAGTTGGTTTTTTAAATGAAGCAACTCTTTTTTATCTTGACAATATGAAATCCCTCTCCTTTAACTGATTGTTTTCTGTGGTTGTGAGAAAAAGGTCCTTTGAAACCACTGTCTCCTCTGGTATAACTATTTCAAGGCACTGATTTAAAACACAAACTCTACTCTTCAGCAAACTCTGTGTTCTGCTTTGGAATAAAATTGCCCTCTTTGATGTTATAGTCTCTTTAGAACAAAAGACAGCCCCTTGTCACTGAATAATGAACCTTCTAACAGACTTTATCTCTCCTTAAATGATCATTGTTTTTCTTTTGTGTTTGGCAAACAAGTGTTATCTAAATGAAGACAAATTCACCTCTTCAATACTGTGTGAGAGAAATGAGGTTTTTTACAAGGTCTGTTAGTGGATTTTGGAGGCAGGTCTCTTTTGGTGTTGACACAGAGTTTCTTCCCCTTCAAGACACTGTTTTTTAATCCTTTGCAACATGTAGCAAGAAGAACTCTTTGAAGAAGACAAAAAGACCCTATCCTATAATCACTGTTTCCTTTTTTGATGATGCAAACAAAGTGCTCTTTAAAACTTTTGTTAAAATATCTCTTTAAACCGTTTTGAAAAACTCTCACAAACTCTGTTTTCTACTGGAGATTGTATAAATTCTTCTCTATTTCATAGCACAAGAAAAACCTCTTTTTCTTTGATAATTATGACTTAAAACCCTACTTTGAACTCAAACATTAGCTAGGCAGTGAGAAATACCTTGGATCAATGAATTCGTGGTTTCCTTTGAGCATTGGTTTAACGAGCAAGTGGATGCTCCGACCGGGTTGATTGGGCAGCCATTTAGCACTGAACGCGCCGCGCAGAAAGGTGTCGGGTCGACCTTGGGTGCCCAATGACCACTGGCATAGGCATGCCACATGAGGTTACAGGCGCGGTGCGCCTCTGTTCAGTCTCTGTGGTCGGGCACTCACAGGCGCACCACGCATGTGTACAGGCGCGCCGCGCATGTGTACAGGCGCGCTGCGTAGAGCCTTTGAGCCTGAAAACTTTCAAAATCGCTAGGAAAAAAATGCTTCTTTACTTTAGTGAGGATGCCAACGAGCGTTTGCGAATCTTGAAACTTGGTGAGGGCTTTTTAAAAGGCCTTTTCCTCCTTTAAAAAATGAAACAACTCTTATGCCTTTGCAGCCCTCTAGAGGGGTTTTATGCCTTTTTGAAAAGGTTTTTTATAAAAATATCAATTAGTACAGCCTTAAAACCCTATGTTCATATTTTTTGAAGTGAGGAGGTTCCTTTAAGCTGAGACATGGACCCACTGCTATTTTATCAAGGCTGATGACTTTTCAAAAAACCTATCAATGCAACTTCTTAAAATCATATAAAAAACAACAGTGTTTGTTTTCATTCATATCAAAGCTTCTTTGATATTGTGATGTGATTTATCTCTTCAAAGGTTGTTTGAAACTTGGAACACTATGTCAAGGCCCTCCTTATCCTTACTGTCTCTTTGTATGCATGGGCAGAAGTTACTGTCAAACCAGCTAGCACCACCTTTCTTTGGCCATTTAGATGAAGGTCCTTAGCCCAGGTTTCACCCTTATCACAATTTGAAGGAGGCCTCTATAAACATAGGAAACAGAGAATTTTAACACCAAAACGCCATCCTTTTTCTTGATGTGAAATAGGTTTTTTAACCTATGAACCCTTATTGTTTTATCACTATTTTTCAAACCTGTCTTTCAAAAGGAAAATTGCTCAAAAACCATATGAAAAACTGCTGATGCATCTTTTGTTCATCTCTTGGAAGGAGGTGGCCTATAATTTCTGAAATCACTCAAAGCACCTTAACCCTCTGCTTTTAAATGAAGGAGGTTATCATTGTGCTTTCAACCATCTGCTTTTAATGAAGGAGGTTAGCACTGTAGATATGACATTTAATCTATTTCAAAACTATGTCATCTTTATGCAAATCATATGTCTGCTTGGTATCATATCAAATGGGCAAGAGGGTGAAATTTGACATTTTGCTTTATGAGACATGGTCTGAAATATATATCCTTTGTAAAACATCTCTGTGAACCCTTAGACTAGAAACCATGTGATTTGAATATGGAGAGTATTTGCTTGCTAGACATATTTGACTAACCTCCTTTGACTTTGTTTGCAGAGGCATGTTGAAATTGCTTTTGGAGGAGATGCTGAAACACTGTTGTGCAGAATAACATCAGCTTTTTGCCTTTATATGACTTGGAGGCTGCTCTTTGTTTTTTAGGCGACTTTGGCTTTCAAAATACACCCATCAGTAGCCCTTCACTTATTGTATTTCATTTTTTTTACTGATGGTGAACTAACTCATCATGAAGGACCCTTTTGACTTTGTCCTTTTTCTCTTTTACACATTGATCATTGTTGCAATCACACCCCTGTAGAGATGTAACAAACATATGACTTTGAACTCTGAAGAACTTCCTTGGGGTCTTATGGAGATTTTTCCTGACCTGAGCTTGTTCTTTTTAGATAGTGAACATACTTATCTTCTTCTGTTTTGGATCTCTGTTGAACTTCTACTGGACTGAGACAGAATGACCTCTTAGTGGCGTGACCTATGGATAGATCAAGATTTGCTTTTGCAGATTAGGCGGTAACTCAGTGCTGGCTAGCACTGAAAAAAGGCCTTTGGCTCAGGATGTTTTTCCAAGGAAAGGATTTCCTAAAACACAACTATCTAACTTAGGGGCGATCTTGACATATTCTGAGTGTTTCTTTGGGTATGATTAGATTTCCAAATGACATATGACCAGAGATAGGGTTGCAGAAATTTTTTCAATAGTCATTAGGGGAATTTTGAGGTCTAAAATGGGCCTCCTAAGGAAATTATAAAATAATAGTGGAAAAAATCTAATAAGATTTGATGACATCATCAAATTTTAGAGGGAAAAATGAAAAAACTACTTTTTCAATTCATATTTTCAACTTATCTCCCGTGTTTTAATAAATTTCCGAAGGGAGTACTGCTGGGATTTTGAATTTAATTCCCCATCCAAGGAGTACCCATGTTGCATACTTTCGATGGGTCCTACTACACGAAAAATGAGAAATACATAAAAAAACGTGATTACAATCACGTTTTTTATGTATTTATCATTTTTCGTGTAGAAGAGTTCATCGAAAGTATGCAACATGGGTACTCCTTGGATGAGGAATTAAATTCCGCATCCAACGAGTACTCCCGCTCGAAATTTGAGTAAAAATTTTGGGAGATAAGTTTAAAATACGAGTTGAAAAAGTAGTTTTATTATTTTATTATTTTTTAATATTTTTACTTTTTTACTCCAAAAATGGTGAATCATCCATTATGGATGACATCATCATCTTGAATCCTATTGGTTGTTATAAAGTTTATTTTTGTTGTACATTTTTCTTATGAGGCCCATTTTAGACCTCAAAATTCCCCTAATGTGGATAATGAATGGCTTGAGGAATAAGGGTGAATGACAATAGATAATCTTCAACTATGGCAACTATGGACAGGGTTATTTTGCTGAAACTAGATAGGACTTGACAAATGGGTTTTTTCTCATCATAGGCTGACCGGAAGGGGTAGGAGGACAAAAATTGTTTTGGGGTGTTTTCTAGATGATAGATTAGACAGTTTGGAGATTAGCTTCTAGAAAACTTAGCTTAAGAAACTAGTCATCATCAACAAGTGAAAAATACCGATGACTAATAGTGGCTCCATTTGGGGAGGGCAGCTCCTTTTCAGGAGGTGTCCAGAATTTCAGATCTCTGGCTTTTGAAGACCAGTGCCTTATCCATTGGTGCAAATTTCTTTCTTTCTTGATGCTATTTCTGAAAATGGACAACATGATTAGCATCAAAGTCATCTCTACCTACCTAGCTACATTCCCTAACATTTTTTCTTATTTTGGGTGCATTTAGACTAGCAACCCTTTGGCATAATATTTTTGAAAAATGAAACTATCTAATTCTACACTTATATCCGCCGGGACTTCAGATTAAATTGATGAACTCCTTTGTTTCTCTACCTATGCTAAATCGATTGTCAAGATTAAGTTGTTTGACAGGATTTGATTTACTAAACTAAAACATGAAATTGAAAAATGACCAAGTCAAGATTAGACAGTCCGATTTGTCATGTACTTGTGGCATAAAAGACAAGCTGCACACAAATATTATTTTGCATGAAAATAAGATTTAGAAAAATGAGGGCTAGGATACACAATTTGTTTTTTCATCCCCGTTTTCCTCTTTGGTTCTGTTTTAAGCATGTGGAACCAGTATCTTTTCCTAATCTGCTTTCTTTGACAAGTCAAGCTTACACAATTTGACTATCTCTTCTCTCACTAACTTATCAGCAATAAATTTAAAACATGTTCAGTTATGATTAGGCTAGATAACTGAACAAGACATATTTGAGCATTAGTAGCGGCATTTAGACTTGTGCGCTTTCAAAATGACTATTTTTTGAACATGGGGCTTTTTTGCTGTTTTCCAAACTGCCCTCTTTTTCTACTTTTCTATTGTTTTTACATTTTCTGTTTTTGATTTATTTCTTCAAACAGTGATATATACAATGATTGAAAAATCTGGAACTAGAATCCTGAAAATGCTGAAATTTGAGCATCTTATCTTCATAAGGATCTCCTAACGCTCTTGGTCCACTCAGCGCTTGAAAAGAAAAGTTTGGAAAATTTTCTTTTGTAAGCATAACATAAGGATTCATGCATGAATCTCTAAACAACCCTGTGTCTTCTCATTGTACTTATTTATACCTTTGATCTCCACTTCTCCTTTTGATGTACATCTTTTTTAAATAATGCAGATATTCTTTGTCATTTTTGAAGCATATGATGAAATCATCAAGGTAAATCATAATGAAGAAATTTAGAACTGGAAAAATGGCTTTTAGGAACATGTCTTTGGTGTCTGGTGGTTTTGCACTTCTGGGTTTGAAGATGGAACTGCTTCCAGCATATTTGAAATTTTTTTTGAGCTGTTCGCTTTGCAAAGGAATTAATTGGTGATACCCTGAAACATCATTTTGTAAAGACACATGATTAGAAGCACCTATCATTTGTATAGTATGGTCTTGGGCAGGAAGGATATAATTTCTGGTCCAAGGGTGTGTATTCGTGTTTCTGAAATCAACACAAATCCTATGTCCAGCTGTCTTGTCTTTGATTATTAATGTTTGATCAAGATTTTTGTATTTTCCTTTGTTAACGTTGTTTGTTGGAATGATGGTAGTGTCATAGTGCTTCACACTATTTTCTCTACATGCACTAGTATCTTGAACAATCTTGCAAATTCTAGCAATTCTGAGTTTTTGGTGGAGTGATAGAATGTTAGCTAGTTCAAACAACTCAGGTATATTTGGACTGCAGTCATCATATCCTTTCATATTAAGTTTATCAGGAATTTTTCCCAGATCTTTAGCTGTTGTGGCTATAGTCAAGGTTTCATTTTGTTAAACACCATGTTGAACACACACATGGTGTATGAGGAGAATAAACACACACACAAGAGACTCAACACACAATGAAGGATAAGCGTGAGGCTTTCTTATTTTCCATTATACAAAGATGTACATTTATAGTACAATGGTGTGACTCTTGGTTTCTCATTCCAAGGTCACTTGGACTCCATTGTGACTTTTCGCATTCCACACCTACCCATGTAGGATTAGGTGTTCCAACATCCCCCCTTAATCCAAAGGGGTATGTGTGAGTCCAAGAAAAGAGTTGTAATACAATATGCAAAGTATACATGGCAGCACTTGGGCTGAATCAACTCTCTGAAATGTTGGAAAAAGAGGTGGTTTTAGGATGACCACAAACACTGGAACGCAATACTTGTTGCAGTTCCCGGAACTCTTCCAAAACTGGCAAGAAGCTGAAGGCTTCTGCTAGAGGAATTGTCCCTCATAAAAAAGGGAGACCTTCAACCTAAAAGAAGGGAGGTCTACTACCCGTGGTGGTTTTAGGTTGTCCACCAACCAAAGATGATGGTTTTAGGTTATCCACCAACCAAAGATGATGGTTTTAGGTTATCCACCAACCGAAGATGAATGGTTTAGGGTTATCCACCAACCGAAAATGATGGTTTTAGGTTATCCACCAACCGAAGGCATGCTCATGTAAGACCGTGTCTCTCGGCTAAGACCGAATCCGTAATGACGAATTGTGACTCAGGCTCGCTTGAACTGCTGGCTACAACTCTCAACATGGAATGAGAGATTGTGGCTCAGGCTCGCTTGATCTGTCGTCGAAGCTTGTACATGACCACCATTTTCCCCCCTGTCAGGGACAAGGTGAGATGATGGCGAAAACTCAACTACAAGTTTGCTCAATATTCGTGAACATGTTCTGACATGCGACTTAAACATATTCTTGGCTGCTGATGCCCATTGCCAAGAAGCGATCCATCCAAGATGAATCTTGGTTCTTGCAGGAGGCTTGTGTCTGAAGCATCTGTCTGAAGAATGGGTGTGCCGACCACAGTGCTTACATGGATGAAGATCAAAACAATGATCTTTCATATGGCCAACTCGATCACAGTGTTGGCATTTCTCAATCTGTTGTGGAAGTGGAGCATGATCTGGAACAGCTGCAGGTGAACTGTCATACATGAATCCGGCACTCTGAAATATGATGGGCTTGGTGTAGTCTGGAATATGAAAGGACACATCCTTGTCATATCCAAGACCAGTTCGGTGCTTGTTGTGGACAAGCTCTTCCCAAGGTCTGATGATGGGCTTAGGAAGTGCAGGTTGAACTGCTGCATCTGCATGTACATCTGCTCTAGTACAAGGCATTGAATGTGAATCATCTGCAACTTTATCTTCTTTCTTCTGATGAGAGTCCTTCACAATCTTCTGAACAGAAACAGGTTCAGAATGGTGACTCTTTTGCTGAAGTTCGTCTTGCTGAAGCTGAGTTTCCAACTGAAAAAACTCAATCTTTTCTTGTGCATCTTGTAAACAAATCTGAATATTACAAAGAGCATTCTTGCTCATTTTTATCATGTCACCAACATTGGAATGAATGAGGCTATTCAACAACACTAATGCCTCATTGATTTTGGCCATTTTCAACAACTTAGGCTCAAAAAATGAAAGGGTGTCGGCTTCAACCGAAAATGCACCCATTTACAATGTGATTCCTTTCAAACAAATACAAATGACTGCAAAGAATTTCCAACTATGGAAATCTCAAGTACAAAATCTGCTCCTCAAATGATGGAGGGCAATCAACAATGACTTACATCAACAACTCAAATTCACTGATTCCAACTATGAATGAAGAGGCAAATTCCACTCAAAATACAATGTTAGCTCAATACATATCTCTGCAAAATATTTGTAAAGGTGTAGCTGAAAACACGTGCAAGAATCTTTTTATGGCAGCTGAATTCTCTTCTTCAAAGAGTTGTTTTCAATGATGTCAAACTTGTCTTCAAATGTGAAATTCTTCAAAAAAACACCCTTTTATATATGCCACAAATCACAATGTCAAATCTGAAAATTTTCTCTATGTATAGTCCATGCCATTTCTTCAATTCTGCTGTTCATATTCTTTTCTCTGCTCTTTCTCTTTTCCTCTCTCTGCTGTTTTTTTTTTTTTTTAAAATTAAAAATTAATTATTTGAAATGGGAAATAAAAGGGCGGGGGATGGAAATTTAAGAAAATGTGTAAAGGGAGGGGGAATTTAAAAGGAGTGGGAGAGTAGGGAGTTTTTTTTTTTTTTTTTTTTTTTTAAATTAATTAAAAAATAAATTAATGAGAATTAATAAAAAATTGGGAGGGAAATTTAAAAATCGTGGAGGGAGGGGAATTGATTTAAAAAGAAAGAGGCATTTTATTAATGGAGGGGTAATTAAAAAGGTGGGGGGTTTTATTCATGAATTTAAAAAAGGAAAAGGATAATGGGGATTTTAAAAAATGAGTATTATAAATGGGATGGGATAATGGGGATTTTAAAAAATGAATTTAAAATGGGGATTAGTTATAATGGGGAGAGCGTATTGTAATGGAGAGGGAGGGGAGGCCGAAAGGCCATGGAGATGAGTGTGAGGTGGAATATGCAGGGGCAGGGTCAATTGCAAAGGGGAATGTGAGCGTAGGGAGGGCGTGTGAGATTAGGGGGTAAGGGATTGAAGTGGAGTGTGTAGAGTGTAGCGTAGGGAGGGTCGTTGAGGAGTAGGGGGGAGCGTTTGGAGCGGGGAAGATTGTAGAGAGCGTTGGAGAGGATGGACGCGTGGGTGCGTGGAGTGAGGTAGCTGCCGGAGTTTTTGATATCACCGTGGCAGAGTTGGGGAGGAGCGGTGAAGTAGAACGCTGGAGTGATAAGGGGCAGCCTGGGGTTGGACTGTTGTATGCCGTGGGGTTGGAAAGAGCGTTGTGCGCTGTAGTGGGAAGAGCGTTTTATAAAAAATAAAATTAAGAGATGTATGGTGAGGGCGTAGGTAGAGTGAGGGATTAAGAAATGAGAGTTGGGTAAGGGGGCCGAAAGGCTAGCGCAGGAGTTGGGTGCATTGAGAGATGTATGGTGAAGGCGTAGGTAGAGTGAGGGATTAAGAAATGAGAGTTGGGTAAGGGGGCCGAAAGGCCATGGAGTTGCAGAGATTTTTTTTTTTTTTTTTTTTTTTAATTACAGCAGAGAGCAGAGTAGAATTTTTATTTATTTATTTATTTATTTTTCTTGTAGGAATTTTACAAATGTATAGCAATAGAACTTCAAAAATTGCAGAGGAAACTTAAAAAAATTTCTTCAAAAAAATTGCAGAGGGCCATATAGCAGCAGAAAATATCAGAATTGCAGAAAATTTCAATGGAAAAAACTCAGAATTCTTCTAGTAGCTCAGCAGCACGGAATTGGACAAAATGCAGAATTTTTTCTCAGAGAATGTGGCAGAAATTTGCCAGTAAAAACTCAGAAATTTCTCAGAGAATTTTTCAGAAAATTTCAGCATTAAAAACCCAGAGATTTCTTCTTCAGAAACCCAGTATAAAACACTATTCCAGCAGCTCTTCAAAAGCAGAATTAAAATGCAGAAATTGCAGGAAAACATTAGAGTGAAAACCTTCAGATGGGCAGTGCTGCCTTTCTTCAAAACACCTGCTGCTCTTCTTCAAAACAGTGCTGCCAATTTCTGAATGCTACTCCTCCTTCAAACCAATTTCTGAATGCTTCTCTTTATTCAAAACACTTCTGAATGGCAGCAAAAACACTGCTACAAAAACTCTAAATGCTGCAAAAATGTCAAGAATTTTGCAGATATGCACAGGCCATAAACACAAATGGCTCACTCAATTTAAGCAGGGCCAGCAATCGCCCGCTCTGATACCATGTTAAACACCATGTTGAACACACACATGGTGTATGAGGAGAATAAACACACACACAAGAGACTCAACACACAATGAAGGATAAGCGTGAGGCTTTCTTATTTTCCATTATACAAAGATGTACATTTATAGTACAATGGTGTGACTCTTGGTTTCACATTCCAAGGTCACTTGGACTCCATTGTGACTTTTAATATTCCACACCTACCCATGTAGGATTAGGTGTTCCAACACATTTGAGGAGGTAAATTTATGAGATGATGAATCATTTAGGTATGGTAAGAACATTAAGCTCCCCTGCCCCTAATTTCCAAAAAGGTTTGTAATATGCAAGTCTTCTAATGCCTCTGTTCTGAAAAAAGGTTCCTAAAGTTACTGTTGATGTTTGTCTATGGTTTGAGCAATTTTCTTGATGGTATATAATGTTTTCTGCTTTCTGCTCTATTTCTGTTTCTAGAAAATCAAATTCTCTTCCCTCAAGACATAACTGCTCAGAGTCATGATAATTTTGAGTGTCTAGCTCATCATCGAGAACCTGGGGTGGCTGATGTGGTGCACCTAAATTTGTTTCAATTTCTTCTGACTGTTCCTCAATGTCTTCATCAGTGTGTAAAATGGAGGAATTTAGATCTGAATGCAAGGAGTACATCGGGATGTTATCTGGCCTTTCTTGGCTGCTGACCATATATTTCATGTGTGATTCCCGATACATTGTTCTTGTTTGGTTAAACACAAGAATGGTGGCGTAGGACACATCTAGTTGAATATTTCCCGGAAGCTTGGCCCCCCAAGATCTGGATAAAAGCATTCCGTACTTGGGAGGGATGTTGGCCACCACTATGTCCATGATCAGGTGTTTTGCAGGTATTTGGGCCAAACTGAAACAAAGATCTTTGATTAGGCCTAGACATTTGAATTTTCTTGAATTAAATGAATATAAGTCTTTATAAGGTTTTGTTATTTCTAGGCCTAATATTTCCATTACAACTTTTGGCATGAGATTGTGCGAGGCTCCGGAATCCAACATGGCATTGTGTAGGATTTGTTCATGTATATTTAGACTGATGTAAAAGGGAAGAGTGGTTCCTTATTGGAATTTCCCTTCTATTTTTGGACCAAACAACACCTCGGGGGTATCATCAGCTAGGTGTATAGTATCTGCATCATTTCCTATGTTTAGGACCTTTAGCACTTGGGATTTGTAAGAGCTTTGGGAAAGAAGTTCAGTGAGGGGCATGGTGATCTTAATTTTGGCGATTTCCCCTTCAAAACTAAAGGGTGTTTATAGTTTAGATAGATTTGCTTCAGTTTTTTCAGCCATGACTTTCTCTATATTCTTAATTTGCTGACTTTGATTCGGGATTTTGTTCAACACATCTGTCTCGGGAATCTTAGTAGAGGTACTAGGACAGTCTGGGCCAAGGCTCGCTTGAATAGCTTTATCTTTTTTTTGGTCAGTTTTCTTGGCCACAATTTTGTTACTATCCACTGCTCTTTTAAGAATGGTATCAGGGGCTTTAGTAATAACAGTGTCTGAGCTACCTTTCTTAGAGTTGTCCTGGTTTCTCTTACTCCTAAGATCATATTTCCTATGAGCTTCTATTATGGCATTCTAAAATCCTATATCAAGATCTTTGGGGTCCTCATAATTTGCTTCACTTTGATTTGAGGAGAAGAAAACTTGTTCTTCTTCTGTGAGGAAAACCTCACCCTCATTATCAGAACCTATCAAGTTTAAATGAATTTCATCAAGTGGTTCTATATCTCTTTCCACCTCATCAACATAGTTTTCATTGAAAGGTGGCCCAATCTGTTGGTCATTTCCCTTGGTTTATTTTGAGGCGGGTCTCTTCTAAAGTTTTGGTTCTGGTTCCTGTTTTGAGGGTTTGGCTGGTTGTCCCTAAGAGGTGCCTTTTCACTTATCTTTTCCCACATTTTCTCCATGGATCTAACTAGGCTATCTATTCTAGGATTTGAGGAAGAGACTGAAGGGGTGACCTCATCCCGATATGTGACTTTCTTTTCTGATCTCATCCTAGCTCTCTTTTCAGCTAGGTTGGCTTCCGCACTCAGCCAATTTTTGCATTTCTTCTAAAGTTGCGAGGTCCTTGTCTCTTATTTGATATGTCATATCCGGGTCGAAACCTTAGGGAAGCTTCGCTAAGGCTGAGCCAAGTGGAGTTTTGAAGTGAGGCAGGAGGGCGTTATAAACACTGTTGAACCTAGTGCAGTAGTCCCGAACACTTTCCCCATTATCCCTTTTAAGATTGTTATATTCGGAAATGATTTGGATGGGGTTTTTCCTGATTTCCCACCTGTTTATGAAAGTTTGGTAGAGGGTTGGGAGATCATGTATACTGTTAGGAGCTAAGCCTTTAAACCATTTCTTGGGTTCTCCATCCAGGCTTTGGGCAAACATCCTCATTCTTATGGTCTCATCTTCTATTTCCATGTATTCAAAGGCATCACTAATTCTATCCACATGTTGTTGGGTGGTAGTAGCCTCAACCCCAGTGAAGTGTGGGATTTTGGATTGGTAGTCATGTTGCAAAGGTGCCAAGGGTTGTGGTAATACTAAGGGCGCATACCAAGCTGCCATGGTGGGAGCTGATGGTAAATTTACAGTATGAGGGCTTGTAGGATGAGATGAGGTGATTTGAACAGTGGTGGTCTGAATGGGTGTGGCGGAGGTACTTGGACTTGTGAACTGATTCTGAGCAGATTTGGGGTGGTAAGAGCCAAAGTGGTGGAGAAGCTGAAAATCAGGAGGTGTAGTAGGTGAGGCTTATCTGCTAGGACTCTGTTGCAAATCTAAGGGATTAAGATCGTCAAGGTTGATTTTACTTTGCGAATTGCTTCTAAAAAGGGTTTTTGTTGAACTCAAGTCAAACTGGGAATCCTGCAAGGATGTAAGATGTTCAGGTATAGAGTTTGCTTTGCGTATGGTCCTATCGGTAGCTAAGTTACCAGTTTCAGAAGTTTGCCACAAAATATTTTCTGGGTTATCAACTATGATAGGGGGATTTGGGTCTCGATGAGATCTGGTATTGATTCTTCGTGAAGCCAGATTTCAAAGTCAATGTTTATAGAGGATGATAGTTGTGATTATTTTTTGGATGGATGGCCTCTCTAGGGATTTTGCTAATGTGAAGAATGGTTGAAACAAAAATGAAGGCTAGTGGAGTTGCCAGGTGGACTTCTTTGAGATCTATGGTCCACCACCAATACTGACAAAGATGCTTTTGGGAGAAATTTTTCTGGCAAATTTTGATGTGGAGACTTGCAAGAAACACTTAACACTTAGTTTTAACAGTTTGCCAGACTGTTGGGAAAGCTATGGTTCTATTTGCAAGTTTATTCTGTTTGATTTCCTATGTTTAGGTGAAGTTTTCTGAATTGCTAAGTTATACTTAGTTTGTCACTTATTTCAGAAGCTGCACAATTAATTTTGAGTTTCGGGAAAGATGAGTCAACATAATAGTATGTTTTATGAAAATTTTTGGTTTTTTTATGGCTTTTTAGGCCTACTGGAGGCTATTGGAGTCGCCAGATGGATTTTTTGTTGTTTTTATAGAGATGTACTTATGGTCCACCACCAATAACTAGGAAAAGCCAATTTGGGGATGTTTTTGGGGTTTTCTAAGTCTTTATGTGCAACCTATGGTTTGTTAGAGTGTTCTAAACCTGATTCATCACTTTGCTAGGGCGGTGAAGCAAAAATAGTTTACTCTAAATGATTCTATGGGTTGCTTGCCTGTTTTAAATTTTGAAAGACTAATGAATCTACAAGATTTTGCTAGACTGTTATGTACTCAGTTAGTCCCACCGTGATCGCCATTATGTTAGGGTCCCGTGATTTGGCTGATTAGCAAGCCAAGTGACAGGGTAACATCAAACCAACTTTGGAGCCCAAGGACCTAGCCTTCTTGGACTCAGAGAGGGTTCTCTCTATTTGTGCAAGGGATGTATAGTTGTTTGCTTCTTATGTTTTTTATTTTAGGCTAGTTTTTAAGTGTGTTTTTAGTTTGTTTTAAATTTTTTGAGGGAGGAACTGATCAAAGTTTTAAATAGATAAAAATATTGTTAGATTAACTAGGCTATGGGGTCGAAAAGGTCGAGAAAGCCTTAGATGACGGACAAGTTATATTGAAGGGCCGATTTGATCGAGGTAAAATGGATCTTTAGGTGGAATGAAATGGGATGGACACTAAGTTTTGTGAAGGAAAAATACTTTTAAACATAAATAGTTCAAAAGCATACATTTATATGGTAGGGCTAACCATTAATCACGATAAATGTAACTTCAAACTGATAGATGCATAAAATAAACATTCAAGCGATACATAGAGATATATGACTCTCTAACTTTAGGAAAATCGCTATTAGACTTTGGGGAAAAACAATTAAGATAAACAAATAACTCAAGCTACTAAGATGGAACTCCTATACATAGTATTTTGAGCTATCGGGCACTTTGAACTAAGATTGCAGAGTTTTAGGCAAAGGGCAAGATCGATACAAGACATCTTTGGTTCAACTAGGACAATCAAACATTCAAAGAAAGGTTTAAGAGATGGAGCTTTGACTAGCCATGAGTAAGAAGGGCATACCGTGAATCATACTTAGAATGCATAACAACCATAAACGAAGCTGAAAACAAGTTCTTAGGGTATCAAAGAGCATTTAAAAATTCATTTGACATAACTAAGAAAGAATACAAACATAGAAGCTGTAATGAATCAGGAAATTTGAGGTGCCTCCATGGGCATGTCTCAAATATATTCTCTACTATCTTACAGAAAGAAAAGAACATGAAATGTGTATGAAAACTAAGGAAACATAACAGAGAGGAACACTATACCATTTTACCAAGTCAAAGAATCCAACAGTAGTCCTCTTTCATCATCCAAAACATTCAAGAAACTATCCAATGCATGAGATAAAGTATTTATTCCAAGCTTTTATAACCATATATTGCTATATATCATCAAGTTCAGTCTTGTTTACAATGAAATCTCTTGGAATATATAGGCCAAAGTGAAGGAGAACTTCCTAGTGCAACTAGCAAGCTCATTGGCCCATCAAAAATATCTGATTTTGTCCTTGAGGCTTTGCAAAGCCCAAGGCACAAAATATCTATAAAAATATCCTAAAAATGCTAAAAAAGGAAATTGAATTGACTTTTCCCAACTGAAAATGGCCAGAAAAGGCTAAACGCACATTTGGAAAAGCCACTTCAAAAAACTGCATTTTTTACAAAAATACTTCAGAAATATAGCAACAGAAAATTCCCTGTTTTGTGGGCAGCTTTTGAAGGACCTCCCGATGTCAAAAAGAGGCCCGTGATGGCTAGTTGGAAAGCCCTGGATGTATAGTTTCTGAAAATACTTTATTTTCCCCAAATTGATCACTGGAAGCCTATGAAAAACTGATCTGTGTGGAAAAACCCAGAAATTAGCCTTTGCTGATATGCGAGGCAGAGTGTTGAAAAAGTGATTGGTTTTCGCCACTTTGGGGGACCAAAACATCTTCAATTGATCTGAAATTTTCTGAGTAAATGCCCCTGAAATTAATGCATCCAATGATACCACTTTCAACTTTTGAGGATGCTTCAAACAAAAATGGCGATGCCCATGATTTTCTGCAAAAAGCCCAAAAATGTCAAAAAACAAAAACTTGTCGAATTATGCCCAATTTTGGCGAGCATGACCCTCATGGGTTTTCAGAAGCATGCTAAGAAGCAGAGGCCAAAATTTCAAGCCTTGATATGCCTTTCTTCACCTTTTGTACCGGGCGCCTCTTTCGGGCCACCTTGAGCTTTTCTTGTGTAACCTTCAATTTCCTTCAGGCAAATTGATTTAGCTTCTTATAGTTCCCGGTCATTTTTCTTTAAAGGCTTAAGTCTCTATTAGCTCTTTCCAACTTATTCTCCAAGTGTTTATTCACCCTTTCAAGCCATGCTTCTCTATTGTTTTCTATTTCTTGGGTGAATAAAGTAGTAAGAGGAAAGGATCGGAAAAGAGCAGCCTCTTCCTCTTTCTGTTTATCCAAAGCTCTTTTGAGTCCCATAGTCCTAGGCCTCTTCCTCCTTGGCTGATCTTCTTCTTCAGTGTCATTGAATTCACCCATAAGTTCTTCCAACTTGATTTGCACTTTGGAGGCTTCCTTTTGGTACTTGATAGCCCGTGCCTCATAAAATGCCATGTGGACATTCATTTGTTTGTTCTGTGTTTGCAGAAAATGAATGAGGTCCTTAGACCTCTCTAGATCAGCTCTTAGGTCATGAATTTGTTCTTCTCTATTTCGCAAGAGGGACTCAAGGATTCTAGCCTCATTGTCACTGTCATCACTGTTTATCTGAATTATATCAAAATCCCTTTCTTTCTCATGCCTACTTTCCTCCTTCTCTTGGGTGGCCTTCTTGGTTCTCCTCTTCTTTGGTAATTCAACAATGGATTGCTTGAGCAACTTGCCTTTGCTTCGAAGTGCTCTAGTAACATTGGGAGTTACAACTTGAGCCACTTTCTTTCTTGATGTTTGGGGCTTTGTTACCTTTGGAGAAGAAAGCATGGCCCCTTGCCTAGGAGAGGCAGCTATCACATGCTCTATTTGGTCTTTGCCCTTACTGCTCCCATCATAATCTTTGTCACTGTTTTCCTCCTTTTGTAGATTTCTTTGTTGGTATTTATCACTGATAGGCTCATGGTCACTGATTTGGCCTTTTTTCTCTATGTTGTCTTCTTTAGAATGCTCATTTATTGAAGTTTTCTTGTCATTATCCTTGCTGGCTGGTGGGCTTTCCTGTTTTTCATCAAAAGTTTCCCTTTGAGGACTGTCTTGAACCTCCTCATAAGTGTCTTGGTTGTCACCTTGTATGTCTCCTTGAGGGCTGCCTTGTTCACTTTTGTCCCTGCTTTCTTCAGGACTGTTAGGCTCTGTATCCTCAACTTTTTGTGTCTCATCATCATCATGCTCACTGCTGTGTGGGCTACCAATAGTTTCCTCTTTGTGACTGTTGTGTTCCTTATCAACTTGTTCCATCTCTTCATCATTTCCTTCCTCATGCTTACTGCTGTGTTTGAATTCTTCATTTTGTCCTTCCTCATCACTTGTTTGCCCTTTTTTACTGTGTTCTTCTTGATCACTGTTTTGCCCTCTTTCACTGTGTTCTTCTTGATCACTGTTTTGCCCTCTTTCACTTTTCCCTTCTTCACTTTCAATCATAGGAGATTTTTGTTTCTTAGGAGTGGATTTACTAGAAGAAGGAGAAACATTATGAGTGGATGGTGAGGGAGGCGCATGGGATGAAGAAGCAGTGGCGAAATCGAGATGTGAAATGAAAGAGTCCCAAGAAACTCCCTTTTTCTCAAGTTGATGGAGGATGACGATCTTGATAAGGGAATGATGAAAAAGACAAGCTTGTTGCTGAGAGGAAGGCTTCTTTTGAACAGTAGAAGCCATCTTATCAATACTTCTATAGAGGAAAAAGGGTTGGTTTAGCAATTGGGTTCTTTTGAAGTGCATGAGAAGCCTGATATGATAAGCATAAACTCGGCAAAACCTCCCTTCGCATGTGAAATACTTCATGATGATTTTCATGAGAGGTGCATAGCTGGTCAAAAAATAGGAAAAAGGAAAAATAGATGGGCATGAATCCTGATGCTCTGGTTTCAAGAAGGGTTTGTATTGATTGGAATCTAGGTAGGTTTGCTTAAACCATTTTTCTCCGACATATGGAATTTTGGTAGCTCTGGAGATAGCTCTAGGAGAGAGTTTGAAGTCTAAACCTGCTAGATGAACATGCTTCCCTTGCAGCCTTAAAGCAAATAGATGTGTCAAAGGAAGATGACTTTTCACTTCTTGAACCTTCTGACAAAATTCTAAACATCCTACTTCATGAAAGTTAAAGAGCACTGAAGGAGAGGCATTCACTTCTTGAGTTGAAAAAGGTTCATACCTTTTGTGAGGACCACTCCTGTTATCTGGCTTTGGAGGCATTTTTCTTCTGAGATCCTTGGATGATTCACCAAGGAAAACTGTCTCAAATGTTTACTGAGATAAGTCTTCAATCAATACTCTTTGCTTTTTTGAAAAACTAAGTCTGTCCTTAGTTTAGCCAACAAGTTTGTTTTTTAAATGAAGCAACTCTTTTTGATCTTGACAATATGAAATCCCTCTCCTTTAACTGATTGTTTTCTGTGGTTGTGAGAAAAAGGTCCTTTGAAACCATTGTCTCCTCTGGTATAAATGTTTCAAGGCACTGATTTAAAACATAAATTGTACTCTTCAGCAAACTCTTTGTTCTGCTTTGGAATAAAATTTCCCTCCTTGATGTTATTGTCTCTTTAGAACAAAAGAAAGCCCCTTGTCACTGAATAATGAACCTTCTAATAGAATTTCTCTCTCCTTAAATGATCATTGTTTTTCTTTTGTGTTTGGCAACAAGTGTTATCTGAATGAAGACAAATTCACCTCTTCAATACTGTGTGAGAGAAATGAGGTTTTTTACAAGGTCTGTTAGTGGATTTTGGAGGCAGGTCTCTTTTGATGTTGACACAGAGTTTATTCCCCTTCAAGACACTGTTTTTTAATCGTTTGCAACATGCAGCAAGAAGAACTCTTTGAAGAAGACAAAAATACCCTATCCTCTAATCATTGTTTCCTTTTTTGATGATGCAAACAAAGTGCTCTTTGAAACCTTTGTTAAAATATCTCTTTAAACCGTTTTGAAAAACTCTCACAAACTCTGTTTTCTACTGGATACTGTATAAATCCTTCACTATTTCATAGCACAAGAAAAACATCTTTTTCTTTGATAATTATGACTTAAAACCCTCCTTTGAACTCAAAATTCAGCTAGGCAGTGAGAAATACCTTGGATCAACGAATTCATGGTTCCCTTTGAGCATTGGATTAATGAACAAGTGGACGCTTTGACCGGGTTGATTGGGCGTGCGTTTAGCGTTGAACGCGCCGCGCAGAAAGGTGTCGGGTCGACCTCGGGCGCCTAGTGACCACTGGCACAAGCGTGCCGCGCGAGGTTATAGGCGCGTCGCGCCTCCGTTCAAACTCTGTGGTCGGGCACTCACAGGAGCGCCGTGCCTCTGTTCAAACTCTATGGTCGGGCACTCACAAGCGTGCCGCGCATGTGTATAGGCATGTCGCGCATGTGTACAGGCGCGTCGCGCAAATCCTTTGAGCCTGAAAACTTTCAAAATCGCCCGAAAAAAATGCTTCTTTACTTCAGTGAGGATGCCAACGAGCGTTTTTGAATCTTTAAACTTGGTGATGGCTTTTTAAAAGGCCTTTTCCTCCTTTAAAAAACGAAACAACTCTTATGCCTTTGCAGCCCTCTAGAGGGGTTTTATGCCTTTTTGAAAAGGTTTTTTATAAAAATATCAATTAGTACAGCCTTAAAACCCTATGTTCATATTTTTTGAAGTGATGAGGTTCCTTTAAGCTCAGACATGGACCCACTGCTGTTTTATCAAGGCTGGTGACTTTTCAAAAAACCTATCAATGCAACTTTTTAAAATCATATAAAAAACAACAGTGTTTGTTTTCATTCATATCAAAGCTTCTTTGATAATGTGATGTGATTTATCTCTTCAAAGGTTGTTTGAAACTTGGAACACTATGTCAAGGCCCTCGTTATCCTTACTGTCTCTTTGTATGCATATGCAGAAGTTACTGTTAAACCAGCTAGATCTACCTTTCTTTGGCCATTTAGATGAAGGTCCTTAGCCCAAGTTTCACCTTTATCAAAGTTTGAAGGAGGCCTCTATAAACAGAGGAAACAGAGACTTTTAACACCAGAATGCCATCCTATATTGTTTTATCACTATTTTTCAACCCTGTCTTTCAAAAGGAAAATTACTCAAAAACCATATGAAAAACTGCTGATGCATCTTTTGTTCATCTCTTGGAAGGAGGTGGCCTATAATTTCTGAAATCACTCAAATCACCTTAACCCTCTGCTTTTAAATGAAGGATGTTATCACTGTGCTTTCAACCATCTGCTTTTAATGAAGGAGGTTAGCACTGTAGATATGACATTTCATCTATTTCAAAACTGTGTCATCTTTATGCAAATCATATGTCTGCTTGGTATCATATCAAATGGGCAAGAAGGTGAAATTTGACATTTTTCTTTATGGGACATGGTCTGAGATATATATCCTTTGTAAAAAATCCCACTGAACCCTTAGACTAGAAACCATGTGATTTGAATATGGAGAGTATTTGCTTGCTAGACATATTTGACTAACCTCCTTTGACTTTGTTTGCAGAGGCATGTTGAAATTGCTTTTGGAGGAGACGCTGAAACACTGTTGAGCAGCATAACATTAGCCTTTTTCCTTTATATGACTTGGAGGCTGCTCTCTGTTTTTTAGGCAACTTTGGCTTTCAAACTACACCCATTAGTAGCCCTTCGCTTACTGTATTTCATTTGTTTTACTGATGGTGAAATAACTCATCATGAAGGACCCTTTTGACTTTGTCCTTTTGCTCTTTTACACATTGATCATTGTTGCAATCACACCCCTGCAGAGATGTAACAAACATATGACTTTGAACTCTGAAGAGCTTCCTTGAGGTCTTATGGAGATTTTGCTTGACCTAAGCATGTTCTTTTTAGACAGTGAACATACTTATCTTCTTCTGTTTTGGATCTTTGCTGAACTTCTACTAGACTGAGACAGAATGACCTCTTAGTGGCGCGACCTATGGATGGATCAAGATTTGTTTTTGTAGATTAGGCACAAACTCAGGGCTGGCTGGTACTGAATAGAGGCTTTTGGCTCAAGATGTTTTGTCGAGGAAAGGATTCCCTAAAACACCACTATATAACTTAGGGGCGATCTTGACATATTCTAAGTGTTTCTTTGGGTATTATTAGATTTCCAAATGAGATATGACCAGAGATAGGGTTGCAGAAATTTTTTCAACAGTTGGATAATGAATTGCTTGAGGAATGAGGGTGAATGACAACAGATAATCTTCATCTATGGCAACTATGGACAGGGTTATTTTGCTGAAACCAGATAGGACTTGACAAATGGGTTTTTTCTCATCATAGGCTGACCGAAATGGGTAGGAGGAAAAAAATTGTTTTGGGGTGTTTTCTAAATGACAGATTAGACAGTTTGGAGATCAACTTCTAGAAAACTTAGCTTAAGAAACTAGTCATCATCAACAGGTGAAAAATACTGATGACTAACACTATCTACTGGAAAATGGATTTGAAAAATGTGAAGGAGAACCCACATTATACATCAAGGAGAAAGATGGTAAGATGCTGATTGTTGTTTTATATGTTGACATCTGATGTGATATTTACAGGTCATGATGCTTAACTCATTGAGAATTTTAAATCAGTCATGAAAGATGAATTTGAGATGACTGATATGGGATTGCTGAAATACTTCTTAGGAATAGAAGTAGAGAAAAATGAAAATAAATTTTTTATCTCTCAAGCTAAATATGTAAATGAAGTTTTGGAAAGATTTAATATGCAGGATTGCAAGGCAGAAATTACTCCTACAGTGATGGGATTGAAGTTAAGCAAAGAGGACAACAACAAGGATTTTGATCCAAGTTTGTACAAGAGCATAGTTGACAACGTCATGTATTTGACTGCAACTAGGCCAGATATTATGCATGTTGTGAGTTTAATTTCCAGATTCATGGAAAGGCCAAAGGAGGCACATTGGCAAGCAGCAAAAAGAATTCTGAGGTATGTGAAAGGAAGAAAGAGGTATGGTATTTTATACACTACTTCAGAAAATTCTGAATTGATTGGATATACTGACAGTGATTGGGATGGAAGTATAGATAACAGGAAAATCACCTCTGGATATGTTTTTCATATGGGTTCAGGAGCCATTTCATGGGCTTCTAAGAAACAACCAATTTTGGCTTTATCAATAGAAGAGGCAGAGTATGTGGAAGCTACAACAACATGTCAAGTAGTTTGGATGAGAAGAACGTTGAGAAGTTTGTGTCATGAAGAAGTAAAATACACACCAATTTATTGTGATAATAGCTCAGCAATAGCATTGTCAAAGAATTCAGTGTTTCATAAGAGAACAGAACACATTGATGCCAAGTAACACTACATCAAAGAACTAGTGAACAATGGAGAAATTGTTTTGAAACATTGCAGAACAAAGGAGGAGTTTTCTGATATATTGACAAAACCATTGGGGCATAAAAGTTTTAATTATTTGAGAAAAAGTCTGGGTATGGAAGAAAATCCAACAGTTTAAATTAAGGGGGAGTATTGGAATTTAATTCCAACTGCACAGTTTGCAGAAGAGGAAGAAATTGAATGACAGGAAGACCAGAAATGATAGCGGCAGTAGCAAAAACTGAAAATTATGTTTGGTACGCAACCGAGCAATGAATTCCAGATTTGATTGAGCCTGCAAAACCATTTTTTTTATCATGACTGTAGCATGTCTTTGTGACGAGGAGCCGTGGTTCAATCACCATGCAACCAAAATCTTCAAACCTGCAATTAAAACTCTCCATGATGCCATCAAAGCTCTCCATTCCTACATTTAAACACAACAACAACCAGAAATTAAACTTTGCAACCACCACACATTGAATTGTTTTGAATGGGCCTTGACCCCACCAACGCCAACGTAGCAAACCATTGACCAATCAGGAGGCGATCATGGGAAGCTGATGTGGACAGCCCCGAAACAGACCCGATAAAAAATTATAATGCAAATATAATTTTATCGCGCGTCCGGATGCCTACGTCATCACAACCCAAATTGGAATGCGATAATTTTATTCAAACGGGTTTAATTTCTTGTTTTAAAATCCAAGATAAAGGTTTTAAAACATAGGTTAATGCTTTATGTTCGCACGGTGTATTAAGGTTTCAAAAACCTTATATACAAATGTTTTAAAATGTTGTTACGTATTGTTTTTAATTAAGTCTTTAGGGATATACATATACATTTTATATGAATATATATATATATATATATATATATATATATATATATATATTATAAACTTCACAAAGTTTATAATATACATTATATGATAGTTTTTTTTAAATAGTTTTGTTATAGTGTGTAGTGAAGAAAAAGGCCCGAAGGCTGAAATAAAAAGCAGTTGTGTATTTTTTTTTTTTTAGTGTGACACAGTGTGGAAAAACAAAATGTGAGACTCTATATTAAAAAAAAAAACAGAGAGAGCATCTATATGCAAGACTGTGTATTGTTTTTTTTTTGTTGCTTGAAGGCAGAATTGAACAAGAGGACAGAGAATAGTTTAAGGAGTGAACAACACTGTGTTTCAGTAGCAGTCAAACATTTTTTTTTTTTGGTAATCCAGAACAATGAATTTCTGAGGAAATCTCCATTTTGTAACAACTTTTGATTTAATGAAATAGAATTTTTTTTAAAGCATCTTTGTCCAACAATTTTTAATTGAATCTCTGTGTTGGGAAGGTGAATTTTATTTCCTGTGTATGTGTTTGGAATCATTCAGAAATTCCAGCAGAATTAGCAAAGAAAGAAGATAGGTAGATCCAAATTGTTATTGGGTGATCCAAGTTCAGTGATAGGAGCAAATCGAGTCGACCTTTATTCAGTAGATCCGCCTTGGTAGCTTTACAGTATGTGGTGAGAGAGAAGAGGTAACTAGAGCAACCATAGCCATATAAGATAGGGGTAGTAAGTGGTTACCGACACCCAGTACTGAGCCATTGATAACACCTAATTCCATAATATTTCCACAAAGTTGATTGACTTCGCAAATAAATTGGGCCATAAGAAGGTTTATGGTTCATGTAATAGATGCAAATATTTCAATGGAAGTAGTTTCAGTATCTGCAGCGAAAAGGTAGCAGGGGTAGAGGCTAAGATTTAGACACCATAATTATAGGCACTAAAAGGAAAAAAGCATCTCAACTCCAGCTTCCATTTGCCTAGTTCCATTAGACGCAGATACAAATCCAAATGTGTAACCTACTTGCAACCCTATTTGTTCCAACAAAGGCTATAGCTCCTATCCAGTAGTGCTCCAAATACAACAATTCCTATCAATAGTGTTCCAATATTTTTTCATTCTACAATAAGATAAGCATCTAAGCAAGAAGCACCAAATAAAGCACTCTCATCATCACCGGTAGAGGCAAAGGTTATTGTTTCCCTTATTTTAGCACAAATTGATCAAGCCTTAACAAGCACCCCCTATTTAAATAGCACCATTATCCAAGTCAGTCTTCGAATCAGGAATATCACAACCAACATAAGTGGCTAGAGAAAGCACCACAACAAACAAAGGCATTGGTGGCTAGAGCATTATTTGATTACAACCTCTAGTCACAGAGAGAGTACTAGCCCCGGAGGCTAAGATATAGGCATAGTAAGGTAGCAGGCCAAAGCTTAGTTGGCCTTGCTTTCTCCAGACCCGAAACTTTCTCACAACGCTGAAGTATCAAGAGTTGCAAGGGCTAGAGGGTGCATTTGCAAAACCCTCCATTGAACCTCTTGACCATGCTGGACCATCCTTTCCGATTGGAAGAGATGTTGGCTAAATGGAAGGAAGGAAGTTATTAAGGTTTCAAGGAAGAAGGCTCTGAAGGAAGGGCTCTCTATACCACCTAAGCTACTACCCTGCCTCAATCTAGATCCTGGTTGTATCAGTGCCTTATAAACCATCAGTTTTCTACGTCCTAGTAGGAGCAAAGCCACATCTCCGCATTCGCCATCATATTCTTATATCTCATCTTATTTTCTGCTTTAAATTCTAGGCATCCTTCAA
This sequence comes from Pinus albicaulis, assembly GCA_034641835.2. Taxonomy (NCBI): domain Eukaryota; kingdom Viridiplantae; phylum Streptophyta; class Pinopsida; order Pinales; family Pinaceae; genus Pinus; species Pinus albicaulis. The sequence goes on along the minus strand of CM076583.1, from coordinate 1,267,602,158 downwards.
ATTCATGAAAGGAGAGGTATCACAACTCATGGTGTTGGTCCTGCTTAGTGAAAAACTGGTAAATGAACTAGTGAAAACCTGGCCTTGGGAGTGCTTAATTGACCGTTAAACTTAGCAAATTATTGGTAAATGAGAAAGTGATATCGTGGCAAATGAGGATGGGAAATGAAATACTAAAAGGTGGCGTATCCCATCCAGGGATCCCAAGCCATCGATCCATCCCAACCTTCCTCTCCCTCTCCCTTTGCTCATCCATATCGCTTCAATCTTCACAACTATCTGACCATTTCAAGGGGTCTTTGTTCTCTGTCTCTATAAGCCTAAATTTATGGTCTAACGACAATGATTTTGGTTAATGGAAAAATATCCCTAAGCCTCTCTTCTTAGCCAGCCATTTTGGGTTTTACTCTATGCTTTCTAATTGCCCCTATATGTACGACATTTTACAGAGTTCTCTATGCTTCTATCTTTCACCCTATCTTTAGGGCGATAGGACTCATGCTTTAGCTACCCTTTCTTTGACTATAGACCTAGTACTCTATTCTACCAGTATTAGGGTTCAACTCTATGGATTTAGGTCTTCTCCCATAGCCAATCTTCTATGCTACCAGTATTAGGGTTCAAACCAAGTTATCTTCTCTGTGGGTTTATCTCTAATTCTCCCAAAGCCGGAACTTCCCTACCACCCAATCTATAATTCAGGGGGCTGAAGTTACTATAGAACGCCCGCAAATTCTCTATTACATATTAGTTTAGATTTATTTTAATTGAGGATTATCTATTAAGTGTTATTAAATCTGATAAACCACACTGACTGGTTCGAACAGTTTCGTCAAAATATTCTTATATGTGATTATCACTAAAATATTTTATATAAATTTTATGGATCACAGAAGCCAAATTCCTAATATCTCATTTCATTTTAAAAAATGTTAACATTTTCAGAGATTTGATTCCTTTCAACTTTTGGTAGATCTAGATTAACATTAACATTAATTTTAATGTAACATCAACTATTGTCAACAATGACATTAATGTAATGATGTAGCAATCATAAATAATAAATGTTATATTAATGTAACATAAATACATTGTTATGTTGATGCATTATTACAATCAACCTCATCAACCCTTTTTAATCATGGTAAACTCTTCACAACCATTTTTAACCATAGTCATATTACATGAACCATATTTAATCATGGTATATGAATTTTCCCCAAGCACATCAGTCATCTATTAGCACAAGTACATTATTAAATTTCACATTGGTCATATATGTGCTAATATAATCTCTATTTATTCTCGAAACACATCAAAATGATAGAGAAAATGGTAAAACAATGTGTATAAATTTAATTATAAATATAGAGAAAATATTAGGCAAAATATGCTTAGATGTGATTATCACCAAAATATTTTATATACATTTTATGGATCACATAAGCCAGATTCCTAATATCTCATTTCATTTTAAAAAACGTTAACATTTTCAGAGATTTGATTCCTTTCAACTTTTGGTAGATCTAGATTAACATTAATATTAACGTAACGTCAACTATTGTCAACAATAACATTAATGTAATGATGTAGCAATCATCAATAATACATGTTATATTAATGTAACATAAATACATTGTTATGTTGAAGCATTATTACAATCAACCTCATCAACCCTTTTTAATCATGGTAAACCCATTACATGAACCATATTTAATCATGGTCTACGAATTTTCCCCAAACACATTGGTCATCTATTAGCACAAGTACATTATTAAATTTCACATCGGTCATTTATGTGCTAATATAATCTCTATTTATTCTCGAAACACATCAAAATAATAGAGAAAATGGTAAAACAATGTGTATAAACTTAATTATAAATATAGATAAAATATTACACATACAGTTATTTAAGGCATTGTCTATCAAGGCCCCAAATTCACCTGGGTGAATTTCCACTATTTTCTGTGGGAATTGTTGACCTCTTTAAACTAATCAATAAATTAATAATTAAATTACTTACTTTTTATTTAACTAACACCGTGCAAAAGAATTAAATCAATGATTAACACAATAATTGTTTTATTTACTGACTTTTTAATTTACTAGATGTAAAAAGAAATCATGCGTGAATTTCCACTATTTTCTCTGGGAATTGTTGGCCTCTTTAACTAATCAGTAAATTAATAATTAAATTACTTACTTTTTATTCAACTAACACAATGTAAACGCATTAGGTCAATGATTAACACAATAATTGTTTCATTTACTAACGTTTTAACTTACTAGATGTAAAAGGTCTTGGCTACCCAACTTTCAAATTTGCCGGGAAATTTAACAAAAAATAATTAGAAAAATATGACAGTAGGAATGTTTAGAAGAAGATATTATATACAGAATCCCGAAGGATTAGCTAACATTCCCCTTGATGTTAAGGGACATTTGACATGCTAAGTAGAGTTAAAATTTTCAAACTTTTCATGTCCTAATGTTTTGATAAAATATATGTATAAGTAGGACAATGTGTGTAGATGATACCACTATGAAATAGATAGAACTTCATGATAAAAACAGATGGTATTCTGCTATTATTTATTAATAAAAAAAGGAACAATATTTATACAATCAAATTGAGATGGAGACAATTGTGTCTTCATAACTAGAAATACTAGAAATAATTAATCTATGTCCTAAATATGATTTTATATAAGAAATCCTAAAAGATTAGTTAACATTGAGTATCATCAAAAACTTTGAAAAACCCAAAATCTTGAAGTTTGAAAACTCTAATATAGATTTACAAAAATTCCAACCAACATTTTCATAATTTTTTAAACAAATTTAAAAGCTAAATAAACTAAGCAATGTAAAATAATAGTATTGATAGTACATCAATAATTGACATAGAATGTCCAATGACAAGTACAAACATATGGTCGTGGCAATGTGAATGTCGAAGCGGAAAGGTGATAATTAAAATTCTTTAACATTATTATACTGTAGCCGCAGATATATTGCATTAGCTTTGTTATTGATTTGATATTAATTTACTTTGTTATTTATTTATTTTTATTATTTAAATTCATTTCTCTGATCTTTCAATGGCTAATACTTTTCACTTCTTATTGGAGACTGCATTGTAATTCAGGGCTTTCATTTATTGAATAGGTCGCTGCTCTATGCGCTGTCATAATGATATTAGACGGGATTTTGCAGAGATATCATGAACATTAATAGCAACCTCATATTACGATGTGCGCCTCCTACCCTGCCCTGCTCTGCAATTTAATATATATTATCACATATTGCTGGAATTCTTCTAACCATACTTTGTGGCCCCAATTTATACGTTGAGTACTCTGCCACATTAAATGCACTGGTACTTACTGACCAGTTTATTGATTCGATATCCATTGTCTTATTGGTTTTGAATCCTTCCGTGCGATTTGTTGCAGTCACCATTATGCAAGTATTCTGGCAGCTAGCTCCTGGGATAATCTATTTAGCAAAGAGTTTGTCGAGAAGCTAGGAGCACTTATTGTAAAACTCCACAGGAAAAGAGCTGGTCGCATGAGCCAGATAGAGAAGCAATCTATCCCATAGACAATTTGTAGCCTCGTGGATGTTAAAATTACTTTCTTTCTTTCTTCTTTCTTTCCGTCTCCCGATGTACTAATCTCAACAACAAATTTTCTCGGAATAGGGATTAATTGATTTTCACCCTCACTTCACATGGCTTCCTCCGTCCGGAGTTTAACACATCGATATGAGGGATAATCCCCAGATCCAATGCCACGTGGACGGCGGGAAGAGCATTCATGTTTAGGGTTTCTCAAGGTATAAGGATTTTAGTTTTCACTTTTTTACATGCAACATCCGACTAGTTCTGAGCATTTCGCCTCCGCTACTGATAGAAATTTGATAACCTTCCAGGACCGAGAAGGTAAACGCAATTTCGCATGGTGAAACCAGTTTGTCATTCTCCTACAGGTTTCGTATTCGGTTGATTTTCCTCATTCAATAATTTTCTTTGATTTATTGCGGCTTTCCTCTACAACATTTGTTTTCTCCATGTGGTCTTGTTTCTTTGGTTTAATCTTAGTTTCATGTTTGTATATAGTGACTTATCCTCAAGCTAACGAATGCGTCTCGACTATTTTCTGGTTAATGTAACTAACTTCATAAGACTTTTAAACTATTGGAATAATTCACGTTTCCTCCTTTGTGAAAAATGAATTTGAATGGGAGTTTACCATACCTCTCTCATGCGTTCATCATTAATTAATTCGATGTGCATTTTCGTGAATATGCTGGAGACAGAGTCAGTTAATTGACATTGCCTTGCATCTCTCACTGCATTAATGTTGGAATATTGAAAATTCCAGAACAAACAGTGGAGAGAGTAATACTCTTCTCTTTAACACAGAGAAATTAAAATTTTTCTTTCTCACAGGAGACAAAGTTTTAACTCAATAAAAAAAACATTTATTTCATAAAAATGTGTTACAAATTCTTCCTCTAACAGAGGGATTTACAATAGTGACTGCTACTAACACAGTTCACCGAGAAGACCTCACTGTCTCTCAAATAAAACACTCTGTCTCTCTCTGAAAAATACGTTGCTCTGTATTTTCTATTTCGCACTGCTGTGAATAAAAACGACTCTGTTCTATATAAAAATAAAACATTACAATTATAGGCTCTTCGGCCTTTCTTTTATAAGTGGCACGCACATTATAAAACATTAAACATAAAACATAAATGCATCGAGTCCGCGACTTAAAACATAAAACAAACGAAAACAACCAAATGAAATTGCGATTGCGCGATGTTGCGATATGCGATATGTGCGATCGCATTGCAAACATCGGTCGACGATATGGCTTACGGATGGGCGGACATATATGACTTGCGATTTGCGATCGCGCGATGGCGCGACATCGCATCGCAACTTTCAACCATCGGTTTAGCACTTGCCATTCGCGATTTGTGATTTGCGTGATTGCGATCGCATCGCAAATATAATATACAACGCCGCGTGGTCTATGGGACCCACGGGCCTTCTGCTTTACGGGAGGGCGATAGTTTATATATAACATATATATATTTGTTCGTTCTGCACGCGGAACTCACCATATCAACAAGACACTTTAATACAAAGGTCCTTCACCGCCTCTGCCATTTAACTCCGTCGATTTAAATTCGTAAGGCTTTAAAAGCCTAATCCAATCCATGATAAATTCTGTACTGCTTTCCAATCCTTTTGCAATTTGTTCAAGACTGCAGGCAACCGCCTTAGCCTTGACTTCAATGTGCTGCAATCTTTCACTTTTGCAATTAATGCTGATTGACTTTAGCAGTTGGAATTAATTTCCAACACTCCCCCTTAATTTCAACTGTTGGATTTTTCTGCATACCCAGGCATTTCCTGAAATGTTCAAAGCTTTTCTGCGCAAGTGGCTTTGTCAAAATATCTACAAATTGATCCTCTGTTCTGCAATGTTGTAAAGTTATTTCTCCATTGTTAACCAATTCACGTATGAAGTGAAACTTGGTGTCAATGTGCTTTGTCATTTTATGAAAAACAGAATTTTTGGACAATGCAATAACTGAGCTATTGTCACAAAAGATCAATGCCCCTTTTACCTGTTCTTGACATAAACTTCTCAACATTTTTCTCATCTAAACTGCTTGACACGCTGCTGCTATAGCTTCCACATATTCCGCTTCTGCTGTAGACAATGCTACAATGGGTTGTTTCTTAGAAGACCATGAAATGGCTCCTGAACCCATGTGAAAAACATAACCGAAAGTACTCTTCCGATCATCAACACTTCCAGCCCAATCATTGTCAGTGTATCCAAATAAATCTGAACATTCTGAAGCAGTATACAAAATACCAAAACTTTTAGTACCTTTAACATACCTCAGAATTCTTTTCGCTGCCTGCCAATGTGCATCCTTTGGCTTTTCCATGAATCTGGAAATAAAACTAACAGCATGCATTATGTCCGGCCTAGTTGCAGTCAAATACATAAGGCTGCCAACTATGCTCTTGTATAAACTAGGATCAAAATCCTTGCTGCTGTCATCTCTGCTGAGTTTTAATCCCATCACTGTGGGAGTGATTGCTGCCTTGCTTTCCTGCATGTTAAATCTTTCAAGCACCTCATTAACATACTTTGCCTGTGAGATAAAAATCCCATTTTCATCTTGTTCTACTTCTATTCCCAAGAAGTATCTTAACAAACCCATGTCAGTCATCTCAAATTCTTCTTTCATGACTGTTTTAAAATGTTCAATAAAATAATCATCATTACCTGTAAAAATAACATCACCAACATATAAAACTACAATCAATATTTTTTCATCTTTTTCTTTGATGTAGAGGGTGGGTTCTCCCTCGCACTTTTCAAATCCATTTTCTAGTAGATATGAATCTATCCTATTGTACCACGCTCTTGGCGCTTGCTTCAGCCCATAAAGATCTTTCTTCAACTTACACACTTTGTGCTCTTGGCCTTTCTTTTCATAGCCGAGAGGTTGTTCAATGTAAACCTCTTCCATTAACACTCCATTTAGGAATGTTGATTTCACATCCATTTGGTAAAATTTCCACTTGTTTTGTGCTGCTATGGACAACACTGCTCTCATGGTTTCCATTCTTGCAACCGGTGCGAAAGTTTCCTCATAATCTATCCCATGATTCTGCTTATAACCTTTGACAACAAGTCTTGCCTTGTGTCTCTCTATTTTTCCTTCAGCATTACTTTTGGTCTTGTAGACCCATTTTACTCCAATGACATCTTTACCTTTTGGGAGTTCAACCAAATCCCAAGTCTTGTTTCTTTCTATGGCATTTATTTCCTCATCCATAGCTTCTATCCATTTCTCATCCTTGATAGCTTCTTCGAAATGAACAGGATCATCAACATGACAATATAAAGAAAACAAAGAATTGATACCTTCATTTGTTATATCTTGTTCATAAATATCTTTCAAACTTCTGAATTTCTTACCTCTTTCATTAGGTGTACAAATGCTTGAAGAAGCACTTGAATTTCCTCCTTGTGGTGTGCTTGGAGAAGCACTTTAATTTCTCCTCAAGGGTGTGCTCTGTAGCTCTTTTGTTGGTGTTGTTGTTTGGGGATGTATTTCAGCCAACTCATCATCATTTTCATCATGAGATAAATAGTGTTTAACATTCACTATTTTCTCTATGCTTCCATCCCAAGCTTCCTCTTCAATGAACTGAACATCTCTGCTCACAATAAACTTCTTGGTGGATGGGTTATACAACCTGTATGCCTTGGATTCCTCACTGTATCCAATGAAAATACATTTCTCCCCCTTGCTGTCCAACTTCTTTCTTAGCTGATCTGGAATGTGTGCATAAGCCACACATCCAAAAACCTTCATGTGTGTGACACTTTGCTTTGTGCCACTCCATGCCTCTTCCGGCACTTTGTTCATAACTGCTTTTGTAGGGCACCTATTCAAAATATACGCTGCACAATGTACAGCTTCTGCCCAATAATCATTAGGCAAATGCTTTGCCTTCAACATGCTCCTTGCCATGTCCATTATGGTTCTGTTCTTCCTTTCGGCTACTCCATTTTGCTGCGGAGTATATCTTGTTGTAAACTCCTTATGAATACCATTTTATCTAAAAAAACGTAGAAAATCTTTAGAGATATACTCACCTCCTCTGTCAGTCCTTAAGACTTTGATGTGCAGCCCACTCTCGTTCTCAACAAGTGCTTTGAAATTGCGAAATTTTTCAAACACTTCACTTTTGTTTTTCAAAAAGTAAACCCAAGTTTTTCTTGTAAAATCATCTATGAATGTTAATACATAGTGGCTGCTTGCAAGCAATGGAGTTTACATCAGTCCACATACATCTGAGTGGACAATCTCTAAGGGTGCTTTCGCCCTTATGCTTTTCCCTGAAGGAAAATTTTCTCTGTGTTGTTTCCCCAAGATACAACCTTCACAAAGGCTGTCCGGTTTCTCTATCAATGGTAAACCACTTACCATTCCTTTTCTGTTCAACAAATTAAGACCTCCAAAGTTGAGATGTCCAAATCTCAAGTGCCATAACCAATTATCATCTTTTGGTTCGCTTTGGTAAGTCTCTTGTGCAACTGCTGCTTTCTCTTCACCATTCTTCAAATCTGCTCTCATTTTAAGAGGGAACATCCTGTTCCTTGTCATCTTCACTTCAGCAATACATTGTTTGCTGGGTGGTTTATCCATGATGGTACAAACATCATCTTCAAAGAAAACATTATACCCCTTATGGACAAGCTGTCCAATGCTTAATAGGTTACACTTCATTCCTGGAACATAATAAACATCTGCTATGGATTTATTTGCACCTAATCTTGTTAAAACATTCACATCTCCTTTTCCCATAACAGAAACTTTGCTATCAGTTCCTAGTGTGACTTGTGACTGCACACTCTTATCTAACATAGAAATCATTGCTAAGTTTCCTGTCATATGGTTACTACAACCGGAGTCTAGAAACCATAAATCCTCATTCTTCTCTTCAGCCATATTACAAGCTAAAAACAAATTATTTTGGCTGTTATTTTCTCTAGTGAAATTTGCACTAGTTCTATTTCCCATATCATTCTGCTTCCTCTGTCTACATTCATTAGCATAATGACCATATTTTTTACAATTGTAACATTGGACATTGGATTTATCATACCTCTGTCCTTGAGCATTCTGCTGACCACTTTGTTGGCTGCTGCCTTGGCCGTGGCTGTGACTTTGACTGTTGCACCTTCCATGTGAATGTGAAGGGTTGTTCCTTCCACCTCTGTTTTGGCTTCTGCCTCTTCCTCTTCCTCTGCCTTGCCCTCTTCCTCTTCCGAAAGACATCTGGGTCTTAAAGGCATGCTCAAGAGATGAGTTTTCATTTCTACCCAATCTCTGTTTATGAGTCATTAGTGATGCATGTAGCTCATCCACTGAAAACTTTGTGAAATCCTTAATCTCTTCTATGGTGGTGACTATCACATCAAATCTTGAGGGTAAACTTCTCAAGAGTTTTTCCACAATCCTCTTGTCTTCAAGAGTCTCTCCATGAGATCTTATTTGTGTGACCATTCCAATCACATGAGTGAAGAATGAGTCAATAGTGTCTGACTCTTTCATACAGAGAGTCTCAAAGTCTCTCCTCAACAACTGAAGTTTTGTTGTCTTCACTTTTTCCATGCCTTGATAGGCTGTCATAAGAGTCTGCCATGCTTCTTTGGATCTCTTGGCTGCTGCTATCCTCGGAAACACACTCTCATGCACTGCTTGATACAAAAAGAAAAGAGCCTTGGCATCTTTCTTCTTATTGCTCTTCAACTGTTCTCTTCCTGCTTGAGTTAACACATAAAACTCTGCTTCATTTGTTGGCTCTTCAAAGCCATCCTCAACAAATTCCCATAAGTCTTGGGAGACAAATAATGCTCTCATAGTTATTGACCAGTAGTCATAATTTTTCCCATTAAATTGTGGGAGATGGATATTTCCCATACCCATACCAGTGCTGGCTCCAGCCATTCTGCACTCTTAACTATGATTCAAAAATACTTGCCTGTGTGTTTTAAAATTAACTAACTGTATTGCAACAGTAACACAAAACTGTATAGAGAAATACCTTTGGATTCCTTTTGGCTGAGTCTTCACACTGCTGGAGAAGCTCCTGCAACAAAGAACTCCTTTCTTTCAGCTTCTTTGATCTTCAAAGAGCCTGGACTGACTCTGATACCATGTTGGAATATTGAAGAATTCCATAATAAACTCCTCTCTATAACACAGAAATTAATAAAAATTTTCTTTCTCACAGGAGACAGAGTTTTAACTCAATAAAACAAACATTTATTTCATAAAAATGTGTTACAAATTCTTCCTCTAACAGAGGGATTTACAATAGTGACTACTGCTAACACAGTTCACCAAGAAGACCTCACTGTCTCTCAAATAAAACACTCTGTCTCTCTCTGAAAAATACGATGCTCTGTATTTTCTATTTCGCACTGTTGTGCATAAAAACGTCTCTGTTCTATATAAAAATAAAACATTGCAATTATAGGCTCTTCGGCCTTTCTTTTATAAGTGGCGCGCACATTATAAAACATTAAACATAAAACATAAATGCATCGAGTCCGCGACTTAAAACATAAAACAAACGAAAACAAACGAAAACAACCAAATGAAATTGCGATTGCGCGATGTTGCGATATGCGATATGTGCGATCGCATTGCAAACATTGGTCGACGATATGGCTTACGGATGGGCGGACATATATGACTTGCGATTTGCGATTGCGCGATGGCGCGACATCACATCGCAACTTTCAACCATCGGTTTAGCACTTGCCATTCACAATTTGCGATTTGCGCGATTGCGATCGCATCGCAAATATAATATACAACGACGCGTGGTCTATGGGACCCACGGGCCTTCTGCTTTATGGGAGGGCGATAGTTTATATATAGCATATATATATTTGTTCGTTCCGCACACGGAACTCACCATATCAACAAGACACTTTAATACAAAGGTCCTTCACTGCCTCTGCCATTTAACTGCGCCGATTTAAATTGGTAAGGCTTTAAAAGCCTGATCCAATCCATGATAAATTTTGCTTTCCAATCCTTTTGCAATTTGTTCAAAACTGCAGGCAACCGCCTTAGCCTTGATTTCAATGTGCTACAATCTTTCACTTCTGCAATCACTGCTGATTGACTTCAGCAGTTGGAATTAATTTCCAACAATTAACTAGGTTATTACTCTGTTATGACGAAATTCCTGTCGGAGCTAATAATAACTCCTCGTTTTTTATTCGAGGTTAATTAAACCCGGTCTCATGAGACAACGTCTCAGGCTACAATGCTCGGACCCTATCGCGTTTAGGTAAATTGTCTTTATTTACAATTTCCCTACCATATAACATTGTTGTTTTTTTTTCTTTGCTATATATATATATATATATATATATATATATAATCCCTCCTCAAGAACGGAACTCCTGTATCCCTCTTTCGATAGTCTACGGCAACGTAGTCGCCATAAATATGCCACATCCTATTCTTGCATATCATTTTAATATTATACATTTCACTATTTTGCAATATTTGGGCATTTACATTCAAGAATTTAATCTTTGATATTAAATCTAATTCATTGTTTTCCTCCTGGTTTACAAGTATGGCTGGGATACTATTTCCATAGGGTATTGTAGATTCTATTTCTTATTTAACGTTTTTATTCCCCTGCTATCTAATTTCTATCTTTATTATCTACAGGTAAGCCAAAAATACGACACAGTATATTGCAATTCAAGACCACATTCGATTTGGGTTCTTTTAATTTGTCATTTTCTGCTTTCCAGGTTGGTTTTCAGTGTTCGTGGAAGATTTGGCATCCATACCATGCCTCTGTGTCTGAATTTTCTATTTTATTTCCACAAGGAACCTAGTTTCTTAGAACTGTGGATTTTAACTACGAGTAGCACTATACAGAGTATTGTCTGTAATTGTTCTTTGATATTCATACTGTCATAAAATCTGGACTGTGGTTACCTCTCACCGAGGAAAGAGGGTTTCCAACTATTACATTTGTTCTTGCAGGGATGTGTCTTTAATATGTTATTTGAAATATGCCTGCTAATGGAATCGTTCAATTAAGATACCTGTATGACCTTCAAGTTATCTAAAATGTCTTTTCTTTATATGTATATACAGCTAGAGCAGATGAAATATTTTCATTATAAAATTACAATTTACTAGCTAGCCATGTAATTTGTATCCTGTATGATACCGTAAGATTTAATTATGGTTAATTACCAAAATGTGTTATTTTCCAACAGTTCTTACTAGAAAACTACAATTCTGATGTATACCAGTAGATAACCCTTGTGTATACAGTTTGATATCCTTCTTTCACTGTATGGTTAATTTGAGACAATCAACCCTTATATATATAGGTATAACCTCTATTCATGCAGTTTACTATTTTCCTTTCTCTAATGTATGCAGAAGTTCCGCTGTGTATAGTATAGTATCTATTTTAGATGATACCACTACTGGTTATGTTAGTCTAATTTTCTAGGTATACGTGTGCTGGGTATATGTGTGCAGGTATATTGCATTATTTCATGACTTTTACATAATTTGGTTTATTTTTTTTTACTGTGTGCACACTTACAGGAATCTCATTTTGGATTTCTTTATATTTAAATAGACTAAAATGAGATCAATTCGGAGAATAACTTCTTAATTAATATAATATGAAATGAATAGACTAAAATGAGATAAACTCGGAGAATAACTTCTTAATATGAAATGAGATATTTGTCTACATTTAAATATAGGTGAAGCTTATTTTATGTTTATGCTTCTCAAGATAGAGACACCTCTATAATTAGAAACGTGATAGAAAAACAAAAACAACATATTTAAAAAAAAAAAAATTAACTTACAGAATTTTTTTTTACCTAAATATATTATAAAACAAATATAACTATATATTATATAAAAAATATTGGAAATTGAAAAATATAATTAATGAAAAAACACATTTCTAATGAGTAGAATATCAAATCTATCCCATATCTAAAAAAATCAAATTAGTTAACTGAATTATATTATTATTAAATTTTAGAATATATAATGAATATATCAAATATATAATTATACAAAATATTAAATAATTTTAATTGCTATATAAAAAAAATTAGAAATTGAAAAATCTAATTTAAAAAACATATTCCTATAGAATATCAAATCTATCAAATATCTAAAAAAATCAAATTAGTTAACTAAATTATATTATTATTAAATTTTCAAATATATAATGAATATATCAAATATATAACTAAACAAAATATTAAACAATTTTAATTGTTATATATTATGTAATGTAATTATATTTTTATAAAAAAACATTAGAAATTGAAAAAGCTAATTTAAAAAACACATTCCTAATGAGTAGAATAGTAAAATTATCCAACATCTAGAAACTTAAATTGGTTAACTAAATTACATTATTAAATTTTAGAATACACCTTAAATATATAACTATACTAAATATTAAACAACTTTAATTGCTATATATCATGTCATGTAATTTTAACTGAAAATAGCATGTAATTTTTTGAATAATAACGGTAAATTCCTTTAATTATATATATAACTCATAATTTTTTTGTTATTATAAATTTTTATATTAATATATTTATTTTTATTATTATAAATTTTCATAAAATATTAAATATTCATAAATTATATTTTTGTAAATATATCTAAGAACAACTACCTTTTAATATATATATGTTTTAGGAAAATGTAAAAGCTTCTAGATGGTTTTCTCAACAAAATAATATGACATTGTTATTGTGGTTGGGTGGAATTGGATTAACAAAATATTAGTAGAAACCTAAATTGATTACATTCTAAATCTTAACATTAACGTGAATTCTTAATTTTTACTTTAATTTAGCTATATTTAAACTAAACAAAGCAACAACTTTATTACAAAACAAATCTTCATACACATGCTCAAACTCAAATTGCAAAATTGCAACATTTCTATATTTCCATTAAACCACAAATAATAACTACTAAACCCTTATATTTTTAAGCACGTCAAAACATTAAGCACACAAAAGTTGATCTCTATCCATCGTCAAGCACATCGAAATTAGACTGCCCACGATAACGGCACAACGTGTGAAGACGATTATTTATTTAATTTTTTGCAACGTTAATTACAAGCCTGAAGATTATAGATTCCTGAAGCGCAAAAGATACCAAAGTCCTCAGCACAAACGAGGATCACAAAGTGGTCGGCACTTACGAAAAACACAACGCACATGTAATACTTACAGATATAATATAGTTTTCTGGTAGGGACACTGGCATACCCGCTTTCACAGCACATGAGAGTGGGGATCTTTCAAATTAAGTAGAAAGAAATCATAAAATAACATCAGTAATTCACATACAATAATAATATATGCTTTTCTATTGATCACATAAATATTTTTTAAATCATAAAATAATATAAATAATTCACACACAATAACAACATATGTTTGTCTATTGATCACATAAATTTGATTGATTACAATAAACTATCGAATTAGAAATTAATCTAATATAATTTGAATACAACCACTCACTAAATTAAACTAATTTTAACCGACTTCTTCATAATTCACATAATATAACTTAACATACAACTACACACTAAATTCACCTATCAATTAACTAAACACACAATAAACTACACACTAAATTCACTATCACTTAAATCGGCACACAATGAACTGACTCTCTATTTTAACCAACTTCTTCATGTTTGTAGACTACTCATGGCATTATAAGCAACTTCTTCATGTTTGTAGACTACTCATAGCATTATGCTCTCTCCTTTATGATGGCTGGCAAAGGATGTTTCAGAACCGCCGTCAATTCCTGCAGCTCAGAAAGATCGACCGTCTCCCCTGGCTTACATTCCCAATTGAATTCCTGCACTAACCTTGCCACGACGAGATGCATATGAAGAGATGTTTGAGTTATCATGAGTTATGTTTTAGTTTAGAGGTCGTAATTAGGGGAGAGTGTTAAAATATATAATTACTTCCTCATGCAAAAGTTAGACGAATAGTTAAGTGGAGTTAGTTGAGTTGAGTTTCAGTTATACTTAGTGAGCGAGTTAGACAGTTGATTAAGTCCAGTTATGTGTGAGAGTGTTTGCATGTCAATTAGATTAAATACCCGTCACGGGTTCATTGTTTTCAAGAGAGCAAGAGAGTTTTATGATTCAGAGTTTTGTGATTAATTGAAGAGCAACAACTCATTGTTCGTGTGAATTATTCGTGTTATTTGTGTGATTAAATCCTCTATCTCTCCAACAAATTGGTATCAGAGCTGAGGAAGGATCAGATATCCGTGGGCGTGCAAAGCCAGTGATAAGGCCAAAAGCAAAAGGCCGAAGTTTTTTTTCAAAAAAAAAAAAAAAACAATTTTTTCTTACCCGCGGTCCGCACGTTTTTAGTGCATGACCTGCAGAGATCCGCAAGGAAGGACCGCATACGTGCCGTGAGTTTCTTTTTAAACAGGTACATACGTGCCTCACAACACGTGCATGCACTTTTTTTGATGTATTAAAAAGTCTTTCTATAAAGCAAAGAAAGAAAATATGT
Source organism: Pinus albicaulis (assembly GCA_034641835.2). Classification (NCBI taxonomy): domain Eukaryota; kingdom Viridiplantae; phylum Streptophyta; class Pinopsida; order Pinales; family Pinaceae; genus Pinus; species Pinus albicaulis. The sequence goes on along the minus strand of CM076583.1, from coordinate 1,267,586,943 downwards.
GCATGCAATTTTTTTTTTAAAAGAAAGCAAGGGTATTTATACGATTTTATAAGATTTTTTATATAAAGGTTTTTATTAAAAGATTGTTATAAAACAAAAAAAATCAAAGGGTTTTTTTTTTTTACAAAGGGTTTTTATAAAAAAAATTTATAAACTCTTATAAAAATACAAAGGATTGATTTTTATATAAAACCTAGGGTTTGGGTTTTATTGAGAGAATTTTTTTTTACAAAAAAAAAGAGAAAGAGCTTTGCAAAGCTTTCATAAAAGAGAGAAATTTACGGTTTTTGTCAAAGACAATTTTTTTTGAGGCACGATGGCCACATCAAACTTTCAGCCACAACTTCCTTCTTTCAATGGGAAGGATTATGATGTGTGGGCCATTAAGATGGAGACCATGCTAAAAGCACATGATGTCTGGGATCATGTCAAGTATGGGTTTGCAGAACCTAAAGATGATGCAGAAGAACGAGCCCTCAGTGATGCAGAGAGGGAACAGTGGAAGAAAGATAAGTGAAAGAATGCACAAGCATTACTTCTAATCCAGCAGGGAGTAGATCGAGTCATGTTCCAGAAGATCATGATAACCTCGTCAGCAAAGGAGGGATGGGACACCTTGGCGACCAGCTATCAAGGTATGGCTAAAGTTAATATTGTTAAATTGCAGAATACTAGGAGAGATTTTGAAATTCTGCAGATGAAGGAGACAGAAGACATTGATTCCTTCATGAATAGGGTCATGTCTGTTGTCAATCAGTTAAAAATCTATGGCGAAGATATTAAAGATTGAACAGTGATCGAGAAGGTTCTTCGATCCCTGTCTACCAAATTTGATGTTGTGGTAGCAGCCATAGAAGAAGCAAAGGACTTGGAAACACTCACAATTGATGAGTTAATGGGATCCCTTATATCGCATGAAGCAAGGATAGACAGAAATAAGGATTCCACTTTGGAAACTGCCTTCCAAAGTCAAGTCTATATTTCAAGAGGTCGAGGTAGAAGTCGATCGAGAGGCAGAGGACGAGGCAACAACTATGGCGGTCACAGAGATGGCCGAGATGATCATGAGCATCAACGTGGAAGCAGCAGCAGCAGAAGCTTTCATAATAATCAAAGGTCTGACAAATCAAAGGTAAAGTGCTTTTACCGCAATAGATTTGGTCATTATGCTCATGATTGTAGGAAGAAGATTGCAGATCAAGGCAATCAGAGAGCTAATGTCAGTACAGAAAATACTGACTCTATGTTTCTAGCATGCAACACCATGCATGCACCGTCTGATAAGGTCTGGCTATTAGACAGTGGTTGTAGTAACCACATGACAGGCAACAAGGATTTGGTTGCTAATTTGGATGTCACAGTGCAGACAGAGGTCAAGTTGGGGACTGACAAGACTGTGGCCGTAGATGGCAAAGGAGTGGTCAACATTGTGACCAAGCAGGGGGAGCCAAAGACCATATCAGAGGTATACTATGTCCCTGGGCTCAAACACAATTTGATTAGTGTTGGCCAACTGATGCAGAAAGGATACAAAGTTATCTTTCAGGGGCAACAATGTGTTATTTACGACAAATCCCCAAGCAAGCAGCTGATTGCAAAGGTGCAGATGACGAGGAACAGACTCTTTCCTCTCATCATGAACTACAATGATCAGGTTAGTTCTTTTACAACTGCATGTTCTGATGCATACTGGTTATGGCACTTTCGGTTTGGACACTTGCATTTTTCCGGTTTAAAATTATTGCAGCAGAAACAGATGGTGAGAGGCCTACCTCCCATCACAGAACCTGCTAGCACGTGTGAGTGTTGCATCTTAGGCAAGCAACACCATGAAAGTTTTCCGAAAGGAGTTTCTTATAGAGCAAAGAAACCACTTGAATTGGTGCATACTGACTTGTGTGGACCTATGAGGACACAGTCGATTGGTGGAAGTTGTTACTTCCTCACCTTCATTGATGATTATAGTAGGAAGACTTGGGTTTACTTTTTGAAGCAGAAGTCTGAAACTTTTGCCAAGTTCAAAGAGTTCAAATCATTGGTGGAGAACCAGAGTGATCAACAGATCAAGGTATTGAGATCGGATCGTGGTGGAGAATACAATTCGAAGGCATTCCATGAGTACTGCAAACAACATGGAATCAGAAGACAGTTTACGACCAGATACACACCACAACAGAATGGTGTAGCAGAGAGAAAGAATCGAACAATCATGAACATGACAAGGAGCATGTTGAAAGCAAGACACTTGTCTAATGAGTATTGGGCAGAAGCAGTTGCATGTGCTGTTTATGTGATAAACAGATCTCCTACAAAGAGTGTGATGAACAGAGTTCCAGAAGCAGCATGGTCAGGTATGTCTTGCAGTGTATCTCATTTTAGAGTTTTTGGATGTGTAGCTTATGCACATGTGCCTAAGCAAATAAGAGGAAAATTAGATGATCAAAGTGAAAAATGTATATTTACTGGTTATAGTGAGTAGTCAAAAGCTTACAAACTGTATAACCCTGTCACAAAGAAGACAATCATTAGCAGAGATGTTGTGTTCAAAGAACAAGAGTCATGGAATGGGATTGTAGACACACTAACCGATGCTCAAACACCATTGATGGAGGATGATCTTGTAGAAGAAGAGGAACAACAAGAACCAAGAGAGCAGACACCAAACAGAATCACACCAGCAAGGACTCCAAGATTTTCAGAGAAGCAGGGATCCTCAAGCAAATCCACAGACCAGAATTCTCCAAGCAACGAATCAGGTAATGAATCAAGTACTGGTAAGAAAAAGATGAGAAGTCTGAAAGATATTTATGATGATTTGGATGTTAGTTCTGTTGAAAATGCAGCAAGATGATGGAGCTTAGTGAAATGAAGTCGCCTTCACTAAGTGGGCCCGCAGGCAAATTCTGGCGCAAAATCTATTTTTAGACTGTCTATTTTTAGACATATGGAGCATGGTTCGGGGATTCCAGTGTGAGATTCTTGGAGCATTGGTCATGTTGGTAAAAAATAGATGAGTCTATTTTTTTAGGTCAAAGAGGTCGAAGTCTATTTTTAGACTGCCTCTCCTAAAAATAGGGAAGTCAAATATTATTTACCCTTAATAATATTTGGACTATAAACTTCAGTTTACTCTCTTGGAGCACTTCAGTTCAAGCCTTGGAAGTGGCTCATGCATCTGAAAGAGGAATTACGCTATTCCCAAGGGTTTGATGGCATCATGCATGGTTGACTTCAGTTAGGACTTCAGTGGCAGAAGTTTGGTGGAGTTAATGAGACAGCTAGTGGAGTTGTGTTCTGTTTATTTTAGTTGAACTAGTTGAGATTAGTTTAACTAGCTAATCAATTAGTTATGAGTGGAGTGAATTAAAATATTATTTAATTAATTAATTAGTAACTCATTATTCAACACAAGAACACATCAGTTCACTACAGTGCATGATCAGTTCAGTGGAGACCAGTGAAAGAGGTAGATGAAAGGGTGGAGTTAGCTATCAGTGGCGACATCAGTTGTGCATGAGATTTGCACCACACTTGGAGGATTTGTCCATGAAAATTGTGCAGTCAAGCCAAGGAGATTCGAACCTTGGATCTCTATATAGATAGGCCTGGATTGCGCAATAGAGGCAAGGCAATTGGCGGTGAGTTTTGAACCAATAACCTGTTCAAAACTGAGCTAGATTGTGGGTAACTGTATGAGAAAGTACTGAGTACTTGTGAGGAGTATTGTACTGAATATTTTTATTAAAGGTGTAATATTACCGGTATACCATGACAGGAGTGAGTGAGATGTTTTTAGGCTTAACTCTAAAGATTTGAACCCTAAAACAGGGTTGTAATTATAACCACAGATCCAAGCCTTAAAACAAGGCTTTCAATACACTTGTCAAATCGATTTTTTTAAACGAAACGATGCTGTGATGTCACACCTATTCACGATTGTTTTAAAAGAATGTAATTTTTTTTTATAAACGCACTTCTATTGGTGACACAACAAACCGGCAGCCCGACGTGGACAGCAACCGGGAATAGGGAATTAGACGCTCGGTTAACCCGGTTCACACGAATCGTATTTTATTTGTTGGCCTGTTCAAATAAAGCCCAATATAGCGGAGGGCGTAAGTAATTTCTGGCCGAACCCCAAATACTGGCCGAAATTCTGATTGATAGTCGACTCAGTTTAGCGCAGGAGATTGCCGGTGTGTTGCAGGTAGGCGAAGCTGTTTGAGTATGTGCGGCCACTCACCAGTGTACGTCAAGGTTTGAATCGGGTGTTTACCTGTTCCGCGATCACCTAATCCAAATAATAGAGATGTGCAATACTGTCGGTCACATTTGAATAGTATCATTAGCGCGTAGATAGAGTTGTTTTAGGCGTGAACTGGAAATCGATTAACTCCAGATTGGCGGCGTATTTTAATTCGAATACGATTTTTTTTTTAATTATATAAAATATATAATATATAATTCAAATTGATAATTATATATATATATTATAATTATATAATTTATTTATATATATATTATAATTTTCATATAATAATTATATATATAATAATTATATAATTAGATTATATATATTATATAATTTTTAATTAAAAATTATATATATATAATAGTTATATAGTTTTAAAAAAATTAATTAATTAATTAATTAATTAATTAAATATTAATTAATTAATTAATTCAAAAAAAATTAATTAATTAAATATTAATTAATTAATTTTAAAGAAAAAGAGGAAAATTTCGCAGAAAAATATCAATATGTCTTTATCAATGATGACGATTGATCAGATAAAAAGACAAATATGGCTAAAACAAATGGAGACTAAGAACAATATGACAGAACTCTTCAGTAAGCTAAATGATAAAATAGATAAGTTAAGTCCGACACAATCCCCAATATCCCCTAACAGGGAACAAAATCAACAAAACAATTTCACAGATTCAGGGAACTCAGAAGAGCATCAGGAAAAAGCTGATTCCCCACATCACCATGAAGATACAAATCTTTGTAAACAACAAAATGCTCCATCCCCAGACTTGAACGAAACATGTGAAGCGATAAACACATCCGAAGCCACTGATATAACGGCAGACGCTGTTGAGGCCTTCGGTGATGAAGCACATATGGGTGTTAAGAAGGAAGCGTTTGATGATGAGAAGAAGTTGCATCAAACGATAATTGTTGGTAACTTACCCCTAAATCTAAAAAGGAATCACAAAAAATCACCAGAAGAACAACGGATAGTTGGGAAACATGAAAAAGTATTCCAAGATCTACCCATAAAAGTGTCTTCCAATAGGAAAATCAAACGTCCAATAGAAGTCAAGACAGTATCCAACTCTGTCGATATCAAATCTTTTCACTATCCACATTACCAACAGATGGAGCTCGAGAAGATACTTCACGATCTTTTTAAAATGTGGGACGCAAGAACTCATCGCTTGAGAAAACCAGACGTTCGTCAACATTGTCCATCATTACGTATGCTTTGAGGACAAAGCATCTTAAGAGAGGGGCAATGTTATGAATATTTTTTAATTATTAGTTAGATATAGTTATATTAGGTTTTATTAACTGAAAGGGCATGATCAAAGATCATGCCTCTTCACCAAGGGACACCTTGAGGCTATATTTAAAGCCCAGGCGATCCCTCATTGTAATCATCTCTTATCTCTTATCTTCATCATTAATAATATATATTTATCAAGTTTTACCAGAGTTTTTACACTCCATTCTTGGAGCATTGGTCATGTTGGTAAAAAATAGATGAGACTCTATTTTTTTAGGTCAAAGAGGTCGAAGTCTATTTTTAGATTGCCTCTCCTAAAAATAGGGAAGTCAAATATTATTTACCCTTAATAATATTTGGACTATAAACTTCAGTTTACTCTCTTAAAATAAACCAATTTAAAACTACGAAGTGGATCATGCATGAAAAGCGAGGAGAATTCTACCGCTATTCCCAAGGGTTTGATGGCATCATACATGGTTGACTTCAGTTAGGACTTCAGTGGCAGAAGTTTGGTGGAGTTAATGAGACAGCTAGTGGAGTTGTGTTCTGTTTATTTTAGTTGAACTAGTTGAGATTAGTTTAAATAGCTAATCAATTAGTTATGAGTGGAGTGAATTAAATATTATTTAATTCATTAATTAGTAACTCATTATTCAACTCAAGAACACATCAGTTCACTACAGTGCATGGACAGTTCAGTGGAGACCAGTGAAAGAGGTAGATGAAAGGGTGGAGTTAGCTATCGGTGGCGACATCAGTTGTGCATGAGATTTGCACCACACTTGGAGGAATTTCCCATGATGATTGCGCTGTCAAGCCAAGGAGATTCGAACCTTGGATCTCTATATAGACAGGCCTGGATTGCGCAATAGAGGCAAGGCAATTAGCGGTGAGTTTTGAACCAGTAACCTGTTCAAAACTGAGCTAGATTGTGGGTAACTGTATGAGAAAGTACTGAGTACTTGTGAGGAGTATTGTACTGAGTTTTTTACTTGATTTCTCCATTATAATATACACAATAGCTGCGGGGTTTTCAGCTATAAGCTTTCCCCATACATACTATGTTAATGTGTATGATGATTTGATATGTTATCGCTTGATTTTATTTCCGCATGTTTGATGATATGAGTGGAAGAGATTATGTGTTGCATATAAATTCGAATTGTATGTGATCAGGATAGTATCGGTGGATAATTAATCATTATTCAGCAAATTTCTACATGGTATCGGAGCTATTGAAGCAAAGATTGATCATCACAGTGATTACAAACTTATTTCGGTAGACAGAGTCTGCATGCGGGCCAGGTAGCCTCCGGATTCATCTTTCTTCGGAAAGTGAAAGGTATGGTAAATGCCCCTTGCAGTCAATCTCTGTGCTAGAAATAATTTGTTCTCACAGATCTATAGCGGCTGAGATTTGAGGTGGAATTCGAAATTTTGCGGCAATTTTGTTTTTCTTGGTGCCAGTGTTGAAAATGTCTTTCAACGGTTTGCGACTCGAATATGCTCTTGAAGGCAGTTCAAATTATGTTGCATGGAAGGATCGCATGGAGGCAGTATTAGAAGATAATGGTCTGAAGGAGTTTGTAGATACGGATGTCCAAAAGCCCACTGATCCTGCTGAAGTCGAAGCATGGCAAAAGAAGATGGTGAAGTGTCGAAGGATCCTGTTGGAGGGCGTCAAGGATCATATTGTATCCAGCCTGCATGGAAAGGCTACTCCATATTTAATGTGGAAAGCTTTGACGGATCTATTCCAGAGTAAGAGTGACCAAAGGAAGCTGGCGCTCAAAGATAAGCTCAGGAACATCAAGATGGAGAAGGGCGACAGTGTCGCCAAATACCTCACGAAGTTCACTCAATGCAGAGATGAGCTGGGAAGTGTGGGGGTGACTGTCGAAGACGAGGACATGGTCGACCTGGCTCTCCTTGGTCTTTAGAAGGCTTGGCACTCATATCAAGATAGTGTCAATGGTCGGGAGAAGCTGCCGGGATGGGAGCGCCTTTGGGCGGATCTCATGCAGGAGGAGATAAGGAGGACTACACGGGATGGATCTTCATCAAAGGGAGCTGATGAAGAAAACTGCGCTTTGGTGGCCAAAGCAAAGAAGGCGAAGGGTAAGAAAACCTCTCATTCTGGTGCAAAGGGCAAGAAGCAGGATATGGCGAAAGTGAAGTGTTTTCACTGCCATGATCACGGACATTATGCTACCAATTGTCCAAAGAAGAAGAAGAACAAGCAAGCGAGAAGATCTGCAGATGAAGAAGCTTTGGCTTCACAGTTCGAGCTTGACTTTTCACTGATCGCATGCTTGGTTTCAAGTGTGTTGGGATTGGTGTGGTTCTTGGACAGCGGTGCGTCATTTCATATGACGGGAGATCGGGATTTGTTCTCAGATCTGGAGGAAAAAGATTTGGGTGTGCACATCGAGATGGGCGATGATGGTAGATACAGTGCGACTGGTATCGGTACCATATCCTTTCAGAGGGAGTCTGGTAAAACCTTTGTCTTGAAGGATGTCATGCATGTACCTGGATTGAAGAAGAACCTGATTTCTGTGGTGATTTTGGAGGATAAGGGGTATGATGTGGTCTTCAGCGAAGGAAAAGCCTTCCTGCGCAGTAAGACTACTGGAGAGACCCGGAAGATAGGGGTTCGAACTCAGAACCTTTATCAGTTGCAGGTAGATGACTGCGTAGCTATGGCATGCAAAGCGGGAGAAGTGGTGAGCCGGGATGATGAGGGCGAACTATGGCACAGGAGATTGGGCCATCTTCACCATGGAGCTTTGAAGATTCTGCAGCAGATTTCTACTGGACTTCCTAAGGGCACCCTTGCGCAGTCAGATCAGTGCAAGGGGTGTACTTTAAGGAAGTATGTGAAAGCCACCTTTCACGAGAAGGATAGTCGCGCCACGACGATCCTTGAGAGAGTTCACACAGACGTGTGTGGTCCTTTCTCAGTTGCTTCGACAGAAAAGCACGGGTATTATGTGATCTTTGTTGATGATTTCTCTCGAAAGTGCTGGATCTTCTTCATGCAGAAGAAGAGCGATACATTCGCGAAGTTCTGTGAGTTTAAAGCACTGGTCGAGAAGGAGTCGGGGAAAAAGGTGATTGCTCTAAGGAGTGATAACGGTGGTGAATTCATCTCGGCTGAATTCAAGGAGTTCTGCAGCGCAGAAGGGATTCGGAGAGAGCTCATCGCACCCCATAACCCACAGCAGAACGGGGTGGCTGAGCGGAAGAACAGAACGATCGTGGGTGCTGCACGGGCGATGTTGCATGATCAGGGCCTACCCCTTCACTTGTGGGGTGAGGCATGCAATACAGCAGTGTATGTGCAGAACCGTTGTCCTCACAAGGTTCTTGGCATGAGTACACCAGAGGAGGCTTATTCTGGCAAGAGGCCTGATATTTCCCATTTGCGGATTTTGGTTCTCCTGTCTACATGCATGTGACGAAGGATGCGAGAAGGAAGCTGGATCCAACTGCTGAGGTTGGAATATTTGTGGGGTACACTGATACACCTCACAACTATCGGGTGTATTTGTCAGACAGTCGCAAGACTGTTGTGCGACGGGATATAAAATTTCGGGAGGAGAAAGCCATGCAGTGTTCGCTTGAGAGGGAGCTACACTTGCATGCAGATGAGGAGCTGTTAGTTCCTAAGGAGGAGCTTCCGGATGTGGATCAGCCACAAGAGGAGGTTCGGGAGGTGGAAGAAACCACCCAGGCAGCGCCAACCATCAGAGGGCGCATGCGCACTACAGAAGCTGAGCGACTGGCTCGGGATGCAGAGAAGGTTGTAGGACCACCTACGGCACAGCGCAGACAGAGACAGTCACCGGATCGGTACACTGGATACATGGCTCTTGTGAGTCAATGTGTTGTGACAGAGCCATCCTCTTTTGAGGAAGCTGTGGAGGAACCCGCATGGGTTGATGCCATGATCGAGGAATATGATTCGATCGTCGGGAACAGTGCATGGGAGATTGTCCCAAGACCGGTGGGGAAATCAGTGGTGGGTTCGCGATGGATCTACAAGGTGAAGCAGGCGGCTGACGGGAGTGTGGAGAAGTACAAGGCGAGATTTGTCGCCCGTGGCTTTTCACAGATCGAGGGGATTGATTATGAGGAGACCTTTGCACCTGTCGCAAGGTACTCTTCCATACGGACAATCCTTGCTCTCTCAGCGCAGATGGGGTGGCACATTCATCAGATGGATGTGAAGACTGCGTTCCTCAATGGAGTTATTGAGGAGGAGGTGTACATAGAGCAGCCTGAAGGTTTTGAGATCTTCGGCAGTGAGTCGCATGTGTGCCGACTCAAGAGAGCACTGTACGGGTTGAAAGAAGCACCTCGTGCTTGGTACACACAGATAGACAGTTATTTCACCGGACTTGGATTCTCCAAGAGTGAGGCGGATCCTAACCTGTACCAGATTGTGGTGGAGGGGAAGTTGCTGATCATTGTACTGTATGTAGATGATCTGATTTTGACGGGTGATGAGCTGTTGATACTTTCATGCGAGGAGGATCTTGCTAGAGAGTTTGAGATGAAGGACTTGGGCCTCCTTCATTATTTCCTGGGATTGGAAATTTGGCAGCGCAGTGATGGACTATTTGTTTCGGAGCCGTATGCCGGGAGATTACGGAGAGGGTTCAACATGCGAGGCACTGGCACGGTGACACTCCTCTTCCTGGTGGTTGGAGGAAGGAGGATGCTACTTCAGCGGAGGTAGTGGATGCCACTGTCTATCGACAGTTGGTGGGGTCGCTTATGTATCTGGTCAATACATGACCCGATATATGCTATGCAGTTAACCAGCTTTCGCAAGCTATGGTTAAACCTACCAAGCTCTTTTGGAAGGCAGGCAAGCATGTATTGCGCTATATCAGAGGCACATCGGGATATGGTCTATGGTACAGACAGGAGGATGGAGTGAAGCTTTCTGGCTTCACTGATGCAGATTGGGCGGGGAGTCCAACGGACCGGAAGAGCACTTCTGGAGGAGTTTTCAGCATTGGGTCGACAGCAGTTTCCTGGTACAGCAGGAAGCAGAGATCCGTGGCACTCAGTTCAGCAGAGGCCGAGTACATGGAAGCTAGCTTGGCTGCATGCGAGGCTATTTGGATGAGGAAGATCCTCGCAGGATTGTTCAAGTTGCATTTGGAGCCTACAGTGATCTACTGTGATAACCAGAGTTGCATTAAACTCTCGGCTAATCCAGTATTTCATGATAGGTCCAAACACATCGACATCGGGTACCATCATATCAGAGATTGTGTTCAGCGGAGAATCATGATGCTTTCATATGTTCCCATGGAGGATCAGGATGCCGACATCCTGACGAAGGCGCTCACCAGGAGCAAGTTCGAATTCCACAGAGGCGGGATAGGGGTTGCAGATAATCCATATCTTGCTGAGAGGGAGTGTTGAGAATGCAGCAAGATGATGGAGCGATGGAGCTTAGTGAAATGAAGTCGCCTTCACTAAGTGGGCCCGCAGGCAAATTCTGGCGCAAAATCTATTTTTAGACTATGTCTATTTTTAGACATATGGAGCATGGTTCAGGGATTCCAGTTTGAGATTCTTGAAGTATGTGTCATGTTGGTAAAAAATAGATGAGACTCTATTTTTGAGGTCAAAGAGGTCGAAGTCTATTTTTAGACTGCCTCTCCTTAAAACAGGGAAGTCAAATATTATTTACCCTTAATAATATTTAGACTATAAACAGCAGTTTACTCTCTTGGAGCACTTCAGTTCGAGCTACAGAAGTGGCTCATGCATCTGAAAGAGGAATCACATGGTTCCCAAGGGTTTGATGGCATCATGCATGGTTGACTTCAGTTGGACTTCAGTGGCAGAAGTTTGGAGGAGTTAATGAGACAGATAGTGGAGTTGTATTCTGTTTATTTTAGTTGAACTAGTTGAGATTAGTTTAACTAGCTAATCAATTAGTTATGAGTGGAGTGAATTAAATATTATTTAATTCATTAATTATTAACTCATTATTCAACTCAAGAACACATCAGTTCACTACAGTGCATGATCAGTTCAGTGGAGACCGGTGAAAGAGGTAGATGAAAGGGTGGAGTTAGCTATCAGTGGCGACATCAGTTGTGCATGAGATTTGCACCACACTTGGAGGATTTGTCCATGACAATTGCACAGTCAAGCCAAGGAGATTCGAACCTTGGATCTCTATATAGACAGGCCTAGATTGCGCAATAGAGGCAAGGCAATTGGCGGTGAGTTTTGAACCAGTAACCTGTTCAAAACTGAGCTAGTTTGTGTGTAACTTTATGAGAAAGTACTGAGTACTTGTGAGGAGTATTGTACTGAGTTTGTTACATGATTTCTCCATTATAATATACACAATAGCTGTGGGGTTTTCAGCTATAAACTTTCCCCATACATACTGTGTTAATGTGTATGATGATTTGATGTGTTATCGCTTGATTTTATTTCCGCATGTTTGATGATCTGAGTGGAAGAGATTATGTGTTGCATATAAATTCGAATTGTATGTGATCAGGATAGTCTCGGTGGATAATTAATCATTATTCAGCAAATTTCTACAAGTTCAAATTTTGCATTGTTGGCATTCCAACCTTCTTCGTTTGAAGAAGCAATCAGAGATGACAATTGGGTGCAAGCCATGGATGACGAGATGAACTCAATTGAAAAGAATGATACATGGGATTTGGTTGATTTACCAAAAGATAAAATCCTCATTGGTGTGAAGTGGGTATACAAGACCAAAGTGAATGAGAAAGGTGAGATTGACAGATTTAAAGCAAGACTTGTAGCTAAAGGATTCTCGCAGCAACCGGGAATAGACTTTGGAGAAACTTTTTCTCCGGTAGCCAGATTGGATACTGTAAGAGCAGTTCTAGCGACAGCAGCTCAGAACAAGTGGAAAGTGTATCAGATGGATGTCAAATCAACCTTCTTGAATGGAATTCTAGAAGAAGAAATTTATGTGCAGCAGCCTCCAGGTTATGAAGTTGAAGGACAAGAAGATAAAGTTTACAGATTGAAGAAAGCGCTCTATGGACTGAAGCAAGCACCTAGAGCATGGTATAGCAGAATCGACAGTTATATGATCAAGAATGGATTTTGCAGAAGCATCATTGAGCCTACCTTATACACAAAGGTAAATGAGCATGGACAGATTTTGATAGTTTGCTTATATGTTGATGATATGATTTTTACGGGTGATCTTGAAATAGATGAATTTAAAGCAGCCATGATGAAAGAATTTGAGATGACAGACCTAGGTGTCATTAAATATTTTCTTGGCATTGAAGTTGAGCAATCTGAAAAAGGCATTTTTATTTGTCAAAATAAGTATGCAACAGATTTGCTGAAAAGATTCAGGATGGATAATTCCAAACATGTACCTACACCAGTTGCAACGGATACAAAGTTAAGTAAGAATGATGAAGGGGCGGATGTCAATCCAACTCTATTCAAAATATTGGTTGGCAGCCTCATGTATCTCACAGCGACAAGACCAGATATTATGCAGGGAGTGAGTCTGATTTCCAGATTCATGGAGACTCCAAAAGACACACATTGGAGTGTTGGAAAAATAATTCTGAGATACATAGCAGGAACCAGAGATTATGGCATAATGTATTCAAGTACAGAAAAGAAAGAATTGATTGGATACACAGATAGTGATTTTGCAGGAAGTTTGGATGATCGGAAGAGCACATCCGGTTATGTGTTCCATCTCGGTTCAGGTGTGATAGCATGGGCATCTAAGAAGCAGCCTATTGTGACATTATCATCAGCAGAAGCAGAATATGTAGCAGCAACTTCAGCAGCATGTCAAGCAGTATGGTTAAGAAGAGTATTGGATGGACTCAAGCAGAAACAACAAGGATCAACAACAATATACTGTGACAACACATCAGCGATTGTACTATCCAAGAATAGTGTGTTTCATCAAAAGAGCAAGCATATTGATACTAGATATCACTTTATTCGAGAACTTGTGAGCAATGGAGAAGTTCACTTGAAGCCTTGTAGAACTAGTGATCAATTGGCTGATATCTTTACAAAGCCATTAGCAGTAGATTTGTTTCAGTTTCACAAAAGAAACTTGGGTGTTGTAAGCCTAGCTGAGACATAGACCAGTAGGCATGTTTGAGTTGTCATAAGTTATGTTTTAGTTTAGAGGTCGTAATTAAGGGGGGGTGTTAAAATATATAATTACTTCCTCATACGAGAGATGGTGAATAGTTAAGTGGGTGGATTGAGTTGAGTTTCAGTTATACTTGGTGAGCGAGTTAGACAGTTGATTAAGTCCAGTTATGTGTGAGAGTGTTTGCATGTCAATTAGATTAAATACCCGTCATGGGTTCATTGTTTTCAAGAGAGCAAGAGAGTTTTATGATTCAGAGTTTTGTGATTAATTGAAGAGCAGCAGCTCATTGTTCGTGTGAATTATTCGTGTTATTTGTGTGATTAAATCCTCTGTCTCTCCAACATAAACTACACACTAAATTCACTATCACTTAACTCGACACACAATGAACTGACTCTCTATTTTAACCAACTTCTTCATGTTTGTAGACTACTCATAGCATTATAACCAACTTCTTCATGTTTGTAGACTACTCATAGCATTATGCTCTCTCCTTTATGATGGCTGGCAAAGGATGTTTCAGAACCGCCGTCAATTCCTGCAGCTCAGAAAGATCGACCGTCCCCCTAGCTTACATTCCCATTTGAATTCCTGCACTAACCTTGCCACGACGAGATGCATATGAAGCAGACCCAAGTCTATCTCGGGGAAAATCCTCCGCCCTGCGCTAAACAGCATCATTTTTAATTCCTTCGTTCCCGTCAAATCCACTTCCGCGCCCTCGTCTGCAAACCGCTCCGGCCTGAACTCCAACGGGTTCTGCCATGCTCCGGGGTCCTTGGCAATGGCCGTTATAAAGAAGTTGACCCAAGCCTCTGTCAGAATATCGTAACCGCCAAGCTGGCAAGGCTGAGAGACGGCGTGGGGCATGACGAAGTGGTCCGGAGGGTGACACCTCAACGACTCCTTCACAACGGCGTGAAGAAATGGCATATGCTGCACGTCGGTCGACTCCACCAGTCTCCCCTTCCCGACGACGTCGACAATCTCGTTGTATAATCTAGCCTGAACGTCTTGACGAATCACCAGATTCGCCATCAGCCATTGCAGGCAGGTGGCCGTGGTGTCGGTGCCAGCGTTAATGAATTCCGAGCAGAGCAACATGAGATCGTCGTCTTCTAGTCTCCTGTCGTTGTCCACCGTGAGATCAAACAACGAGTCCACGTATGCACCACCAGCAGTGCCGTCGCGGCGGCCGTGTATGAGCGACAGCATGGTGTCGCGCTGCCTCCGACGGATCTCCGCAGCTCTCGCCCGACGGCGTCGCTCAAAAATGCTCGGAACTGGAAGCAAGTACCTCGGACCCACGTGACCGCTTCGGGTGACCTCCTGCGTAAGGTCCTGCAAGTTCCTAATCATTTCCTCGTCAGGCTTGCTCCCAAATAGCATGTGCACGATGATGCAGAATATGACGGAATATAATTTTTCTTCAACTTTCACCGCTCCTCCATTATTCGTTGCTTTGTTCCTCAGGTTTCCCACCAGGCGCCTGATGCTCCATTTCCTTGCGACATCGAAGGATTTGATTGCCGAAGAGGTGAGGCTTTGGTTCACCAAATTCCTGCGCATGCTCCGCCACAGGGGCCCGTAGGTGGCCGTGTTGATGTTATGTTGGTTGCTGCTGAAAACTTTGCACGTTCCGCTGAGGACCGGGCGGTAGGAAAAAGCGGGGCCGCTCTGGATGAGCGCCTCATGAGCGAGGTCGCGCCCGGCGATATATATGCGAGGGGTACCACCCATCCATATGGTGAAGATGGGGCCGTATTTTTCATGGACCTTCTTCGCGAATATCTCATATGTGTCGCCAGAAAATAGTAGCTGAGGGAGGTTTCCTACAATCGGCCAAGTAAAGGGGCCTGGCAGCATGTTCTTATTCTTCCCTAAGATCAATCGAGGGAGGATTGGAGAAATTACAAAGGCGAAGAGAAACAGAAACGACTGAAAGTCGCAGAGAATCGCCATGGAATTTCGAACCTATGTGAAAGATACATGTTCCTGGAAAACGGCACCCCCTTTATAAGCGAAAAAGGGTAACGCCGGCTGTCCTGGACCTGCATTCAAATCGAGAGGACTTCCATATTTTCAAAAACGTGCACAACGGCGCAGGACTTTCATCTATTTTTCTCGGAATAGTCTATAATACGACTTTTCGGAGTTGATGTGACATCTTTATCCATGGTCATACATACATGGTATCATAGATCGCCGATGTCATTGCTTAACTTTCTGATTGTCGTGATATGATCCACGTCACCATCCGCCACCACCGTCCTACCGAGACAATGCAGACAATTAAAACATGGATCCGGGCCATTTCAAATTTAAATTTTGAATTTTAAATTTTCAAGATGCCGCGTAAAGCTACATGAATATTGGGAAGGCGCTTTCTATCGCCTGGATTTCTATCAGAATATTGGGGAGGCGGGCTTTCTATGGCCTGGATTTCTATTAGACATAGCGCCCATGTTTCCATGGCTTCGCTGTTTCAAGTATACATATCCTTGCCTTGCTTTCCCTCTTGAACACCGATGGAGAGCCTAACTGTTTTAGAAGTGGCCAGGTTCAGGTTTGATAACACTGCATGAATCTTAGGTATGTTTATTTGTCTTTTTCAAATTAAATTTCATTTTCTGCAAAGAAAAAAAAATAATTTATGTTTATTTGTTTTTTCCAAATTTAATTTCATTTTCTGGATGAAAATAATTATTTACGTCTTTCTTTCTATATCTGAAACTCAAATATTTCATGGTTCTCTTAAATTTCGAGGACTAACACTCCGAGCTTCGTCTTTTCAAAAAATTTCAAGTCCGCAAGGCAGCTGAAGCACCTTGAAAGGATTGCCATATACAATCGTGAACGTGGAGAATCTCAAAGGTGAAAAAAAAATCCATTTAAGCTCCTTGAAATACTCACATTTACTCTTCGATCGTTAGTCTTTTTGGGATTTTTATGACTCCCTCGAAAATAGAAATTCCAAACTTTATATTCATCCACCATGTAAAGTCTTTGCTGAGATTTTTATAACTCCCTGGAAAAATGTAAGCTCCAAACTTTATATTCACCCACCCACCGTGTAAAGTCTTTGCTAGGATTTTTATAACTCCCTGGAAAAATGGAAGCTCCAAACTTTATATTCACCCACCCACCGTGTAAAGTATTTACTGGGATTTTTATAACTCCCTGGAAAAATGGAAATTCCAAACTTTATATTCACCTACCGTGTAATGTCTTGGCGCTTAACTTTTGCGTTGGGGAACTGCATGGTGTTCTTATGGTGTTTTATTTACCATCACCCATAATTATAGCTCAACAATGGTTGTGAGTAGTCAGCGCCTTTTTTTTTAAATGGGAGAATTATGTGGTGTTATGTTCGATTAATGTGCATTGTGAGGATGGGAAGTACCACTCTCATGCAACTTTTTTGAGGTAGAATAACCACGTTGCATATGAGTGGAATAACCATAATACCATACTTGTAAATCATGGATAGATTATATGTGCAGCGTGAAAATAGTAATTTTTATAAAGAAAAGTATTTTACACATTTATTATTTTTTATAATTTTATATATTCTTTATTTTCTATAATATTGCTACTTTTAAAAAAACATATATAATATCTTGATTAACATATTAATTTATTTAGATTTAACATTTACAGTTTTTTCTTTGAGTAATTAAAGTTTTTTTTTAGCTTTTTTCTTCTATATTTATATTTCTTAATGGTAATTAAAATCAAATTTAATTTATATTTAAAATTTAAATAAAAATATAACTATAAAATATTTTGAATATCTTTTTTTTTAATAAATTATTTGAGTAATTTTGAAAAATCAAGGTTCTCTATAAATAATTTTTATAGAATTTTTTTTTAGAAATTATAAATGAGTATGTTGAATTTTTTTTTTTAAGTATTAAGTTTAAATAAAGCTAACAAATTGAACATAATGTCAATGCATATACCTAGTCCACCCCATAATTGAAAAAAATTGTTCCTCCAAAATATTCTTTTAATTTAGTAATACTAGTGTGCTAATAAAATATGCACATTTTATAATAATATAACATTTTATATTAATGCTCATGCATTATAGTGATTGGAAACATGCATACAAACATGAGGGTTACCTCATGGATTCCAATCACGTGGGTCAAATTAAATTACATTGCTATAAAGAAAATAAAGAAAATGGACTAGTAGTAGAGATTTTTTCTTCACATTGTTTCATCTCATTTTTGTCCACAACATGCCATTGTGGGATTTGAGGACACTTGAAGGATTTTTACACCATGTTTGAATGAAAGTATCAAGTTGTGAATTTTATTTATTTGGTTTATTAAAAGTTTCCCTTTCATTTTACATAGTCATGTTAAGAAATGAATATGTTTATGTTAAGTCAAGTAAGATTTTTATTTATTTGGTTTATTAAAAGTTTCTCCCTCAATTTACATAATCATGTTAAGAAATGTTTATGTTAAGTTAAGTAAAATTAAATTAAAGTATACATTGTAAATAATTTAGATTGCTTTGGAATAGGTTGGAAATATAATAGATGTGAACCAAATCAATTTAAATAGTTAAAATGTGAAATATTTCAAAAACAATATATATAATAAATATAAATGAAATTTATCTAACTATTTAACTTTATTCATTTCTATCACATTTCAAAATTTAGAAACTACAATCACATTTCAAAATTTCAAACCTACAATTAATTGAGTTTAAATAAGCTTGATAGCATTACAAAAGAGTGAAAAATTCTAGAAGTATTTTATTGACTTTGAGTTGTAATTATTTAATAATATGTTTATGTTGTAATTATCCTTTTTAAATAATGGTACAATAATACTTCACTATACAATTCACTTCCTACAACCCAAAATGTTAAAGTCATTTGAATTAATGAAAGGACTTTAATTTTCTAGTATATTCAATCTTAAAATAACATTATGATTAATTAATTCCAAAAATTTACAAACATGTGGGAGGAAACTATATAATGATTTAAATAATAAATTAATTTTGATTTTAGTTGTGAAATAATGTATATATACTTTAAGTAAATTAATTTTCTAAATCAAGTAATTTATTTGTAATTTTATAATTGATATAAATATATTAGTTTTAGAGGAATATATGATTTATTATATTATTATAAGTTTCTACATGTAATATAAAGTACAATAAAGAAAAATTAGTACTTCAATCCTCTTTAAGAGGTGGTTAGGGTTTATCTAATAACTCCAACATGAAATGACTTATTCGGAAATATATAAGTTGCCTCTCCTTGATCACTTTATTCGGAAACACATGGGGAGCACTGGATTACTCAATTCCAAACAATCTCCCCCCCCCAAACACTAATCGGGGGTGTTTGTTGAGACCATGATTATTGTTAGACCAAAACCTGTAGGTGTTAGTAAACTAATGTATCACCAGAGTTAATAGATCCTCAAGAGGTGGTTAACTTACATGTCACGAAACACACGTTGAGCATTGGATTATCCAATTCCCAACACTATTATCAATTTGGCTCATTTGTCCTTGCAGATCAATTCCTTAATCATGGCAACCTTGCCTCCCTCTAGTCAAAATTCTTTGTAACCCTTATATTACAACAAGAGGGATTATAGTTTAACTCTATAGTATAAACTATAAACTATAATTAAAAATGATAATTATGATGGCAGTTTTCATTATTTGATAGCTTATAAAAATAATTAACGAAATCTTATAAGTTTTGTATAGTAAATTTGTTACCCTCTTGTTGTAATATAAGGGATTATAGATAGAGTTACCAATATATATTCACTTGGCATAATATACAAAAATAATTATATAGTTTGATATAGGAAGAAAATACCATACCGATAAAAGGAAAAATGGTGGGATGACTTGGAAATATGACCTGGATTAGAGGGTGTAGCAATGCTAAGGTGGTGGCCAAGTGGCATCCAGACTTGTAATCATGTAGGTGATAGATTATTAGGTGTCAGGGTATTGGAAGATCAACAATTTGAACGACTTTGGTTTTCTTGTAGGTTTTCGATGGGCCTCTTAGGCCTACATAACAGGCATCACACATTTATCACTAAATACTAACAAAATATATGAATATGTATGTAATAAATGAAAAATATAATTAAAAAATGATTAGTTGAAGTTGGTACATCCACTCTAACCATTTCCCTAATGTATAAATGTGTATGACGACTAAATACCAATATGGGTAAATTTCCTTTCGAGTACATCTCTCCGTGTGTATATATGCATTACAATGCAATTTTTTCTTGGATACTTGTTGACCTTGCAACAAATTGGTGGAATTCCCTCCTTCATTCCACATGGGTAATAGTAGTAGCAAATGGAGATTAAATGTGAAAAATGGAAAGTCCAATTTTTTCTGAGATGATTGTAGAAAACATTATGTTTATAGAGGAATGTTGACGCTGTGTAAAAGCTCATGGAAGTTGTTTTACAACAGAAAATTCCTTTGTATGCACATTGATTAATTGTGAATGATAAAGTGTGTTTGAATATTCTCATGAAGGATGATAATAGATGATCCTCAAGAAATATGCACAAAAGATGAAATAAATGAAGGCATGAAGAAGTTGAAGATTTCTTCCAACTATGGTTTATTTGATGATAGTTGTGTTAATTCAGAAATTGAGTGACGGAGTATGTGCTGGCCAATGGTTCAAATGGCTAGTAACTCAAATGATGATGATAGGTATAAGTTATCAATAACCCCTCCAGAAAACATGTTCTTGCTATATGGTTTATTGATCGAGTTGATTGTTAAGCATATTAAGGAATTTACCTAATTATCAAGAGATAAACAATGAGATTAGAGGATCGTTATTGTGACCAATATGAAGAAAGAATGGTTGATCGACTCAAAAGTTATACACCTTTAGAAATTTCAAATATGAGTAGATAATTTGATGCAGCTCCATGAACCCAAGCTTTAATAGTGTGATGCATACATATTTGGTTTCGATAGAACATAATTCATAAATTCATGGAGAAGTGAATAGAGTGCAAAAAGAGATTGTTATCAAGGGGGAGATTGTTGGGTATTTATTTATTTTTATTATTTAAATTCATTTCTCTGATCTTTCATTGGTTAATACTTTTCACTTCTTATTGGAGACTGCATTGTAATTCAGGGCTTTCATTTATTGAATAGGTCGCTGCTCTATGCGCTGTCATAATGATATTAGATGGGATTTTGCAGAGATTTTCATGAAAATTAATAGCAACCTCATATTACGATGTGCGCCTCCTACCCTGCCTTGCTCTGCAATTTAATATATATTATCACATATTGCTGGAATTCTTATAACCATACATTGTGGCCCCAATTTATACGTTGAGTACTCTGCCACATTAAATGCACTGGTACTTACTGACCATTTTATTGATTCGATATCCATTGTCTCATCGGTTTTGAATCCTTCCGTGTGATTTGTTGCAGTCACCATTTACTACTGCCATACATTCCGTCTCTCGATGTACTAATCTCAACAAGAAATTTTCTCAAAATAGGGATTAATTAATTTTCACGCTCGCTTCACATGGCTTCCTCTGTCCGGAGTTTAACACATTGATATGAGGGATAATCCCCGGATCCAATGCCACATGGACGGCAGGAAGAGCATTCACGTTAAGGGTTTCTCAAGGTATAAGGATTTTAGTTTTCACTTTTGTACATGCAACATCCGACTAGTTCTGAGCATTTCGCCTCCGCTACTGATAGAAATTTGATAACCTTCTAGGACCGAGAAGGTAAACGCAATTCTGCATGGTGAAACCAGTTTTCCATTCTCCTACAGGTTTCGTATTCGGTTGATTTTCCTCATTCAATAATTTTCTTTGATTTATTGCGGCTTTACTCTACAACGTTTGTTTTCTCCATGTGGTCTTGTTTCTTTGGTTTAATCTTAGTTTCATGTTTGTATATAGTGACATATCCAAAAGCTGACGAATGCGGCTCGACTATTTTCTGGTTAATGTAAGTAACTTCATAAGACTTTTAAACTATTGGAATAATTCACGTTTCCTCCTTTGTGAAAAATGAATTGTTGAAATGTTACTTTCAACAGTGGCTGTGCAGAGCCGCTTTATATTTTCTTCTCCAGGTTTATGTACTCCCAACTACTTTCTAAAATTGTGAATAGTCAGTTTCAGTTTTTCATTTGAATCGATGCAGTCTTTTTATTTGAAGAACAGAGTTTTTTTTTGTGTTCGGGATAGTCTCTGTTTTGGGCAAAACAGAGTACCTTTTTTTTATATACATAGTCAAACAGATATTTTCTGTGTACGCGGGCGTTTAGTTCTAAACCCCGTGGTCCCCATAGGAGGAACAATGTCTTGTTGATGTGTCGAGTTCCGCAAGCGGAACGTTTTCCATTTAATACATCGGCCTTTGTTTTATGTTACGGCCCGATGCGATACACACATCACAATAAAAATACAACTTAACAATCGCCCTCCACCGTAGTCGAGGCCCGCTGGTCCCACAGACCACGCGACACTACAATATACAATCGCAAGTTTTTGAATCGCAACTCTTTTGAGTATGGCCCGATTGCACTTTGAAGTGGCGGACCCGACCTTTTATTTTGGCGCAGTTTAATTGATCAATTGCATCCGTCTCCAAAATTGCAATAAAAGATCACAATGTTTTTGCACAGGCTCGATCGCACATGTTTGAAGTCCGGACCCGATGCCATTTATTATGGCGGATTTAATTGTTTGATCGCATCTGCTTTCCAATCGCGATCGGAGTTTTTTATTTGGTCGCGTGTTTTGTTATGTCACGGACCCGATGGAGGTTATGCAACGGATTTAAATATGGGCCATCGCGTCCGTTATGTAATCGCAATCGAAATTTTTTTGTTGTCGTTTGTTTTGTGTTTAAAGCGCGGACCCGATGCAAATATACAATGGATTAAATCACGCGTTCAAAGCACTATTGTAAAGTGGGCCCCGACAACTTTTAAATAGATTTGTTTCAAAAAGTTTTAATATAGTTTTGTTTTAAAACAGATTTATGTTATTTCGTTTTAAAATAGGCGCGACATATAAAAAGCCAAAAAGGCCCGAGAGCCTGTAGTATGTAATTGTTTTGATTTGCACAACAGTGCGGGAAGAATACACAGTAGTGTAGTTTTGTTATTACACACAGAGACAGAGTGTTGTTTCATGTGAGACAGTGAAGTCTTTTGGTGTGCACTATGTTAGCATCAGTCACTATTTTGAATCCCTCTGTTAGAGGAAGAATTTGTAACAGTTTTTTTTTAAGAAATAGAAGTTTGTTTTCAGAGTTGAAACTCTATCTCCTGTCAAGAAATTTTATTAATTTCTCTGTGTTGAAGAGGGGAGTTTACTCTCTCCATTGTTATTCTGGAATTTTCAATATTCCAACATGGTATCAGAGCTAGGCCAGGCTCTTTGAAGATCAAAGAAGCTGTAGGAAGGAGTTCTTTGTTGCAGCAGCCTCTCCAGCAGTGTGAAGAATCAGCCAAAAAGAATTCAAGGTATTTCTCTATACAGTTTATTGTGTTATTGTTGCAGAATAGTGAGTTATTTTAAATACACAGTCAAGTGTTTTTTGAATCATAGTTAAGAGTGCATAATGGCTGGAGCCAGCACTGCTATGGGTATGGGAAATATCCATCTCCCAATATTTAATGGGAAGAATTATGACTACTGGTCAATAACTATGAGAGCTTTATTTGTCTCCCAAGACTCATGGGAATTTGTTGAGGATGGCTTTGTAGAGCCAGCAAATGAAGAAGAGTTTGGAGATTTAACTCAAGAAGAGAAAGAGTTGCTGAAAAGCATTAGGAAGAAAGACTCCAAGGCTCTCTTCTTATTGTATCAAGCAGTGCATGAGAGTGTGTTTCCTAGGATAGCAGTAGCCAAGAAATCCAAAGAAGCATGGGAAACTCTCAAGACAGCCTATCAAGGCATGGAAAAAGTGAAGACAACAAAACTTCAGTTGCTGAGGATAGACTTTGAAACTCTCTGTATGAAAGAGTCAGATACTATTGACTCATTCTTCACTCATGTGATTGGAATGGTCACACAAATAAAATCTCATGGAAAGACTCTTGAAGATAAGAGGATTGTGGAAAAACTCTTGAGTCTACCCTCAAGATTCGATGTGATTGTCACCACCATAGAGGAGACTAAGGATCTCACAAAGTTCACAGTGGATGAGCTACATGCATCACTGATGACTCATGAGCAGAGATTGGGTAGGAGTGAAAACTCATCTCTGAAGCATGCCTTTAAGACCCAAATGTCTTTCGGAAGAGGAAGAGGGCAAGGTAGAGGAAACAAGAGAGGAAGAGGCAGAAGCCAGAACAGAGGTGGAAGGAACAGTCTAGAAAATGCTCAAGGAAGGGGAAGCAATCCAAATCAGCATCGAGGCCAAGGCAGCAGCTAGCAAAGTGGTCAGCAGAATGCTCAAGGACAAAGGTATGATAAGTCCAATGTCCAATGTCACTATTGTAAAAAATATGGTCATTATGCTAATGAATGTAGAAAGAAGTAGCATGATATGGGAAGTAGAACTAGTGCAAATTTCACTAGAGAAAATATCAGCCAAGATAATATGTTTTTAGCTTGTAATATGGCTGAAGAAAAAAGTGAGGATTTATGGTTTCTAGACTCCGGTTGCAGTAACCATATGACAGGAAGCATAGCAATGTTTTCTATGCTAGATGAGAGCGTGAAGTCACAAGTCACACTAGGAACTGATAGCAAAGTTTCCGTTATGGGAAAAGGAAATGTAAATGTTTTAACAAATAAAGGTGCAAAGAAATCCATAGCAGATGTCTATTATGTTCCAGGAATGAAGTGTAACCTCTTAAGTTTTGGACAGCTTGTTCAAAAGGGGTATAATGTATTTTTGAGGATGATGTTTGTAGCATCATGGACAAACCACCCAGCAAAAAATGTATTGCTGAAGTGAAGATGACAAGGAAAATAATGTTCCCTCTTAGAATGAGAGCAGATTTGAAAAATGAAGAAAAGATAGCAGCAGTGGCAAAATAGGCTTTCCAAAGCGAACCAAAAGATGACAATTGGTTGTGGCACTTGAGATTTGGACATCTCAACTTTGGAGGTCTTAATCAGTTGAACAGAAAAGGAATGGTAAGAGGTTTACCATTGATAGAGAAACCAGACAGCCTTTGTGAAGGTTGTATCTTGGGGAAACAACATAGAGAAAGCTTTCCTCCGGGAAAAGCATAAGGGCAAAGGCACCTTTAGAGATTGTCCACTCAGATTTGTGTGGACCGATGAAAACTCCATCGCTTGCTAGCAGCCACTACATGTTAACATTCATAGATGATTTTACAAGAAAAACTTGGGTTTACTTTTTGAAAAACAAAAGTGAAGTGTTTGAAAGGTTCTGCAATTTCAAAGCACTTATTGAGAACCAAAGTGGGTTGCATATCAAAGTCCTAAGGACTGATAGAGGAGGTGAGTATATCTCTAAATATTTTCTACGTTTTTGTAGAGAAAATGGTATTCATAAGCAGTTTACAACAAGATATACTCCGCAGAAAAATGGAGTAGCCGAAAGGAAGAATAGAACCATAATGGACATGGTGAGGAGTATGTTAAAGGCAAATCATTTGCCTAATGATTATTGGGCTGAAGCTGTACATTGTGTAGCGTACATTTTGAATAGGTGCCCTGCAAAAGCAGTGATGAACAAAGTGCCGGAAGAGGCATGGAGTGGCACAAAGCAAAGTGTCACACACATGAAGGTTTTTGGATGTGTGGCTTATGCACACATACCGGATCAGCTAAGAAAGAAGTTGGCCAACAAGGGGGAGAAATGTATTTTCATTGGATACAATGAGGAATCCAAGGCTTATAGGTTGTATAGCCCATCCACCAAGAAGTTTATTGTGAGCAGAGATGTTCAGTTCATTGAAGAAGAAGCTTGGGATGGAAGCATAGAGAAAACAGTGAATGTTAAACATTGTTTATCTCATGATGAAAATGATGATGAATTGGCTGAAATACATCCCCAAACAGTAGCACCAACACAAGAGCAGCAAAGCACACCCTTGAGGAGAAATGAAAGTGCTTCTCCAAGCACACCACAAGGAGGAAATTCAAGTGCTTCCTCAGGCATTTGTACACCTAGTGAAAGAGGTAAGAAGTTCAGAAATTTGAATGACATTTATGCACAAGAGGTAGAAAATGAAGGTATCAATTCTTTGTTTGTTTTATATTGTCATGTTGATGATCCTGTTCATTTTGAAGAAGCTATTAAGGATAAGAAATGGATAGAAGCTATGGATGAGGAGATTAATGCCATAGAAAGAAACAAGACTTGGGATTTGGTTGAACTCCCAAAAGGTAAAGATGTCATTGGAGTTAAATGGGTCTACAAGACCAAGAGTAATGCTGAAGGCAAAATAGAGAGACACAAGGCAAGACTTGTCGTCAAAGGTTATAAGCAGAAGCATGGGATAGATTATAAGGAAACTTTCGCACCGGTTGCTAGAATGGAAACCGTGAGAACAGTGTTGTCCATAGCAGCACAAAACAAGCAGAAAGTTTACCAAATGGATGTGAATTCAGCATTCCTAAATGGAGTGTTAATCGAAGAGGTTTACATTGAACAGCCTCTCGGCTATGAAAAGAAAGACCAAGAGCACAAAGTGTGCAAGTTGAAGAAAGCTCTTTATGGGCTAAATCAAGCACCAAGAGCATGGTACAGTAGGATAGATTCCTATCTACTGGAAAATGGATTTGAAAAGTGTGAGGGAGAACCCACCCTCTACATCAAAGAAAAAGATGGAAAAATGTTGATTGTAGTTCTATATGTTGATGATGTTATTTTCACAGGTAATGATGATTACCTTATTGAAAATTTTAAAACAGTCATGAAAGAAGAATTTGAAATGACTGACATGGGTTTGTTGAGATACTTCTTAGGAATAGAAGTAGAACAAGATGAAAATGAGATTTTTATCTCACAGGAAAAATATGTTAATGAAGTGCTTGAAAGATTTAATATGTAGGAAAGCAAAGCAACAATCACTCCCACAATTATGGGATTAAAATTCAGCAGAGAGGACAGCAGCAAGGATTTTGATTCTAGCTTATACAAGAGCATAGTTGGCAGCCTCATGTATTTGACTGCAACTAGGCCAGACATAATGCATGCTGTTAGTTTAATTTCCAGATTCATGGAGAAGCCAAATGATGCACATTGGCAGGCAGCGAAGCGAATTCTGAGGTATGTTAAAGGTACTGAAAGATTTGGTATTTTATATACTGCTTCAGCATGTTCAGATTTAGTTGGATACATTGACAGTGATTGGGCTGGAAGTGTAGATGATCAGAAGAGCACTTCCGGTTATGTTTTTCACATGGGTTCAGGAGCCATTTCATGGGCTTCTAAAAAGCAGCCTATTGTAGCGTTGTCTACAGCATATGCAGAATATGTGGCAGCTACAGCAGCAGCGTGTCAAGAAATTTGGATGAGAAGGATGTTAAGGAGTTTGTGCCAAGAGCAGACAAAAGGAACGGTGATTTTTTGTGACAATAGCTCAGCTATTGCATTATCTAAGAATTATGTGTTTCACAAGAGGATGAAACACATTGAAACAAAATTTCACTACATCAGAGAATTGGTAAACAATGGTGAAATTATTTTGGAACACTGCAGAACTCAGGAGCAGTTTGCAGACATTCTGACCAAGCCATTGGGACATAAGAGTTTCGAATTTTTGAGAAAATGCCTGGGTATGACTGATAACCTAGCAATTGAAAGTAAGGGGGACTGTTGAAATGTTACTTTCAACAGTGGCTGTGCAGAGCCGCTTTCTATTTTCTTCTCCAGGTTTATGTACTCCCAGCCGCTTTCTAAAATTGTGAACAGTCAATTTCAGTTTTTCATTTGAATCGATGCAGTCTTTTTATTTGAAGAACAAAGTTTTTTTTTGTGTTCGGGACGTCTCTGTTTTGGGCAAAACAGAGTACCTTTTTTTTATATACACAGTCAAACAGATATTTTCTGTGTACGAAGACTTTAGTTCTAAACCCCGTGATCCCCACAGGAGGAATAGTGTCTTGTTGATGTGTCGAGTTCCGCAAGCGGAACGTTTTCCGTTTAATACAACGGCCTTTGTTTTATGTTACGGCCCGATGCGATACACACATCGCAATCAAAATAAAACTTAACAATCGCCCTCCACCATAGCCGAGGCCCGCTGGTCCCACAGACCACGCGACATTACAATATACAATCGCAAGTTTTTGAATCGCAACTCTTTTGAGTATGGCCCGATCGCACTTTGAAGTGGCAGACCCGACCTTTTATTTTGGTGCAGTTTAATTGATCAATCGCATCCGTCTCCCAAATCGCAATCGGAGATCGCAATTTTTTTGCACAAGGCTCGATCGCACATGTTTGAAGTCCGGACCCGATGCCATTTATTATGGCGGATTTAATTGTTTGATCGCATCCGCTTTCCAATCGCGATCAGAGTTTTTTATTTGGTCGCGTGTTTTGTTATGTCACGGACCTGATGGAGGTTATGCAGCGGATTTAAATATGGGCCATCGCGTCCGTTATGTAATCACAATCGAAATTATTTTGTTGTCGTTTGTTTTGTGTTTAAAGCGCGGACTCGATGCAAATATACAATGGATTAAATCGTGCGTTCAAAGCGCTATTGTAAAGTGGGCCCCGACAGCTTTTAAATAGATTTGTTTTAAAAAGTTTTAATATAGTTTTGTTTTAAAACAGATTTATGTTATTTCGTTTTAAAATAGGCACGGCATATAAAAAGCCAAAAAGGCCCGAGAGCATGTAGTATGTAATTGTTTTGTTTTGCACAGCAGTGCGGGAAGAATACACAGCAGTGTAGTTTTGTTATTACACACAGAGACAGAGTGTTGTTTCGTGTGAGACAGTGAAGTATTTTTGTGTGCACTGTGTTAGCAGCAGTCACTATTTTGAATCCCTCTGTTAGAGGAAGAATTTGTAACAGTTTTTTTTTTAAGAAATAGAAGTTTGTTTTCAGAGTTGAAACTCTGTCTCCTGTCAAGAAATTTTATTAATTTCTCTGTGCTGAAGAGAGGAGTTTACTCTCTCCATTGTTATTCTGGAATTTTCAATATTCCAACATGAATTTGAACTGGAGTTTACCAGACCTCTCTCATGCGTTCATCATTAATTAAGACCTCTCTCATGCGTTCATCATTAATTAATTCGATGTGCATTTTCGTGAATATGTCGGAGACAGAGTCAGTTAATTGACATTGCCTTGCATCTCTCACTGCATTAACTAGGTTATTACTCTCTCATTTACAGTGTTGTGACGAAATTCCTGTCGGAACGAATAATAACTCATCGTTTTTTATTCGAGGTTAATTAAACCCAGAGTTGCGCCAGTCTCATGACACAACGTCTTAATTCTTAGGCTACAATGCTCGGACCCTATCGCGTTTAGGTAAATCGTCTTTATTTAAAATTTCCCTATCATATAACACTGTTGTTTCTGTTGGAATTAATTGTCAACTGCCAAGATACAGCAGCGCAGCACAACAAAGAACAGCGGCAAGACTGTCCGTGGGGGTCAAGGCAGGCAGAGCCGGTGATGGGTGAACCCCATCGGAACGGCTGTTGTAATATACAGTCGGGCCCACACTATACAGCGGCAAGGTAAGTCCGCGGGGGTCGTGAAAGTTTTGTGGGCGGAGGTTCTTACCCCCTCGGAACAGCTGGGGGCCCACATATCATATGGACCATATGTTATATATGATCGCCGGTTAAATGTTTTTATCACGACATTTTTTTAACAATTGGTTTTAAATGTTTTAAAGTTTATTTGTTTTATTTTTAATATATATAACACATATATATATTAAAAGGCCCGTGAGGCAAAGGGTTGTAATGTTATTACACCGGAATGTAATTTTTATTACACAGCAGAACCGTTAATATATGCACAGTAAATGTTTATGAAAGCACAGCAGTGCTGGAATAAAAATCAAAGTGCCAGCAAACAGAACTTGACTTCAATGCGTTTCCAAGCGGTGCTGACAGAAGTAATGAGCCATAATGATTTCTGAAGCGGTGAATTTAGTGGTTGTATGTCAGTTAATGGCATTAATTCAACCTGAGATCTTTTGGGATATTTCTGTTTTGTAATATGTAGAGACAGAGTCGTTCTGTTAATTGTAATGTTTTTATATATGCACAGTAGCGTATTGTAAAACACAGAGAGCAGAGTTTTATGCACAGCAGAGTGCATTTTTGTAAAAGACAGAGAGCTGTAATTTATTTTATTACACACAACAGAGTGTTTTAGAAAAATACAGAGCATACACAACAGTGTTTATTTAGTGAGACAGAGTGTGTTTTTACACAGACAGTGAGTTTTATTTGTGCACTGTGACAGTAGCAGTCACAATTGCAAATCCCTCTTTTGAGGAAGAATTGTAACATCAGTTTTTTTTATATATGGAATATAAATTTTTCTAAGTTGAAACTCTGTCTGTGAATGAGATTTTAAAATTTTTCTCTGTGTTAAGGAAGACAGTTTTATTGTTTTGGAATTCTGAAAATTCCAACATGGTATCAGAGCCAATCCAGGCTATTTGAAGGTCAAATAAGCTGAAAGAAAGGAGTTCTTTGTTGCAGCAGCCTCTCCAGCAGAGTGAAGGTTCAGGCAAGAAGAATTCGAAGGTATTTCTCTATACATTTTTTGTGTAACTGTTGCAATACAGCCAGTTATTTACATACACAGTCCAGTGTTTTTATATCATAGTTAGAAGTGCAGAATGGCAGGCGCCAGCACAGGTATGAGTTTGGGAAATATCCATCTCCCACAATTCAATGGAAAAAATTATGACTACTGGTCAATAACTATGAGGGCTTTATTTACCTCACAAGAGTTATGGGAATTAGTTGAGGATGGCTTTGAAGAGCCAGCAAATGAAGTAGAGTTTCTTCTTTTAACTCAGGCAGAAAGGGAGTCACTGAAGAACAATAAGAAGAGAGATGCCAAGGCTCTTTTCTTCTTGTATCAAGCAGTGCATGAGAGTGTGTTTCCAAGGATAGTAGCAGCTAAGAAATCCAGTGAAGCATGGGAAACTCTCAAGACAGCTTATCAGGGTATGGAGAAGGTGAAGACAACAAAACTTCAATTGCTGAGGAGATACTTTGAGACTCTTTGTATGAAAGAGTCAGATAACATTGACTCATTCTTCACTCATGTGATTGGAATGGTCACACAAATAAGATCTCATGGAGAGACTCTTGAAGACAAGAGGATTGTGGAAAAACTCTTGAGAAGTTTACCCTCAAGATTCGATGTGATTGTCACCACCATAGAAGAGACAAGGGATCTCACAAAGTTTTTAGTGGATGAAATACATGCATCACTGATTACCCATGAACAGAGATTGGGTAGGAGTGAAAACTCATCTCTTGAGCAAGCCTTTAAGACCCAAATGTCTTTTGGAAGAGGAAGAGGGCAAGGCAAAGGAAGAGGAAGAGGCAGAAGCCAAAACAGAGGTGGAAGGAACAGTCCAGCAAATGCTCAAGGAAGGGGCAGCAATCCAAATCAGCATCAAGGCCAAGGCAGTAGCCAATAGAATGGTCAGCAGAATGCTCAAGGACAAAAGTATGATAAATCCAATGTCCAATGTTATAATTGTAAGAAATATGGTCATTATGCTAATGAATGTAGAAAGAAGAAGCAGAATGATATGAGAAGTGAAACTAGTGCAAATTTCACAAAAGATAATATCAGTCAAAGTAATTTGTTTTTAGCTTGTAATATGGCTGAAGAAAAGAGTGAAGATTTATGGTTTCTAGACTCCGGTTGTAGTAATCATATGACATGAAACTTAGCAATGTTTTCTATGTTAGATGAGAGTGTGCAGTCACAAGTCACACTAGGAACTGATAGCAAAGTTTCTGTTATGGGAAAAGGAAATGTAAATGTTTTAACAAGATTAGGTGCAAAGAAATCCATAGCAGATGTTTATTATGTTCCAGGAATGAAGTGTAACCTCTTAAGTGTTGGACAGCTTGTCCATAAGGGGTATAATGTTTTCTTTGATAATGATGTTTGTACCATCATGGATAAACCACCCAGCAAACAGTGTATTGTTGAAGTGAAGATGACAAGGAACAGGATGTTCCCTCTCAGAATGAGAGCAGACTTGAAGAATAGTGAAGAGAAAGCAGCAGTTGCACAGGAGACTTACCAAAGCGAACCAAAGGATGATAATTGGTTATGGCACTTGAGATTTGGACATCTCAACTTTGGAGCTCTTAATTTGTTGAACAGAAAAGGAATGGTAAGTGGTTTACCATTGATAGAGAAACCGGACAGCCTTTGTGAAGGTTGTATTCTTGGGAAACAACACGGAGAAAGTTTTCCTTCTGGGAAAAGCATAAGGGCAAAAGCACCCTTAGAGATTGTCCACTCAGATGTATGTGGACCGATGCAAACTCCATCACTTGCTAACAGCCACTATATCTTAACATTCATAGATGATTTTACAAGAAAAACTTGGGTTTACTTTTTGAAAAACAAAAGTGAAGTGTTTGAAAAAATTTGCAATTTCAAAGCACTTGTTGAGAAACAAAGTGGGCTGCATATCAAAGTCTTAAGGACTGATAGAGGAGGTGAGTATATATCTAAATATTTTCTACGTTTTTGTAGAGAAAATGGTATTCAAAAGCATTTTACAACTAGATATACTCCGCAGCAAAATGGAGTAGCCGAAAGGAAGAACCGAACCATAATGGACATGACGAGGAGTATGTTAAAGGCAAAGCATTTGCCGAATGATTATTGGGCTGAAGCTGTACATTGTGCAGCGTATATCTTGAACAGGTGCCCTACAGAAGCAGTTATGAACAAAGTGCCAAAAGAGGCATGGAGTGGCGCAAAGCAAAGTGTCACACATATGAAGGTTTTTGGATGTGTGGCTTATGCACACATTCCGGATCAGCTAAGGAAGAAGTTGGACAGCAAGGGGGAGAAATGTATTTTCATTGGATACAGTGAGGAATCCAAGGCCTACAGGTTATATAACCCATCCAACAAGAAGTTTCTTGTGAGCAGAGATGTTCAGTTCATTGAATAGGAAGCTTGGGATGGAAGCATAGAGAAGACGGTGAATGTTAAACATTGTTTATCTCATGATGAGAATGATGATGAGGTGGCTGAAATACATCCCCAAACAGCAACACCAACACCGCAAAGTACACCCTTGAGGAGAAATGAAAGTGCTTCTCCAAGCACACCACAAGGAGGAAATTCAAGTGCTTCTTCAAGCACTTGTACACCTACTGAAAGAGGTAAGAAATTCAGAAGTTTGAAAGAGATTTATGAACAAGATATAGCTAATGAAGGTATCAATTCTTTGTTTGCTTTATATTGTCATGTTGATGATCCTGTTCATTTCGAAGAAGCCATCAAGGATGAGAAATGGATAGAAGCTATGGATGAGGAAATTAATGCCATAGAGAGGAACAAAACTTGGGATTTGGTTGAACTCCCAAAAGGTAAAGATGTTATTGGAGTTAAATGGGTCTACAAGACCAAGAGTAATGCTGAAGGCAAGATAGAGAGACACAAGGCAAGACTTGTTGTCAAAGGCTATAAGCAGAAGCATGGCATTGATTATGAGGAAACTTTCGCACCGGTTGCAAGAATGGAAACCGTGAGAGCAGTGTTGTCCATAGCAGCACAAAACAAATGGAAAGTTTACCAAATGGACGTGAAGTCAGCATTCCTGAATGGAGTGTTAATGGAAGAGGTTTACATAGATCAACCTCTCGGCTATGAGAAGAAAGGCCAAGAGCACAAAGTGTGCAAGTTGAAGAAGGCTCTTTATGGGCTGAAGCAAGCGCCAAGAGCATGGTACAGTAGGATAGATTCATATCTACTGGAAAATGGTTTTGAAAAGTGTGAGGGAGAACCCACCCTCTACATCAAAGAACAAGACGGTAAAATCTTGATTGTAGTATTGTATGTTGATGATGTTATCTTTACAGGTAATGATGATTGTCTTATTGAACATTTTAAAACAGTCATGAAAGAAGAATTTGAAATGACTGACATGGGTTTGTTGAGATACTTCTTGGGAATAGAAGTAGAACAAGATGAAAATGGGATTTTTATCTCACAAGCAAAGTATGTTAATGAGGTACTTGAAATATTTAACATGCAGGAGTGCAAAGCAGCAATCACTCCCACAGTGATGGGATTAAAACTCAGCAGAGAGGACAACAGCAAGGATTTTGATCCTAGCTTGTACAAGAGCATAGTTGGCAGCCTTATGTATTTGACTGCAACTAGGCCGGACATAATGCATGTTGTTAGTTTGATTTCCAGATTCATGGAAAAGCCAAAGGATTCACATTGGCAAGCAACAAAAAGAATTTTGAGGTATGTTAAAGGAACAAAGAGGTTTGGTATTTTCTATACTACTTCAGAATGTTTAGATTTAGTTGGATACACAGACAGTGATTGGGCTGGAAGTGTAGATGATCGGAAGAGCACTTCTGGTTATGTTTTTCATATGGGTTCAGGAGCCATTTCATGGACTTCTAAGAAACAACCCATTGTAGCATTGTCTACAGCAGAGGCAGAATATGTGGCAGCTACAGCAGCAGCGTGTCAAGTGGTTTGGATGAGAAAAATGTTGAGAAGCTTATGTCAAGAACAGGTAAAAGGGACAGTGATCTTTTGTGACAATAGCTCAACTATTGCATTGTCTAAAAATTTTGTTTTTCATAAAAGAACAAAGCACATTGACACCAAGTTTCATTTCATACGGGAATTGGTTAGCAATGGCGAGATTGTTTTGCAGCATTGCAGAACGGAGGATCAATTTGTAGATATCCTCACAAAGCCACTACAGCAGAAAAGCTTTGAATATTTCAGGAAATGCTTGGGTATGCAGGAAAACCCAACAGTTGAAATTAAGGGGGAGTGTTGGAATTAATTGTCAACTACCAAGATACGGCAGCGCAGCACAACAAAGAACAGCGGCAAGACTGTCCGTGGGGGTCAAGGCAGGCAGAGCCGGTGATGGGTGAACCCCATCGGAACGGCTGTTGTAATATATAGCCGGGCCCACACCATACAGCGGCAAGGTAAGTCCGCGGGGGTCGTGAAAGTTTTGTGGGCGGAGGTTCTTACCCCCTCGGAACAGTTGGGGGCCCACATATCATATGGACCATATGTTATATATGATCGCCGGTTAAATGTTTTTATCACGGCATTTTTTTAACAGTTGGTTTTAAATGTTTTAAAGTTTATTTGTTTTATTTTTAATATATATAACACATATATATATTAAAAGGCCCGTGAGGCAAAGGGTTGTAATGTTATTACACCGGAATGTAATTTTTATTACACAGCAGAACCGTTAATATATGCACAATAAATGTTTATGAAAGCACAGCAGTGCTGGAATAAAAATCAAAGTGCCAACAAACAGAACTTGACTTCAATGCGTTTCCAAGTGGTGCTGACAGAAGTAATGAGCCCTAAAGATTTCTGAAGCGGTGAATTTAGTGGTTGTATGTCAGTTAATGGCATTAATTCAACCTGAGATATTTTGAGATATTTCTGTTTTGTAATATGTAGAAACAGAGTCATTCTGTTAATTGTAATGTTTTTATATATGCACAGTAGCGTATTGTAAAACACAGAGAGCAGAGTTTTATGCACAGCAGAGTGCATTTTTGTAAAAGACAGAGAGCTGTAATTTATTTTATTACACACAGCAGAGTGTTTTAGAAAAATACAGAGCATACACAGCAGTATTTATTTAGTGAGACAAAGTGTGTTTTTACACAGACAGTGAGTTTTATTTGTGCAATGTCACAGCAGCAGTCACAATTACAAATCCCTCTTTTGAAGAAGAATTGTAACATCAGTTTTTTTTATATATGGAATATAAATTTTTCTAAATTGAAACTCTGTCTGTGAATGAGATTTTAAAATTTTTCTCTGTGTTAAGAAAGACAGTTTTATTGTTTTGAAATTCTGAAAATTCCAACCATTTCTTTTTCTTTGCTATATATATATAAAATCCCTCGTCAAGAACGGAACTCCTGTGTCCCTCTTTCGATAGTCGACGGCAACCTAGTCGCCATAAATATACCACATCCTATTCTTGCATATCATTTTAATATTATGCATTTCACTATTTTGAAGTATTTGGGCATTTACGTTCAAGAATTTAATCTTTGATATTAAATCCAATTCATTGTTTTCCTCCTGGTTTACAAGTATGGCTTGGATACTATTTCCATAGGGTATTGTAGATTCTATTTCTTATTTAACGTTTTTATTCCCTGCTATATATACTTTTATTCTCTATAACTTCGTATAGCTAATTTCTATCTTTATTATCTACAGGTAAGCCAAAAATATGACACAGTATATTGCAATTCAAGACCACATTCGACTCTTTCGATTTGGGTTCTTTTAATTTGTCATTTTCTGCTTTCCAGGTTGGTTTTCAGTGTTCGTGGAAGATTTGGCATCCATACCATGCCTCTGTTTCTGAATTTTCTATTTTATTTCCACAAGGAACCTAGTTTCTTAGAACTGTGGATTTTAACTACGAGTAGCACTATACAGAGTATTGTCTGTAATTGTTCTTTGATATTCATACTGTCATAAAATCTGGACTGTGGTTACCTCTCACCGAGGAAAGAGGGTTTCCAACTATTACATTTGTTCTTGCAGGGATGTGTCTTCAATATGTTATTTGCAATATGCCTGCTAATTGAATCGTTCAATTAAGATACCTGTATGACCTTCAAGTTATCTAAAATGTTTTTTCTTTATATGTATATACAGCTAGAGTAGATGAAATATTTTCATTATAAAATTACAATTTACTAGCTAGCCATGTAATTTGTATCCTGTATGATACCGTAAGATTTAATTATGGTTAATTACCAAAATGTGTTATTTTCCAACAGTTCTTACTATAAAACTACAATTCTGATGTATATATACCAGTAGATAACCCTTGTGTATACAGTTTGATATCCTTCTTTCACTGTATAGTTAATTTGAGACAATCAACCCTTATATATATATAGGTATAACCTCTATTCATGCAGTTTACTATTTTCCTTTCTCTAATATATGCAGAAAAGCTCTATTCATGCAGTTTACTATTTTCCTTTCTCTAATGTATGCAGAAGTTCCGCTGTGTATAGTATAGTATCTATTTTAGATGATACCACTACTGGTTATGTTAGTCTAATTTTCTAGGTACACGTGTGCTGGGTAGATGTGTGCAGGTATATTGCATTATTTCATGACTTTTACATAATTTGGTTTATTTATTTATTTTAATTTATTTTTACCGTGTGCACACTTACAAGAATTTCATTTTGGATATCTTTATATTTAAATAGACTAAATAGACTAAAATAAGATCAACTAGGAGAATAACTTCTTAATTAATATAATATGAAATGAATAGACTAAAATGAGATCAATTCAGAGAATAACTTCTTAATATGAAATGAGATATTTGTCTATATTTAAATATAGGTGAAGCTTATTTTACGTTTATGTTTCTCAAGATAGAGACACCTCTATAATCAGAAACGTGATAGAAAAACAAAAACAACATATTTAAAAATAAAAATAAAAATTTAACTTATAGAAATTTTTTTTACCTAAATATATTATAAAACAAATGTAACTATATATTATATAAAAAATATTGGAAATTGAAAAATATAATTAATGAAAAAACACATTCCTAATGAGTAGAATATCAAATCTATCCCATATCTAAAAAAATCAAATTAGTTAACTGAATTATATTATTATTAAATTTTAGAATATATAATGAATATATCAAATATATAATTATACAAAATATTAAATAATTTTAATTGCTATATATTATGTAATGTAATTATATTTATATAAAAAAAATTAGAAATTGAAAAATCTAATTTAAAAAACACATTCCTTATAATGAGTAGAATATCAAATCTATCAAATATCTAAAAAAATCAAATTAGTTAACTAAATTATATTATTATTAAATTTTCGAATATATAATGAATATATCAAATATATAACTAAACAAAATATTAAACAATTTTAATTGTTATATATTATGTAATGTAATTATATTTTTATAAAAAAACATTGGAAATTGAAAAAGCTAATTTAAAAAACACATTCCTAATGAGTAGAATAGTAAAATTATCCAACATCTAGAAACTTAAATTGGTTAACTAAATTACATTATTAAATTTTAGAATACACCTTAAATATATAACTATACAAAATATTAAACAACTTTAATTGCTATATATCATGTCATGTAATTTTAACTGAAAATAGCATGCAGCTTTTTGAATAATAACAATAAATTCCTCTTATTATACATATAACTCATTATTTTTTTGTTATTATAAATTTTCATAAAATATTAAATATTCGTAAATTATATTTTTGTAAATATATCTAAGAACAACTACCTTTTAATATATATATATGTTTTAGGAAAATGTAAAAGCTTCTGGATGGTTTTCTCAACAAAATAATATGACATTGTTATTGTGGTTGGGTGGAATTGAATTAACAAAATATTAATAGAAACCTAAATTGATTACATTCTAAACCTTAATATTAATGTAAATTCTTAATTTTTACTTTAATTTAATTATATTTAAACTAAACGAAGCAACAATTTTATTACAAAACAAATCTTCATACACATGCTCAAACTCAAATTGCAAAATTGCAACATTTCTATATTTACATTAAACTACAAGTAATAACTACTATATAACCCTTATATTTTTAAGCACCTCAAAACATTAACCACACAAAAGTTCATCTCTATCCATCGTCAAGCACATCGAAATTAGACTGCCCACGATAACGACACAACGTGGGAAGACGATTATTTATTTAATTTTTTGCAACGTTATTTACAAGCCTGAAGACTATAGATTCCTGAAGCGCAAAAGATACCAAAGTCCTCAGCACAAACGAGGATCACAAACTTGTCAGCACTTACGAAAAACACAACACACATGTAATACTTATAGATATAATATATTTTTCTGGTAGGGACACTGGCATACCCGCTTTCACAGCACGTAAGCGTGGGGATCTTTCAAATTTACTGGAAAGAAATCATAAAATAACATCAATAATTCACATTTTTTGAAGGTTTTTACGGTGATCTTTTACGTGTAATTTCTCTAAATTCTAGTAGGAATTTATTGAAAAGAGAAGTTTGATTGCTAACTTTGCACAATCGAAGTACTCTAGAGGTTTTTGAGGGTGCTGAATCTATATATAAAGTCAAAAAACCAGTTTGAATAACAAAAACCAAGATTTTACCTAAAACTTCAAAAAATCACACTAAGGACTACTCCATTCACATACGATACTAATATATGTGTTTTTATTGATCACATAAATATCTTTCGAATCATAAAATAATATAAATAATTCACACACAATAACAACATATGTTTGTCTATTGATCACATAAATTTGATTGATTACAATAACTATAACATTAGAAATTAACCTAATATAATTTCACATACAACCACTCACTAAATTAAACTATCACTTAAATAGACTTAAATCAACACAGTTAACTATTCTCTAATTTTAACCGACTTCTTCATGATTCACATAATATAACTTAACATACAACTACACACTAAATTCAATTATCACTTTACTGCACACAATAAACTGACTCTCTATTTTAACCAACTTCTTCTTCATGTTTGTATACTACTCATAGCATTATGCTCTCTCCTTTATGATGGCTGGCAAAGGATGTTTCAGAACCGCCGTCAATTCCTGCACCTCAGAAAGATCGACCGTCTCCCCTGGCTTACATTCCCATTTGAACTCCTGCACTAACCTTGCCACGACGAGATGCATATGAAGGAGACCCAACTCTATACCGGGGCAAATCCTCCGCCCTGCGCTAAACGGCATCATCTTTAATTCCTTCGTTCCCGTCAAATCCACTTCCGCGCCCTCGTCTGCAAACCGCTCCGGCCTGAACTCCAACGGGTTCTTCCATGCTCCGGGGTCCTTGGCAATGGCGGTTACAAAGAAGTTGACCCAAGCCTCCGTCGGAATATCGTAACCGCCAAGCTGGCAAGGCTGAGTGACGGCGTGGGGCATGACGAAGTGGCCCGGAGGGTGACACCTCAACGACTCCTTAACAACGGCGTGAAGAAATGGCATATGCTGCACGTCGGCCGACTCCACGGGTCTCTCCTTCCCGACGACGCCGACAATCTCGTCGTATAATCTTGCCTGAACGTCTTGACGGATCACCAGATTCGCCATCAGCCATTGCAGGCAGGTGGCCGTGGTGTCGGTGCCGGCGTGAATGAATTCCGAGCAGAGCGACACGAGGTCGTCGTCTTCTAGTCTCCTGCCGTTGTCCACCGTGAGATCGAACAACGAGTCCACGTACGCGCCGCCAGCAGCGCCGCCGCGGCGGCCGTGTATGAGCGACAGCATGGTTTCGCGCTGCCTCCGACGGATCTCCGCAGCTCTCGCCCGGCGGCGTCGCTCAAAAATGCTCGGAACTGGAAGCAAGTACCTCGGACCCACGTGGCCGCTTCCGGTGACCTCCCGCGTAATGTCCTGCAAGTTCCTAATCGTTTCCTCGTCGGGCTTGCTCCCAAACAGCATGTACACGATGATGCAGAATATGACGGAATATAGTTTTTCTTCAACTTTCACCGCTCTTCCATTATCCGCTGCTTCGTTCCTCAGGTTTCCCAGCAGGCGCCCGATGCTCCATTTCCTTGCGACATCGAAGGATTTGATTGCCGAAGAGGTAAGGCTTTGGCTCACCAAATTCCTGCGCAGGCTCCGCCACAGGGGCCCGTAGGTGGACGTGTTGATGTTATGCTGGTTGCTGCTGAAAACTTTGCGCGTTCCGCTGAGGACCGGGCGGTAGGCGAAAGCGGGGCCGCTCTGGATGAGCGCCTCGTGGGCGAGCTCGCGGCCAGCGATATATATGCGAGGGGTGGTACCCATCCATATGGTGAAGATGGGGCCGTATTTTTCATGGACCTTCTTCGCGAATACCTCGTAAGTGTCGCCAGAAAATAGTAGCTGAGGGAGGTTTCCTACAATCGGCCAAGCAAAGGGGCCTGGCGGCAGGTTCTTATTCTTCCCTAAGATCAATCGAGGGAGGATTAGAGAAATTACGAAGGCGACGAGAAACAGAAACGACTGAAGGTCGCAGAGAATCGCCATGGAATTCTGACCAATGTGAAGATACATGTTCCTGAAAGACATCACCCCCTTTATACGTGAAAAAGGGTAACGCCGGCTGTCCTGAACCTGCATTCAAATCAAGAGTGAGGACTTCCATATTTTCAAACAACGTGCACTTGAATTCAATGTATTGGACAACGGCGCAGGACTTTCATCTATTTTTCTCCAATCGGGACGTAGATCTAACATCACGAACAGTTGGCACAGTTAATACTAACAACTATCGTTATCTCTTCAAATAACGTGCATTTAAATTTCACAAAGTCAAACTAACTGTCCACTATTTCTTCAAATAACGTGCATCTAAATTTCAACGTATGATATGAAATAATACAATTTTATATGCTAGATTATTAAAAAGCTTTCAGACATTTAAAATAAATATATGTGAGGTTTTTAACAATGGAATGGTAAATTAAATATACTTAAGGAGTCGTCTAACGAGCCGGAGGAATTGCCCGGACGGTCAAAATTGGCCGGAATCCGGGCCAAAAAAATTTAAAAAATCTTGCAGAAACAGTGTTTGAATCCTGATGTTGACATTGGAAATGGATTCAGCACCATCAAAAACCTGTAGGACACCCAAAATATTAAACTTTGATAGTTATAACATGGATTTAGAAAAATTCCTGCCGGATGTTCTGAAAATCTTATCGGAATTTTCATGATTTTCAGGGCGATTCCTCTGGCTAGTTAGACTACGGCTATACGTAATTATGGTGAAAATAAAATTTCCCTCGTCACTCCGCTAAATAAAGATTTTAAAATAAATGATTTAATATTATATAAAACTTGAAGATTTTTAAATAAATTATTTAATATTATATAAAACTTAATTAAATATATAAGAGAAAATATTTCTATTACAAATCTTTATATAGGGCTATTACAAATCTATATAATAGGGTACAACTGCACATTGAAGAGAGAAAATTTAGAGAGTTCAAGTTTATAAGTTTACTCTCATTTTTTTATGTGATATCTAAAGACAATTTATGTATTTTATTTGTGAATTTTTCATAATTTTTTCAATAGACAAAAAAATTTATATTCCTTGCTAATTAGATTTAGAATGGTTATGGAAAGGTTCATTATATTTAAATTAGGTATGTATCTAGATTTCATACACACAAAATTAGTTGAATCTTTATAGTCTTGAGTTACTAGATCCCTTCCTTATTCAATTTCTTTCACTTAATTTTGTATATAAGAAATTTCATCTTTAATTCAACTAAAGTCTTGAGTCACTAGATCCCTTCCTTATTCAATTTCTTTCACTTAATTTTGCATATAAGAAATTTCATCTTTAATTCAATACATTATAGTTTAGAATTCAATTATCATTTCTCACCTTATCCTCTACTTTCCATAAGATATAATTATTGTCATGCACTGCTACCTTATTATTCCATAGATACATATGCAAATATCACTTATTGATCAATATTACAAGAAAAAAAGGTTTTACATTTCCCTTTTGCTACATGGAAATCAAAACAATGGTGATCCATCTCCCCAAGTGATCTAGACTTATGCATAAACACAATAAAATATAGAAATAAAAATAAACACAGAAATGCAGTAGGAATAACACTTCATTTCATTAATATCAAATACTGAAAAATACTTACAGACATAATGGAAAATAAACTAGCTCAGGAATGGTAGCTTATCTCTTAGAAGAGATGTGGTGAGTACATGCCTTTGAACTGTGTTACTAGCAGGTTCAAAGGCCTATTTATTACTGAGAAAAAATGGAAAACCTTAAACATCCAAAAACCTAACCCTAGGAGATGAAGCGCCAAAACTATAGGCCCCGTTTGGGTAAATTGGTACATCAACTTCCCGGGGTGGTAACTTTAACATACGATCTACGTTTAACGCACACAAGACCTCATTAGAAATATCTATCTGAGGACTACAACTTTTGAGTGACCATCATCAATTAAAGAGCTATGGTGGTCTTGGTTTTCCCAAAAACATCGTTTAGGGCATCAAAACGGCTCCGAAATTTCAAGACCTGAAAAACTACCAAAAATAGTAAATTATACTACAATTAAGGAAACTAAAAAATCGAAGAAACAATGGTGGGGGTCCAAGTGGAATCACTAGAAAATTTGGCGGAAATTCCGACGGCCAATTCGTCGCTATTCCGACACATAGTCGTCGCAAGAGCGATAGTTCGAGGGCGGGCAAAACGTGGTTTACCATACCGTCGCAGTTCCGACGCAATTAAAAAGTGTCGCACTATCGACACTTTTTCCGTCGCTTCCAAACAAGCGTCACTCTTCCGACGTTTCCCAATTTGTCGCACTTCCGACCTTTGTAAACTGTCGCACTTCTGACGAAATGTGGTTCGACGTTTTGAACGTCGCTCTTCCGATGTCTGTAAACTGTCACAATTACGACGAAATTTGGTCCGACGTTTTGCGTGTTTATACTGTCGCTCTTCCGACGTTTCTAATCTGTCGCAATTCCGACGCTTACAAGGCGTCGGTATAGCGACGACAGGTTCAATTTAAAAAAAAAAATGAAACTTTAAAAGAGGAAAAACGTTGTTTTGAATATATTATATGAAGTAAAACAGTCCATGAAGTCATTACATTTTCACATCTGAAGATTTGAACCCAAATATCCATCCAGAAAAGTGGAAGTCCCACCCCAGACAATGATAGAAAAAT
Source organism: Pinus albicaulis (assembly GCA_034641835.2). Taxonomy (NCBI): domain Eukaryota; kingdom Viridiplantae; phylum Streptophyta; class Pinopsida; order Pinales; family Pinaceae; genus Pinus; species Pinus albicaulis. Next base: position 1,267,543,241 of record CM076583.1, on the reverse strand, counting down.
ACCCCATGTCACATACAGGGACATGATATAAAACCCAGTAACGGTCCACATGGAGATTATCGACAATCCGAGAAAGCATCCAAATATGCCCGAGGCATCTATAAGAAAGTGAAATAGCAGTATGTAGAATAGTAAAGCAACAGATAGAGTACCGACGTCCATTGTTCCAAATACAAATGAAAGTACCCAAAATCCTTGAACAGAGAAAAACGCTAATCATGTGAGGAGTGTGATATGTCCAAAATATAAAAAGACCATCAGACCATATCAATAAACCAGCAACATAGACCAGCATCGCTAGTTTTGAAGGCAGAGTGATAAACATTAATCATTTTTTTTTAACAAGAGAAAAAACGTTGTTTTGAATATATTATATGAAGTAAAACAGTCCATGAAGTCATTACATTTTCACATCTGAAGATTGGAACCCAAATATCCATCCAGAAAAGTGGAAGTCCCACCCCAGACAATGATAGAAAAATACCCTATGTCACATACAGCGACTTGATATAAAACCCAGTAACGGTCCACATGGAGATTATCGACAATCTGAGAAAGCATCCAAATATGCCCGAGGCATCTATAAGAAAGTGAAATAGTAGTATGTAGAATAGTAAAACAATAGATAGAGTACCGACGTCCATTGTTCCAAATACAAATTAAAGTACCCAAAATCCTTGAACAGAGAAAAACGCTAATCATGTGAGGAGTGTGATATGCCCAAAATATAAAAAGACCATCAGACCATATCAATAAACCAGCAACATAGACCAGCATCGCTAGTTTTGAAGGCAGAGTGATAAACATTAATCATTTTTTTTTCACAAGAGAGAAAATGTTGTTTTGAATATATTATATGAAGTAAAACAGTCCATGAAGTCATTACATTTTCACATCTGAAGATTGGAACCCAAATATCCATCCAGAAATGTGGAAGTCCCACCCTAGATAGTGATAGAAAAATACCCCATGTCACATACAGGGACTTGATATTAAACCCAGTAACGGTCCACATGGAGATTATCGACAATCTGATACTCTTTAACTGCTACTCTTTGACCTCTTTAACTGATACTCTTTAACTGCTCTGATACTCTTTGACCTTTGTTCATCCTTTTATCCTTTTTATCATGATATACTGTGGTAAATAGGAAAAAAATTATGTAAGGATAATTTTTTACAAAAGTTCCATCATTTCTTCCCACCATTGAACTTCTGGCACTCTGGTCCTTTGCAAATTTCTTAGTGTTTCATCAGCCTCAGTATATCTGAAGAAATTAGGCTGATTTGGGAACAAATTATTTACTTCATGCTCAAGATAAAATAAATTCTCCAATCTTTCATGAAGGTTTTTCCCTGTAGGCAATGCTGTTGTTGATGAACTGGTTGAAGAACTAGCTTGATTATCAGCATATTTGTCCAATTTTTTCAACATAACTATCAAGGTCCATTAGCTTATCTTCTGCAACTATAGGACTGGGCAATCCTCTATTTAACAAAATATTCAATCTTTCTCTGAAGGCAATGATTTCTTCTTGCATATCTGAGCACCTTCGTTTTAAGTTCTATACCAGAGTTCTTTTAGTAAAAACTCTCTTTATTTCCAGAATTGTTCCGGTCCTGTCCTGAATACCAATTTCTGCAAGTTGATTCTTAGTCTAAGTATTCAAAAAATGTATAAGTCTATTGGCCTCTTCTGGCATATTTCCCAACTCTTGTCTTGATCTCTCAATCTCATCCAGAGCCAATTTAAATAAGCTATTCTGTTCATCCATTATTTGAATTGAGGACCAAACATCCTTTATTGATTGAATGATATTATCCCAAAGAATTTCATTTATTTCTTTTAAAGGTTTCTCCAATGTGAGATCCTTTTCCAATGCTTTGACTGCTTTTTCTAATTTGTTCACTTCTCTTGTTTTATCAGCAACACTCATTTTTGAAAGATCATATTTATGTTCTAGAGTGGCCAATTGTTCCTTTGTTTTGTGAAGCTCTATGGCCTAAATGTTCATATCTTCCATTGACTTTGTTAATTCATCAGTGTTCAAATTTGCAGTGTTGCTCTGTGACAATTCTGCTGGCTGACCTGTTGTTGTTGTACCTGTCACTACTCCTGCTGTAGATACTAGAATATTTTCCTGCTTATCTTTTAATGCATTCTCAAGCTATTTTTCAGTTGCAGTAAGTTGCTCATTCAATTTTAAGAGAAAATCCATTAGTTCTTCCTCAGAATTTTGTTTGATGATTTCTGCAGTTTGTGGATGTCTTGAGGCCGGTAACTTTAATTGTTTTCTCAGAGCTGCAATATCATCATCTTTTCTCTTGATCAAAGCTTCAATACCTTTCACATCTTTAGGATTATGACCCAAACCAATGATTATTTCCTCTAAAGTTTTGATTCTATTATCCTTAGCCTGGGAGCTTTTTCAAGCTGCAACTGTGTATTAGTATTATCCAAAGAATCCTGCAACTTATGGATCATCATTGATTTATCCGTTAGAGTAGAATAAATCATCTCACCTATTTTCTTGTGTAGCTCAATTTGATTTAAAGGATGGATATCCTTTGCTAAGACTTCAAAATTAGTCCTAACGTAATCTGCAGTTATTTGAGGCTGCTGCACCTTGGGCTTCAAATGGCTCATTAACATCTTACCCTGTTGGATGTCATAAGCTGACATCAATCTTTCTTGATTTTTCGGAGCCATCTTCAAAAATTGGTTGTACACTTGAAGTCTAAGTGGATCGTTCTTGGCCTTTATATTGATGAATGTTCTTTTGATGTCCTAGGCAGTTTTTACTGGAGGTTTGAAAGAAGATATTTCTGCACTTTGTTGCCTCTGTATTCCCTGTTTTTGAAAATTAGTGGATGTCCCACTACCTGTACCTGTTTGCTGACTGTCTTCTCTTCCCTGGCTGTCAGGGATTTCCTGAAATGATTCATCTTCTAGAAGGGGAGTTAATTTCTGCCTTTTAACATCTTGTTGTTCAGAAGAGCCACCAATAGGAGTAGTTGTTTCAACCTCTCTCTTTTTTCCCTTTTCTATATTCAGAGGAGTTTGTAAAATAGAAATTTCTGGCTCACTGATCTGAGTAGGAGGAATTTGTCCTTGAACTTGTTCTTTAGAAGTCTCTGGTTGCGTTGTCATTATGAATTTTTCAATTATTTGTATATCAGGCTCCTTTTCTTTTCCTTTAGATTCTACTGCTACTGTACTAATCTCCTGCAAATTTTGTTGTAAAGTCCTGGCTGAAGAAGATCCCTGCACCTGTACAAAAGATTCTAGGTCAAGTATCTTTTCAAGATCTTTCATTACATTTTCAACATTGACCTGCTCACTATCTTTTTCAACCGATGTCCCTTCTATCCATTCATCCATATTAGCATATTGTTCTATTTCTGGGATTCTTTGATGGATGTATGGTGACAATTTATTTTTCATTCTTCTATCACAGATAAATTTGTTTGGATCATAAGGCACCCAGTAGAAACTCTTTTGTAGTCTGAGATAGTCTTCTAAAATCCTTTCGGCTTCCTTTCCAGCTTTCTGAGTTATAAATAAATGGACCTAATTTGCTCTTTACTTAGTTGAAATTTTTGCATTAAAAAATGAATTGTTATCAATTATTCATCCTGCTTGAAATCTAATGCAAATCACCTATCGATTATACTGGGAAGTTTGAATAGCAGCAACTATATATCCTGATCTCTGTGTAGTTTTGATATAGGTACCAGTCACCTATCTTGTAATGCTTTGAGAGCTGAAGGATTTTCTTGATTTCATTGTTAATTCTAGGAGGAGAGACTCCTGTCAACAAGGTAGTTGCAGGATGAACAAAAAGGTCGACAAACTTATTATAGGAATAAGGAGAATCAGAGGAATTGTGAGTAATGGCAGACCGAAAGATGACTGACCTAGGATTCCCTTTGGCATCAAGTTTCTTAACATAAAGAGGGAAATTTTATGACTGAAAGTAAATCATGAGATGATATATGACAGAAGAATACTTAAATACTCTCTCATTCTCAAATCTCATGAAATGATCATGGATTTTGTCAGCAATATAAGATGCAAAATCGTATTTGACAGCAGGAGGCTGTCCAGGGGTAAAAATGGATAACAATACTAGGGTTAACTGATCAACATACTCACTAGTATTGAAGCCCATTATGGAAGATATCATGTTTAAAATAAGTCTACCCTCATCAGTAAAGAAAGTATAACCATAAGGGGGAGGGTTTTTAGGCTGATGCTCTAGTAACATGAAGGTTTGGCATAAGCAGTTTAACTCTTCATGGGATAACTTAGTAGATTTCTCAAGTAATTCAACCATGGACAGTGGAGTGAGAGCTTGACCAGGTTGGAATTGTAGCATTTCATTTATGGACTGAGCAGTTATTGGGAAAATGACATTTTGACTTGGGGATAAAACTACTCGTTGGTTGGGATCATAATTTGCGTAGCAATAATGGATTAACTCAGGAAAAATATGGACTGAGGGGAGAAGGTACGTAGGAAGATTTTATTCCCAAAGTCCAAAGATGTCAGAACCATTCAAATAATTGTCTCTGCAGTGGCAAAATATTCGAAGAGGATTCTCACTGAGATGAAAATCCTTAATTTGAAAATCCATATCGGCTGAAGGCAAATAATCCAAGTCCTTGTGAGGGACATTGATGGGCACGACATTCAGAGCTACAAGAACTTCCATTTATGGTTCTTGTGGATTCAGAAATGGAATTTCGGGGTTTTTGTGGAAAAGGGGCACAATTACCAGTTTTGGGAATATAATTGCAGTTCTGGGAACGAAAAAGACCAAACTGAACTTCTTTTCAGACCTTAGTGCAGAATTAAAACTAAAACCATGATTTTTTGCAGAGTTTAGCGGGGAATTGGAATAAATACCTGTTTACGGGAAATGAAACGTGTTTAAACAGGCGCTGGTTATGACAGAAGAACCCTAAAATACTCGGCTTCAATTCTCTTTAGCAAGGTAACGGTCAGCAAGCGTTAACAGTTGGTTTTTGAACTTTGTTGCATGGAAGACTGGCTAGCGCACGGAACAATGAAAATGACGCAGACGCAATTTGTTTTATTTACAAAGTCAAAAGGGTGGCGGGTTTTGATTGATGACGTCAGCATGTACGATGGTTTCGTCACAGAGGGATAGGAGCGGATCTTTGTTTGGGCCGCTCGCGCAGTGGAAATCCGGACTCGAAAAAGATTAGGGCGAATTTGATAAGAAATTCGCGTCACAACTCTCCCTCCGTACGCCAGCCCAACTTCGGACCCGAAAAAGATTAGGGCGGAATTCATTTGGTTTTCGCGTCACAAAATTGGCCGACGTCAGCAGGCTATTTTGGAACGCGAATTTGGTTTGAATTATGGTTTATCGCTGTTTGAAGTCCGGCGGGCTCAACTTAAGAACAATTTGGTTTGATCCCATCTTATAAAATATGTGTTGGTTTTCTTTGATAATACACATATTTATAATAAATCATGGGAATACCACACTAGTAAACATGTGGAAAAGTTATATAAATTATTGAGAACAATAATTTTTATGTAAAAATATCCAAATGTTCTTTTGGGAAATAAGAATTCGAGTATTTGGTTCATATTGTTTTAAAGGAAGGAGTGAAGTTGGAGCCTCAAAAGATGCAAGCTATTACAAAATGACATATTCCTAAGAAAATCAAGGTTCTTAGAAGATTTTTTAGACTTACATGATAGTATTGATCATTTGTTAAGAATTATGCATGCATTTCAAGTCCACTCACAATCTCTTGAAGAAAATATCATTTATATGGAATGATGAGGCTACTTTGGCATTCTCTCTTTTAATGGATGCCATGTCTTCTACACCAACATCGGTTGCACCTACTTTTGGTAAAACATTCATAGTAGAGTGAGGCACTAGGACAAGGAATTTACGTAACATTAACACAATAAGGGATATCATTGGCTTTTAAAAGCAAGGAATTCAAAGAAAATATTTGGTGAAATCTACGTATGAAAAATAAATGGAAGCAATATTACATGCAATAAAAAATGGGGATAGTATATCACCGGGAGGTACTTTAAAGTCAAGATATACCATGATAGCATAAAGTATTTTTTGAAGCTATGGATTTCATTGGAAGATTAACAAAAATGAGGAGAAAAATGAAAAGTTTTAATTTTGAGATAATCTGCAAAAAGGGTAAGGAAAATTTAGTACATGATGCTCTTTCTAAAATAGAAGAGGCCTCAAATTTATATCCAATTACATTTTCTATTCCTAGGTGGCTAGAAGAAGCTTGCCATAATGGAAAAATGATAATAGTACTAAACAAACTAAAATTTATAAAGGATGGGATGAACTATATGGAGCATTGGGAGTGAAAGAGAGATATACTTTGGTGCAAATGTAGAATATTTTTATGCACGCAAGCATATTTGAATAAACAAATATTAAGGGAGTCCCATGTCTCTCCGATGGTAGGACGCAGGGTTCCTTAAAACATCTCAAAGGATCAAAAAATATATTTTTGGAAGGAATGAAGAAAGATATTCAAAATTTTGTAAGAGAAGGTCAGGTTTGCATAATAAATAAAAGAGAGATAATAAAATCTCTAGGGTTACTTCAACCATTCCACATACATATTCAAAGACTAGAAGATATATCAATAGAATTTATTACAGGTTTACTGAAATATAAAGGTAAGTATTATATTTTTGTGGTCATTTATATAGACAAATTTTGTAGATTTTTTTGTAGAGCTCAAAGTACATAAACAACAAGCCAAGTGGCAGAAGTGTCCATGAAATAAATTCATAGTCTTCATGGTTTTCCTAAAGTAATAGTAACAAGAAAATTTTGGAAATAATTATTTAACATGAGTGGAGAAACACTAGCTGCCATGAGTTCTACATATCAAACACAATCAAATGGTCAAACAAAAATAGTTAACAAATGTTTTTAAGGTTATCTACAATGTTACTCTTTAGAAAAACAATCTTAATGGATGAAGTGGGTTCCTCAAGGAAGAATGGTAATATGATACTATCATACTACCTATCACACATCTACTAAAATACCATGATGATGTAAGTTTGGAATTTAAAATTTTTACATGTTAAAGACAAATAGTCAAAATCATTGACAACTTAGTATGCCATAATTAATAATCATTCCCTGTTCACTTTTGTTAATAGGTTTATGTCACATGATGATGCAGGGGAATTAGGCACTAGCCAACAATGTAGGAGGTTTTGTCCACATGTTGTGGCTAGGAGGGTTCGAAAACATTTGAGTTGTAACATCTAGGTGTCAATACCTCAGCTGACTGTATTACTTAGACTAGTTAGAGTTGTAGGAGTCGAACAGTTTCAGTTAGTTGAATTATTATAATTAGACCTTTTGATTTCTAGAACGTTCCTCTCAGAGGAACCGAAGAGCCATATGTTATGTATATAAATTGTAATTCCTCGGATGAATAAAAGTAGAGAGGGAAGAGGAGAGTAGAGAGGGGATTTCTGCAATAAACCTCTGTGTGTGAACAATTGTTTCCAGTTAAATGATTTCCAAGCATAGTTGCCATTAAATTATCTCGAACTGCTAATTGTGAAGAATTGTTTAACTGTGAGGCCATTGGGTACTGATAATTCCATTCTTCTGTCTTCGAATTCTCGTAAATTGTTGGATAACCCTGTGAACTCACCCCACCCGAAGGCGAGGTCTGTGTAGAGAATCGGGGTCGTGAACACTGTTCAAATATAAAAATCGCGCTTGATAAAGAGACAATATTGTTGTGCTTTCGGAACCTGACCTGAGGATTGGACATGAGTTAACAAACAAAAGGATAGCGGAACCAGACTTGCACCCGTGGTCAAGCCCTGTACCAAAACCACGAGCGGAATCACAAAAGCGGGTTGCCCATATCACACCGCTTTTGTGGAGTAGGCAGTATTTCCTATTCGCGAGTGATTCCATAGGGAATGCGACATGTGGCAAAGTGACCCGCGGAAAACCACCGTTTAACTCGCGCCATCACACGTTAAAGCCCGACGTTGGAAGCCGAGCGAAATTTCCAAGAGTCATTGATTTGGAGAAGGGCCTTCGGACGGTGGTCGCACGTTGAAATTGCTCGGAGGTTAACTAAGGTGTGCGGAGGATAGCCAGGTACGATACGAGTGTTTGATTGGTTATTGATATATATAGGTGGGGCGGGAGTATAATGAAATTGTTTAATTAAACGATTGGCAGATAATTAGCATAAGTCTGGAGCGTGATTGTTGTAAGGTTGGGTGGTGAAATATAGAGCCGAAAGTTCATTACAAGTTAGTGTTGAAAGTTAAACATTGGTTATATGGCTTGGAGATAATATAAAGTCGGGAATATAAATTAAAGTCCAACCATTGTGGATGGTATTTATTTATCAAATTCTACGAATTTGATAAATAAACCCGAAGAAAGAAGAAGTCAATTAAGACCCAGGCTAGAGGAAAAGAACGGGGTAAACCAAGGGAAAATGCTAACAGAGTGATTGCAGACACACCAGCTCTCCTTAGGGGTCCAATTTCAGTTTTGTTGCGTCACACGATGATCTCTCTTCTCTGGCATTTACTTGTATTGAAGATCACTATTCTAGGAATAAGGAGTTATTTTCTCCAAAAATAACCCTAGCCAAACATCGACAATGCATCAAGGATATCTTTCTATGCTTCATAAGTACATATGTTCTACTTCTAAATCATGTCTTGGAAGTGGTTGTTTTGCTGGAAATTATTCACCAGTTGGTTTCATACCAAAGTCTTTTTCACATTTTCAACATCCAATACATGAAAAAGATAATGGTTTAAAACAACATAAATATTTGAAATTTTGCAAGAATTGTCCGGCACACTTTGAATATGAATTTTTAAGTCAAGTGCATGATGCTGTATTGGATCAAGTGTCATTTTGAATACCAAATGTTTCACAAGAAACTTCTCAACATGCTACCCTGCAGTAAGGATTAAATGACAATATTGCATCAACTATTTCCATAATAAAAGTGCACCTCAGCCATAAGACTAAACAACTACAAATATTGTAGATCTAACAAGACCACACAATCAAATGTATTCCACAAGGCCAATACTGTATGAAAAATGAAAAGGATTTTGCAACCAAAAATACCTTAGGCAACTAATTCAATTAGATACACCAAACCATCAGCAAAAAGGAAAACCAGCCTACTTGGCCCCAATATTTTCAACCGGGTCCTCTAATTCAACCAATAAAAAGGCCAAAACCATAGCATTGAGATACATTTCATTACACTATCAATAACAATAAAATTTGACTCAGCCATAACCCTTTCCTTTTATTGTTGTGAAAAGCTTTATGCATTACTCTAATGTGGCTAGTCCTTAGGCAAAGTAGACCACTGGGTAACAAATATGTTTCCTTTCACCTTTGAGTTTTCAAATTATGCCTACCAAATCTAAGACATTTAAGAGGGGGAAATAATACAACATTAAAAAGAAAACCAGAGCACACATCTACAAATTACCTCCTTAGCTACTGCCACACCATCATTAACTATTTTCGGAGAACCATGCTTGCTCTCCAAGACAACATTTTTCCCTTCGCCCCAAGGGTGACTCCAACAAGATCAGCAAGTTTGTTCACACCGCCCGCAAGACAAATTGACAATGCTTTCAGTAAGTGTGCAATTGAATGCCAGACCATATGCCAAAACAACCCTCCATGAAAAATTAAAATAACACATTAAAATCGAATATAAGTGGACAAGGAAAGATCCACCGCAGTGAAGTTTCACGTGCAGGTGACCTTCCTTTAAACATAATTTTTTCTCTGACCTGCAATTTTTTTTGTCACTGAGCCATCCTTGTTGAAGTACAACTCCTTTTCCATAGCTCTTGTATTAACTACCTTCTCTCTGTCGCGTAATCTCAGAGTCCCTCTTCTGCTTGAGCGATTAAAGGAAATGGGTGAAAAAACTCAAAGAGAAGACAATTGTCTGCCATAATTATCAAACATTGCACCCAACTTCTTCCCCTTTCCATTGTTACCCAATGAGGTAGATGTGGAAATTGTTGTCATACCGCCCAAAGCAGAGGCCATCTTCTCTTATGCTGAATATAGAATTACAAAATCTTCATATTAGTATGAACCTTAAAAAACATGACTCTCATTGCTAAAAACCACTTTTAAGTTGTAACAGGTATACTAAACAACTATCGCAACTTTTTGCAACTTCCGGAGCATTAAGAGAGAAACAACCAAAGAGAAATACAACCACAATCCTCATTTTAATGAGACCGGACTATATATTTGCATTAAGATAATAGAAAGAAATCACGACCATATTAAGGCCAGCACAAAACAATCTTTAACCAGTGTCTCTCGCGGCCTTCAGGTTGCCATGCTAGAGGTTGCATATTTTTAATTTAAATTCTTGACCTCTCGTGCCCATCTATGAATGCATCCAATGGGATATCTACATCAAATGCTCCTTTATATCCCCAAAACAAATTCCCTACTACAAGAGCACCAGTATTGATGGATCACCCCACACCATCCCACCCACTAGAAACGGTGAAAAAGGAAACCCGAGAAAACTTCTGAAATATCTCAAGATTACTATATGGGTGGTTCTTATGAATCAACCAACCATTCAGAACATGCTCATCAATCCAAACCATGAGTATTATGTGACAATATTCAAGCAGGCACTGAATCGGATTTCTGAAGCTATGTTAGAGAAACCCTAAACTCTCACTGCAAATAGGTGAAATGTGGCACCACTCAGGGATTGACATGTGCAAATTGGTACAAGTGGTAGACAATTGGAATGCTCAAACAACGAGGTGATGCAGGAATGACATGAGGCAGAAAATATCAGAAAAGCCCCAAATCTGGAGAACTAAAGCTCATCACCAACCTGAGATTGACAACTTTATATGATGTAACCTATGAAATCGTAAATGGAGAAATCATAGTAACAATAAAGTAACCTATGTAACAATAAAGTCGGATTCATCCTGGGAGTGGTAATGGGAGAAATCATAGTGAACAACAAGAAACATGCAGAGTTGCTTACAATCAAATAGATGAAAAAACACATACAAAAAACCTAGATAATAATCATGAACAAGCTTAATATTGAATTATGAACTGTAAAGGAACTTACAAAATGTGACATTACGAACCTGGTCAAGCGCACAAGCAAAAATATCTTGGACATGACCCCGGTTGACAAGTTGTATTGCTTATGATGCAAGAGGATTTGTACCTGCACTACCAAGTCAATTAAAATCCATCATTATCTATACAATAAATACAAGTAATTGATGTAGTATTTTTTACTCTAAGATGCATTCTTATGATAATGTTAGAACATATGTTGAAAATGTCAAAACATACCCGAATAAGCTCCTCTTCATTTCAAGAACAATTTATTGGAGTCGCATGAACTTGGAACAAGCCTCCCACGATCTAAAAGAGTAGCAACTAAGTCAACAGTGACTTTTTTGTTGCTACGCTGGATCGAGGGAGGTTTGTTCCAAGATTAAATCGCTCCAATAAATTATTCTCTACTAAACAGGGCCAACCACGTGAAGGTGGAAGCTCTTATGGCCCCTCCCCCCCCCCTCACATCACTCTCAATTCCCCAATACCCAATCTATATTTCATTTTTTACTTTCATGAGCATAAAAAAAAATATTCAATAACTAATACAAAAACAATTCAACAAAAAGTATGCAAGGAAACATTGCAATTAATGCTTGACATAAAAATAGTATGATAAATGAGTTTTTTATATAACGCAAAAAACGTTCCAAGTATGGTAACGTTTGTCTTATAATAATACAATATTTTACATTATCAAATTTTCTTTTTCTTCTTCCTATTTCTAAAGCTCATAATTACATCATCAATATCATCGTGCTCTGCTCCTGTTTCGTGCCTTTCGACCTGCACTGCTGACCTAGTTGCATAGTCACGATATCTGGTCTCATCTAGTGACGGGGCATCGCCTACAAAAACAGATAATATTAAATTTTAATTGTCAGTTTTTAAATATCATTGAACTAGTTCGGTAATATTAATAAAAAAAATTGCAATGAGATTATTTACCTGGTACACCAGTTGTCGCTACTGACCTAGTTGCGTAGTCACGATGTCTGGTCTCATCCAGTGACAGGGCATCGCCTACAAAAACAGATAATATTAAATTTTAATTGTCAGTTTTTAAATATCATTGAACTAGTTCGGTAATATTAATAAAAAAAATTGTAATGAGATTATTTACCTGGTGCACCAGTTGTCGCCGCTGACCTAGTTGCGTAGTCACGATGTATGATCTCATCCAGTGACGGGGCATCGCCTACAAAAACATATAATATTAAATTTTAATTGTCAGTTTTTAAATATCATTGAACTAGTTCGGTAATATTAATAAAAAAAATTGCAATGAGATTATTTACCTGGTGCACCAGTTGTCGTCGTTGAGACTGTTGCCCTGTCTTCCTCTCTGGTGGTAAGATCCTCAAGGGAAACATTCTCTGCCATTTAAACAAAAAACGTTATAAGGAAAACCATCAAGGTATAATTAGAAAAAATTATAAGTGGAAATTAATTACCGTCACGACCCTCACTGATAGCAGCATTGTCGGCCTGGTCCCCACTACAATGATCAGGTTGCATGTGAGGATCATCTACATCTGGCTCTAAAACTGGGTTATTTGCCTCGTCGGTAGTGCTGCTCCCCTGATTTAAACAAAGTTGTTAGACATTAAATTTATGGATGAAAACAAATATATTGAAAGGTTAATGTTTTACCTTATCAGGCATTCTGGATCTTGGGACCTGCCCCAAGCTTCTGCGACGTTCAACTACGGCTTGATAGCCGAAATGGAAAGCGATATTTTTATCTTCCTCTGTAGTTTCTGTTCCGAAGTCATCACCCTAAATTACATATGATTGTGTATTTTTAATCATATTTGATAGGATTACAAAAACGTTGGAAGGTGATACAATTAATTATAAGATGTTTAGCTACTTAATTACAATTCTTGCGGCTAATTTCAAGTAGCCGCCTTGGCCTAGCTTGTGATGGCCCTTTTTTTCAATCCTAGCTTTGGTTTCCTTTGAGGTGTTAGGCAACCTAGCATCAAAATATTGAAGTCAGATATGACGTAGCACACTTTTATTTTAGACACAGAGAAAATTAAAGCTATTGAATTAAAGTTGTAATTTACCTTGCGGGTCCAGTTGGCATTTTTCCTTCTTTCTTTGCCCTTTTCTCTTTTCCGTCATGGATGAGTGCTCTCCACTCACTCTCTGGAACTGTGAGAGGACGCTCATATCTAGGGTTAAATTGAAATTGCGTCCTATAGGTGTCCCTGGTATATTTCAAATATTTGTCGGCTACCTGAGCCACCGCTTTTCTGTCAAATGTGCCGACCCCAAAAAGGGCTTCTAGATAATCTAGAAGTTCTTTTTTCAGGTTGGAATTCTGGGAATTCCACCCTGTACGTATGGTTGGGCCAAAATTACCAACGCATGGCTCTCCAGAATCCTGTAGAACTCATTGTTTCCTACACAGAATAAAACCAAAAGAAAAAGAAGATATTATCATTAATTTTAAAATAAAAATCATGATAAATATGTTTTAGATAAAGTACATGAAATAGTTAAAATATTAAAATTTACCTGGGAGTTGTACATGCTTTATAGGGACACCTTCATCGTTCACCAACAATGTGCCATTAATGGTCCCTGTGGAGCTGACACGTGTAGCTCCAGGAAACGCAATAATGTAGTTGGCCATATCAGCCTCATCATTGCCAACACGTTCAACGGTTGGCTGGGTGTCTGCTTGGGCAGGGTGTGTTTCTTGGCTAGCACCTAAAGGAGTAGAAGGTGTACGAGAGGGTCGTTGGGCAATCTCTTGCCCTTGTGTCCCACTACCACCAACACCGGGTTCAGCAAATGCCAGAAAACGCTACATACAAAAGAACTTTTTGTTAGTTTAGTCAACGTAAAAATTAAAAATCAAACTATCACAATTCATCTCATGCAAAACAAAAAAAATATCCTTTTGACTTTTTATTATTACCTGATATCTTTCTAGCTGGCTCATAAGTTGTTTTATCTTCTCTTCTGTTTCAGGTGTTTGAGGCGCGTCTATCAAAGTATTAAATTCCGACCTTGCATCTCGTGCCTTTTTTCGCAACAAGAACACTGGAGATAGGGATGAAGAAAGCTCTTCCTCAAAGAGGGAATCATCAGGCGTACCATGGCTAGGTGTCTCCATATTTGAACAAAATTAATATTATTTCAATTATGTAAATAACTAAAATACCTGAAGATAGAGCAATGCTGGCACTTTACATGTTCTTCCGCTGGCCTCTTTCCGCGATCATCCCGTCTCTGGGTTGTTCCTGCACTGCTCTCATCAGTTTGCCACATTGCAATAAAATTATAAATGTAAAAACTTGAAAACAATATCTAACTTAAAAACATAAAATGAAAACTAAAATAATTTCTAATAAGACACCAGACGACAGAGTTAGAGTTTCAAATATGCCTTGCATTGAATTTAGTCTTGGAAACATGTCATTGCACATTAAGGCACCCAAACAAGAGACGAGTTGACAATGAAGACCTTATTGAATATTTTGTTGGAGCAACTTCTAGTAAACTTGTTGTGAAGACCTTGAGGACATTTTTGGAGCAACATTGTTGAAGCTGATGGTATAGCATTGTTGGAGACAATCTTGAAGGGCCTTGAAGTGAAGCTTTTGGAGCAACTATTGAAAAATACTTAGAGCATTTAAGTAAGGCACTTTATATCTTCCATCACCTTTTTCCTTTCAATATCTTTTAAACGATTTTGTTGATATTTAATGTTTGAAATCACGTTATAATTCCTTGATTATATGTGTTTGGGGACTAGAATAATTTCACACTAAACCATGCAAACTTAAAAGTAACTTAACATATCCATAAATTAATAATAATCATAATTCCTAATTTCCTATTGTACGATATGATGCAAATTATTCAAACATGAAGCAATGAAGACATGCAATGTCTGAATTTCAAGATTAATGAACCAATACAAGAAGTTAGAAACTACAACTTTGATTCAATACTCTGTGTCCTAACTCCAGGAAGGAATCTAGTTTGTAGTACAGAACATGCATCGTGTATTATCAATTCTTAATTGACAACAACTAAAGGTCATCTACCTCATCGATTCCTTCCCATTTTGTGTTTTTATGTTATATTCCTTATAAAAGTGTCAAATTTCTCTCAAAGTAAGCAACCACTGAATAAAATAAAAAATAGTTGAGATATGATTGAGAAATGGTCATTTATTTCTTAAAAGGACCTTCACGATTTCTTTGGTTGTTTTTCATCTCAAGAAACAAGAAATGACCTAAGAAACTATCGTGCTGTAATATAAGAAACAACACGGTGCAATGGCCATTTTCAAAGCCAAATGATGTCCATTGAGGACATGGCCTTTATTTGGTTCCTGTTTCATAGGAGTTTCAGGTAGAAATGGAACTTTGTTGTACCATTTCCAGTAGTAAAAGGGAAAACCTTCTTTTTCCATGGGAAATAATTTACCTTTCCTTTTTCAAGATAATCTAAATCACAAAAAATATGAACTATACTGCACACATTCTTGGATAATGTGAAAGTGGAAAGGGAATACCCTACACAAGTGATGCACACATGTACACTTGAACACTAATATATTTTTGTAGTTGAAATGCAATGCTTGTTTTCATTTAAATGTAGGGTTTTTAAAGCAGGGAGAAATAATGGCTGCCAATTTAATAAGCATTTCTTTGGGAAAATTTTAAATCTTGTATTGGGTGATGAAGATAATAGAGGGTATTGAATCTTGATTCTTGACATTGTGTTTAACTTGAATAACTCAAATGATTATAAATATCAGTCGATGAGTTCTTTTTCAAGTATGTCACTCAAAACTCTTATGTCAAAGCATTGTATGATGGCTAGCATTTGCTTGTTTCCCTTTCTTCAGTTCAATGTAAAAAGTATATTAATATATTGGAGCACGAATGATAACTACAATTGTTTGCTCTGCAGTATACCCAACCCCAAGATTATGAAAAGTTTTCTCAAGTGGAGCTATTTGGTTAGGCTGTAGGGTCAACCCTATATAGGAGGAAGGGCCTGCATTAAGAACTTACCATTTTGCAAGAGCTAAGGGCCAATGCTGTTCTGCAAGAGCTGAGGGTGAATGCAGGGCGAACGTTGTTCTACAAGAGTTTAGGGCGAATGCTGAGGGCGAATGCTGTTCTGCAAGAGCTCAGGGCGAATGCTGAGGGCGAATGCTGTTCTGCAAGAGCTAAGGGCGAATGCTGTTATGCAAGAGCGGAGGGTGAATGCGCACGTGATATCAGACTTTAATGTAGCACACATGTACTTTTGAACACTAATAGATTTTTGTAGTTGAAATGCAATGCTTGCTTTCATTTAAATGTAGGGTTTTTAAAGCAGGGAGAAATAATGGCTGCCAAATTAATAAGCATTTCTTTGGGAAAAATTTAAAGCTTGTATTGGGTGATGAAGATAATAGAGGGTATTGAATCTTGATTCTTGACATCTAGAGAGAACCCTACAGCCTAACACAATCCAATGGAATTAACCAAAAAAACCCAAATAGAGTCAACCCTACTATAGGACGAAGGGCCTGCAGTAATAACTTACCATTTTGCAAGAGCTGAAGGCGAATGTTGTTCTGCAAGAGTTGAGGGTGAACACTGAGGACGAATGCTGAGGGAAAATGCTGTTCTACAAGAGCTGAGGGCGAATGCTGTTCTGCAAGAGCGGAGGGCGAATGCGCGCGTGATATTAGACGTTAATGTAGCTATTGCGACGGATATGAAACAATAAAATCATTTTTATGTAGCGCGCATATAAGTTTCGTATTTGTATTTAGCACGCATATAAGTGTCGTTATACCGACAGCGGAAAAGGCATCGCTATTGCAACGAAGGCCTCTAAACGTCGCAATTACGACACTTAGACATTGTGTCGCACTTGCGACGTTTAGAGGCAGTCGTCGCAATAGCGACGCGTTGGGCGATAGTGTCGCAAGTGTGACGTATTCCTCCAAACGTCGCAATTGCGACACGTTTATAAGTGTTGGTATTGCAACACTGTTCTATAAACGTCGGTATAGTGACGGTTTCGGGTGGGATGGAAAAAAATTGGGGAAATTTCCGACATTTGGTCAAAAGCGTCGGAACCAAGTGTCGGAATTTCCGCCAAATGTAGTAGTAAATAGGCGGGTGGCCACCAATATCTACCTCGATCAGTCCTCCCCGCTTAGAAAGCAATGGTCCCCATTGCGTTGAGTTCCTATATATGGTATTATATGTATGAAGCCTATAAAGGGCTAAAGACTCTCAATTGAGAGATGTCAAGTATTGTGTATTGAAAAGCATATGGCTTGTGGAGTGATATCCTTCCTTAAGGAGTTGTTGTATGGTGTTACCCTGCCTCAAGGGTTTTAATATTAATAAAGATCTGAAGTTCTATCATCTATTGTGTTATTTCTTGGGAATATTATGCATGTTAAAAATATTTGCAAGTCGGATATATTACATGGAACATTCACACACATATACATGAGCATCTTTGAATAATGTAGGTCAATAATAGTCTGCCCTCATAATCTTGTGTGTTATTGTATCTTTGGCATAGTGTCCTCCTCCCAATATGTCATACATTACCTTTAAGCCCTCCTTGGCATCAGTAGACTCCAAACATTTCAATAACATGCCATTATGGTGTTTCTGAAATAGATTTCCATGGACAAACTAATAAGAAGAGGCTTTAAGTCTAAGGTCATTTTTATGCTTTGTCGATAAGGTAGAAGGAAAAGTACCTTGTTGCATATATTTCCTCAACTCTCCATACCAATATGATGGTGAATTGGGTTTGGGCACTCAATCATTTTCATACATCTCAATCTCACGCTGCCATCTCAACATTCTTCTTCAGGTTGATCAAAAGCTTCAACAAAAAGCTTACATAAGTCATGTCCCTTGATTGTGTGGGCTGGTTTGAATTCAAAATCATACTCTTGTAATTATGTCATCCAATTGGCTTTGTGTTCTCTCAACTCCTGTTGCACAAACAAAAATCTTACAGTTGGATGAGGAATAAACACTATGACATGATTTTTTAGAATATAAGGTCTAAAGTGTTTGACAACCTTATACACATTATATGCTTTCTTGTCCATATCATGATAATTTAGATTCGATTCCTACATGCCTGTAATCATAAAAGATATAGTTCGATCATTACCTTGGTCATTTTCCTGTGTCAATACAACCACCAATGAAGAATCTGAAGCAAGATTATATAGCATGAAATCTTTATTAAAATTAGGATTGTAAAGTGCGGGAGTTTTAGCGATGGCTTGCTTGATCTGCGAAAAAGCTTCCTTCTCCTTTTAGGTCCACTTGTACATCGCATCCTTTTTTAATCAAATTTTGCAATGGCTTTACAATCTCGAGATAATCTTAAATGAATTTGTGAATAAAATTATGTTTTCCCAAGAATGACTAAATAACAATTTCGATTGAAAACATGAAGTTGGGAAACACTTTTTTCCCTTTCTTGACGTTGAAAATTGTAATTTTCTATGTCTTTCCAACTTCAACTCCACTAAACTCATATTTTCAATGCAAATTACACATTGACATAAAAACAAGATTTGTAGAGAATTGTCTTACCTCCATACTCATCTTTAAAAAAAATAAAATATTGACATATAGAGGGGTAAATTTGTTGTTTACTAACTGTATATACTTGAAATTTTAAGGCAAACATAAATATTCACTTTTTGAACCCTAACTTTTTTTAGGGATGGTTATTCATTTTTTGGAAATAAACCATATCATCATAATCTACATAGACTGCACTATTGCAGTGACTATTTTTCGGTAATTTTCAGATTAAATCACTATTTTTTATTATTTTTTGAAATGGACGAAGACAAACAAACGGTGATGTTTCAGTACATTTTATGAGCCCTAGATTTTATTTTCAATGTGATCGTCAATAAGAAAAATGAGAATACCATTTTGAAGAAGACAGGGAGAGCAATTGAAATATGATTTTTTTGACTTTTTTGGTGTTGCCATTTTAAAGTTACTGAATTTTCATTCATTGCAATTTTCAAAACAATGAAATTCCACAGTGACATAGTTTAGTATAAAATTAATAACAAATTGAATTTTTTAATGAAACTCCACAAATCTTACATCATTAGAAACTAGATTCAGAGATGAATCTAATGGTACCAGGTTCGAAAGATAACATTCTATTTTTGTAGGTGTTCTGGCCCTCCAAAGCTGTAGGTTCCTGAAAACTGCATAATGTTCTGGGTTTTTCGTTGACTAGAAACTCTCGGGCAAGATAATTTATCGCGCAAGACATTTAATAAACTCTCGTGTGAGAAATGTTAAACTCTCAACTGAGATTTTAAACCACCACGGGTTAAATTTAACCGTGCGGTAAACTCTCGCCCGAAAGTTTTACAAACTCTCGGCCGAGAGTTTGTGTGCGAGAGTCTACCCAAGGTAGACTCTCGAACGAGAGTTATATCAATCTCATATGAGAGTTTATTAAACTTTGATTGAAACATTTTATCGTTGGTCGACAGAATCTTGCGAAGATTCATCGCATTGTCGCGATGTTTCGGGTGAGAGTTGTATATAAATACTCTCGTTCGAAATATTAATTCCACAATATTCCACACACCACTCTGAACCAGTGAAGGTGCGAAGGTGCAAAATTTTTTTGTGCAAAGGTGCAAATTTTTTTGGGTGAAAAATTTTTTTAGCAAAGTTTTTTTGGGTGCGATTTTTTTTTTTAAGTAATGTTTTTTAAGAATTCAATTTTTTTTTAAAGGGCACATATTTTCAGGAAAGGGAAGTGAAAATTTTATGGGGAAAAAAATTACATTTTTATTTTTTATAAGAATTTAATTACTTGATATTGTGCAAAATGTCTCTATGAAGGCATGAATTATTTTTGAAAAATGTCTTTATGAATTTAATTATTTATTTAATTTTCTCTCTTATTGAAGGCATGAAGTACTTATTCTAAAGTCTTTATGGTTTTTTGGGTATTTGGTCCAAATAGAATTGGATTTTAGGTTTCCAATTTTGTGAACATGGGAAGCAAAAGGAATTTCCAGTCAAGGCACGATCGAAATAGAATTGATTCAGCGGAAAAGAATGAGAGATTACAAAAAAAAAGGCGAGAGGAAAGGGAAATTTTAAGCCATGAAATAAATGTGGAGGTAGAGCATCGTGAAAGAGATGTAGAGGTGCATCACAATGACAAGGAAATGAGAAATGTTGAGGAACTTGTAAACGAGAATATTGAAAACACAAATGTCGAAGAGAATGTTGAGGAACTTGTCAATGAGAATATTGAAAACACAAATGTCCAAGAGAATATTGATATCAATCTCACTGGTGAGTCAATAGTTTCTTCAATTTGAATTTTGTTTTTTATTTTGAAAAACATTGTAGTTCAAGATAGTTTAAAATTTATATATATATATATATATGTGTGTGTGTGTGTGTGTGTGTGTGTGTGTGTGTGTGTCAATTTCAAATTAGAAGTTAATATTGTTTTTTATGTAGGGACAACATTAGAACCACAAGAAGATATTACCACACCTCGCATTTCACTGCAATTAATTAGAAGTTCCAAGAACGTTGTATACGACTACAAATTTCTACATAATATGTATCCAACTAAAATTGAAGAATTGGGACCACCAATGCCTGAAAGGACAATTCAAGATAAAATAAATTGGGGGTTGAAACATCTTTTTGAGGTTAAATCTATCATAGCACAAGCTCAGATGTTACGTAGATTTTTAAAGCACAAATCTCTCGGAAATGCTGTGGAATTATTGGGTATTAAAATTGAGAAAGAGGTTTTAGTAAATTAAGTGGTATCAAAAAATGTAATGTCGGCACTTGCCACACTAGCCAAAAAGCGATCTCAAGTTGAAAATAATGCTCGTAGAGAACTTTTAATAGGTGTACTCGCGAAACAAACTACATCAAGTCGGCCGATTTCAGCAACTTAAAAATTGTTTAAAACATCAAGAAAAATTTTATGGAGGCGTTTATGGAGGCATACAAAATTTAGAATTCAATTAGATGAGAATGATGAATTTGCATGTTGAGCTAATATTTGTAGGTATCCATATCATGATAGGCTTCCTGATGGTGTGAGGGGTAGGGTAAAAGAGTTTAGGAATTTTAATTCTCGTGTGTCGCCAAATGAAAAGGACGATGTGCAACGTCGTATATCTAAGGGATTTTATGTAACTCATGCCAAACATATAACATAGGTCAGTCAAGTAGAATTATTCTAGAACTTTATGGAGAGTAATACTGATGTGAAGGTTTCCTTAGCACATTTGTGAAGATTAAACCATGGTATGTCAGGCCTATCACTGTTCGAGACACATGTTGTTGTCGATACCATGTAGAATTCCAGTTATTTTATGAGACATTTGTAAATTTTGGCATAAAATATTGGTCAAATGACCCCCCTCCTTCAGGTGTTCGTGAATTTTTATCGAAGGTATTATGTGCACGAGAGAATAATAAATTATTTTATAAAAAATAATGTGTTGGTGGAAGAAAATACCCAGAATGTCCTCATTTGGCACTCTACGATGCAAAGTATCCCATTGATCCTATTGATCTCAGACTTTCAAATCTCAGTCTGAATTGGAAGCGATATGAAAATGTTACTTACACTCTTGTTGCAGATTCAAGAACATCAAAAAGATCACTTTACTTGACGACGATATTTCAGTGACATCTTTTATGGAGAAGTTTAGGGTGCAAATATACAAATATATTAAGCACTGTCATATAGCATGATGACAGGATTTACAGTTCAAGAAATCACGTGATGTGTTTCCGAAAGGAACAATATTATCAGTGGTTGATTTCGCTGAGAATTACAGGTTTAGTCCACGAAAGGAGATACAAAGTGAGTATTATCATTCAGACTAAGTATCTATATTTGTGCATATTTTGTATATACATGTAGAGCTTGATATCGATGGTTTTGATAGTGATGAAAATAATCATGAGGTGATTAAGGAGTACCATTTCGACATCAGTGTTGATCAAACACATGATACATGTTTTGTTCAACATTGTTTTAATGTTATTTATAATGAATTGTTGAAACGAAGGGTCACTTCTAAAGAACATTGGGTATGGTCAGATGGTTGTGCTAGTCAATTTAAATCAGCAAGATCGTTCTTTTGGTTGTATCGTCTTCATAAGAGAACCAACATTCGACATACATGGAATTTATTTGAGACAGGGCACGGAAAAGGAGAGCAAAATAGTGTTGGGGCATGCATAAAACATGCACTTAGGAGGCATCAATTGAATCCTAAGCTTCCCAACTTGAAAATTATTTATATGTTGTTAATTGGTGCAAAGAAAATTTAAGTCATGTATCGAACCCAAGGATGGATGATGTGCAGAGGTAAGCGTACACATTTAACTAACAATATATTATACATGTATAGAGATATATGTGCATACATGTGTGTGTATTTTTTATCAAAAAAATATTAAATATTGTTCAAAATTTGACTCATACATGTGTGTGTTTTTCTCAAGCGGGTACTTTTGGAATATTGCAATGGGTGATGTTGATAGATTGTTGCCATTTAATTGCCTTGCAATCCCTCAAACAAGAAGTTTACACTCAATTAGGAGTAAGAACATGACAAATATACATTTCATTGAGAAACAAAAGTGATCTTTCTTTTGTTATGCATGTATTGATTAGATGGAGTCCATCGATGACTGTGAAAACCAAATTAAGAAATTTTTTAAACCATGGAAACATGAAGAATTGACACCATTGCCCCCATTTGGAAATGTGACTGACAAGGAAATGGACAATGACGTGGTTGTGATTGACAATGATTATGATCGTGTTTCTGATATGGTTAGAGAAGGTGATGTCTTCAATGTCATTGCACCAGAAAATAATCAAGAAAAAGTGCATTATTATTTATTACGAAGCACTATTTCTAAATCCACATTGCTGCAAGAGTATAATGATCCATAAAATTATACATACCCAATCGGTTCAATGGTGTTAATGGGACATTTCTTTGAAGAAGTAGAGAAATGTAAAGATCATATTATTTTTCAAGATTACCAGCTAGAGGTTATTTATGCCCAATATAGTCACTTGGTCATAGCAACTCAGTTGTAGTTGAAGCAAGTGAAGAGTAGAAAAAAAAGGCGACAATGGAGGTTATCGATAGATGATCATGATTCCATTCTGGAAAATTTCCACTAGCACATTTCATATGAGTGGAACACATTGTTCAAGATGAACAATGAACTTTGATTCTAGGGTTAGAACATATAATTTCTACAATGTATTGGAATTTATATAGTTTAAGAATATATTGTGGATTACTTTCAAATAAATGGACATGTGGATGGTTAGATGTGTGTTGGTATGAACAACATATTATGATCTATTGGATAAGGGTGCTTTGCTAGATAATTAAGTTATGGTGATTTAATGTGTCCATGATGTTTACTCCTAGATGATCTTAACTCACCCCTTTTTTTGCATGGATATGATGGTGATGAATGAATATTTAATTAGATATATATTATTGTATTGTTAGTTAGTTTTGATATCAAATGTCATCATATTTGCATCTCTTCATTAGTTTAGATTAGTTTAGATTTGATGTGGCCAATCTCTTCATTATTGTCTCTTCTCATGATGGAGGTCTCCTAATTTTATTTTCCATCTCCTTGTAGTAAGGAAAATCTGTTTTTGAATGTGCATTGATGCTGGACAGTCTTACTGCAAAGAATGAAAATGATGATGCTAGAAAAACGAGATACTAGCATAAATCTGTTTTTGAATGTGCATTGATGTTGGAAAGTCTATTCAAATAATGAAATTGATGTTTAGTTGCAATAGAAGATTGACATGGAGTTAACATTGACCCACCCACTGAAATTAATGATTTCCATCATTTAATTCTTTGTCTTATGCCATCACCTTAAGTAGTTATAAATATTTTCTAGAAAATTTTTACACTACAAAGCACACCTTTGAAGCACTGAAGTGTAGGGGATATATTTCATATAGGAATTTTTCTATGAGTTCTGTGTTCCTATAAAATGTTCAACTAGCTGTCCACATGGCTCAACTCAAGATGTTTGACTTCACACAATTGGTTGAGAAACAAAAATTTGTGATTTGAAACAATGGTGAGATGGAGGCCAAAGTGTATCCATACATCTAAAAAGAATGAATTTGTTTTTGAATGTGCATTGATGCTGGACATTCTTACTGCAAATAATGAAATTGATGATGCTAGAAAAACGAGATACTAGCATAAATCTGTTTTTGAATGTGCATTGATGTTGGACAGACTTACTGCAAAGAATGAAATTAATGTTTAGTTGCAATAAAAGATTGACATGGAGTTAACATTGACCCACCCACTGACATTAATGATTGCCATAATTTACTTCTTTGTCTTATGCCATCATCTTAAGTAGTTATAAATATTTTATGGAAACGTTTTACACTACAAAGCACGTGCCTTTGTAGCACTGAAGTGTAGGGGATCTATTGCATATAGGAATTTTCCTATGAGTTATGTTTTTTTATAAAATGTTCAACTAGCTGCCCACATGGCTCAACTCAAGATGTTTGACTTCAAAAAATTGGTTGAGAAACAAAAAATTGTGATTTGAAACAATGGTGAGTGGGGGGGAAAAGTGTATCCATACATGTGAAAATCGTAAATCTCTTTTTGAGTGTGCATTGATGCTGGATAGTCTTACTGCAAATAATGAAATTGATGATGCTAGAAAAATGAGATACTAGCATAAAGGTGTAATTATGGTGTGATTGAATGACTAATTAATTTTCTAATGAATTCCATGGAGATAGACTCCTATGGTTGATAGGGAGCTAGTAGTGGCTGATACAAACCTATTTTCTTGTTATTAGGCTTTGTTGTGCTACAAATGGAACCCTCACGAATGAAGGATTCCATATTCTTCCATATTGATGGTTAATAAAAATTGTGTTAGAGATATTGAAGTTCCTTATTGACACCAAAATGTTGCTTGTAAGAGGGAGAATGAGCCTCTTTCAAAAGAAACTCATGTATGCTTTGTGGATACACAGTTAATAATTTTTCTAAAGAAAAATATCCTTGAGAATGTAATCCAAAAATGGAACTTGGTTCATAGTTGTATGAGGTTTGTATGAGGTTCACTTTTAAATTTTACTAAAATATTTGTTGGCAAGGGTAATAACATCATTGGTCCGCTGATCATGTGTTCTCTGAGAGGAGGGCTCTTGCTGAATGTTTGGTTCTAATTCCACAGGTAAGAAGCTCGAGATGAATGCTAGATTTTCCCTAACATTGTCAAGTGTAGGATTGAAGGTAGTTTACCTTTCTTGCAACCTTGAGTCATCAGCATAGGATCAAATGTGCTCTTATTGAGCTTGAATAGTAATCTACACCTTTATGGGATTTCTTGGAGTCTAGCAGGCCTCCCCTTTGATGGGGGTTTTCCTTTGTGGTTTTTTTGACAAATCTGTGTTCCTACATGCAAATATTTGTGTGACCCTACCATTTTGAGTTATTTAATGAATGCACAATAGTGTAAAGAATCAAAAATAAAATTTTAGTGATAATACATAGTGGTACAATCAATATAAGTGCATACATTCCACATTTAAAATTTAACAGTGTTTGTATTGATAATTAGTGATCGAAAAATTGGCCGAGTGACATATCGTATTGGTAAGGCAGACTGAGTGATTACATATCGTATTGGTAAGGCTAAGTGACATACAACCCAGAATAGAAACAATGTTGTGAAAGAAATATCTTCTGAAGATAAGTCTGATTCTACTAAAATATCAGATAAACGACAAACATTGTCATATGGAAATATTGCAGATGCCAAAGCTTTGGAACATCCTCTTCCTAAAGAGAGTTCTAGTCTATCTTCAGTGTCTTCTAAACATCAACATAGAATGTCCTGGGGATATTGGGGTGATCAGAAAAACCTCTCATAGGAGACCTATGCAATGATATGTCGAATATGTGAGGAAGAAATGCCCACATCTCACTTAGAAGAGCACTTTCGTCTTTGTAAAATTGTTGATAGATGTGACCTAAAGGGTTTAAGTGTAGATAAACGCTTGAGAAGGATTGCAGAACAAAAGCAAGGGTCTGTCAAATCGACATGTTGCTAGCAGATAAGACTAGTTTTTGTGAATATGAGGATCTTCCCCATGCAAGCTTCTTTTTAACACATGGCTATTATTGTTGTGTATTTGAAAATCTAGTCGCTAGTCTTGTTTAGTCAGAAACCCACTCACCCAAGATAATTGTTGATCATTTCTCATCGAGTATGTATAGCAGTAGCTATGTATTGTATATAAGCTTCATATACCTTAGGAAATGCACTAATAAATTTGGCTAGAGAATAACTTGCACAAATGTGGCTAGAAAAAACTTGCATTTAGCTTTATTCAAAATAATTCTTATCATGGTTAATACTATAGTTGATATTATCTAGAAAAGGTATAGCAATAATTCAGAAAGACCATCCACTAGCAGATTAATTATATTTGCATGAAAATAACATAGGGATATGATCATTTAGATAATGATGCAAGGGAAAGTTAGATAAGAAGGATCCTATTTTGAACGTGGTATGCATTCTACAATGTACAATCCAAATTTGTAAATGGCCTCATATGGTCTCAATATCCTTCATGTAAAACAATAGAAGATGTAGACGGTGTGCCACCCTTATTGGATTCCTCCCCATAAGAGCTTCCAAATCCCTGACGTAAGCTTTCTCTTGCCATAGATATGCATGTTAAATTTCAAAGGGCGATAAGGAGTTTTCCACTGCACTCATAAAACTCAACTTTAAACCTAGGTAGCTTAAAACTTGAAAGCTTCAATCTTAATCTGAGCCACATTAATATACAAACACATACTGCTGGAAATTATGAACAGTGAAAATAAACTAAACAGAACCATTTAACAATGCATCTGTATTCTATTTCAAACTCTAAAGAAGAAAATTACAATGTATAATCTCAAATCAAAAGTCCAAAACTTACCAACGAACACAAAGGTGCACCCGACATCTCCTTAGTCAAACCCTAACCCTAATCCACTTAAAGAACACTCCCTCTTATTTGGATGGAAGTGCCAAAGATATTGCACCCAGTCTGGAGGATAGCTGTGGCATTCATGTATGTGTAATCCTCCTTTGGGTATGTGCCCTTACCAACTCCCCATGCTAGTGCCCTAGTTGTAATAGTGATCCGTGCCCTACTCTAATGATATTAAGAGTTTGCAAAACTCTCTACGAATAGAACTGGAAGAGCTTGGTGCATTAAGTTAAGGCATTATTGCGCCCTCACTCATTCTCTCTGACATAACTCCAACATTTCTTTCTCTTGCCATAGATATGCATGTTAAATTTCAAAGGGTGATAAGGAGTTTTCTGATGCACTCATAAAAATAAAATTTAAACCTAGGTAGCTTAAAACTTGAAAGCTTCAATCTTAATCTGAGCCACATTAATCTACAAACACATACTACTGGAAATTATGAACAATGAAAATGAGCTAAACAAAACCATTTAAGAATGCATTTGTATTCCATTTCAAACTCTAAAGAAGAAAATTACAATGTATAACCCAATTCCAACCCTAAGGGTTCCATATACCATAAATTATTTAAAACAACTTTTCATAGTAAATGTTGCCTTCCCTTTGATAGAAAAATCTAAAATAAAAAGCATGTCAATTTTCACTCCAATTTCACTAGGGCTGCACCATCCTATAATCTCTTGCACCCTCACTCATTCTCTTATACATAGCTCCAACGCTACTCTCAAGAACATTAGTGCTACACCATCCTCTAATCTATTACTCCCTCATGCTGTCTGTACAGGAATTATGTTTCCTTCCACTGGAACTACTACACCATCAAGGATTTTATGTTACACTCCCTCTTAGTGAGGAAAGTGTTTTTGGATTTCCACTATTTTGAGTCTCTCAATCAATTTCTTGAACTTCTCCCCAGCTAGGGCTTTTGTTGAAACATCCATAACTTTGAATTTGAATGAACATGCTCTAGTATCACTGCACTCTTCAGAACTTTGTTCCCAAGGAAATTCTATTGGATATCTGTGTGCTTAGAGCAGTTAGTGAAATGATGGATTCTTAGAGAGTTTGATACAACTCCAATTGTCATAGTGTACCACTGTAGGATCCAATATCTAATAGGGAAACTTTGCAATTAACTTGTTATTTGAACTCAATCCCTGAGGGAATGGTGCTAGATATTTTCACTTGGAATGGTTAGTGTAACATTGGAATCTCAGAGAGTCTGATACCACTCTGATTTTCACAACATACCACAGTTGGCTCCAACATCCAATTGATCAAATCTTCAATTAACTTGAAAATCCAGATGGATTCACAACTAGCATGGCTGGTTGCAATGGATTTTTCCTCTGTCAAACTATGTGTTGTTGTTTCCTGCTTCCTGTTGAACCAGGATATTAGACTTGAACCCAAACTAAAACAAGGCCCTGAAGAACTCTTCTTGTCACTTGCATGTCTAGCCTAGGTAGAATCCACAAAACCATGTAGCATCAATTCTTCATCTCCAGCATATGTCAAACCATAGTGTACTATGCTCTTCAAGTATTGCAGCACATGTTTTGCAATAACCTAGTGAATTGACTATGGCTCAAATTTTTTACTGAAAAATAAAAATTAGTTTTATCATTCACTAGATACATAAAGGAACCTCTAAACTGTCTATAAATTGGTGGATCTACCAAATTTGAAATTTAATCTGCTGATAAGTTTAGATTTGATATCATAGGAGTAAAGATGGGCTTACAATCCATCATCTGAAATCTCATATGAATCTTGATTGCATACTTACACTGTCTAAGGAAGGCCTTCTCTAGAGCCTAGGCTCAAGAAATAATGCATAAAGTTGATGTCCTTTATATTGGATTAAGATGCTAGTTGTGCCTGGCACAATGCTATGATCTTCTCAGAACTACCTGTACGTATAAAATCATGCAGCGGGCCCATGACGCTGGCTCATCCTTGAGTCGTCCCACCCTTACAACAAGTGTTTGTAGCTCTTGAAACTCTTTCACCATTGAGGATATATTTTTCAGTTTCTCTTCATAGCTAGAATAATTATCAGGACAAACTATAGACAAAGACGATATGCATGTTGCATGCCTGAAAAAGCTTGAGAGACAGCCATGCATTGTACTAGAGATTTACAATCGCTGATGGCACCAAATATCATCTGAATAACATCTTCAGGAAGGAAATCAAACAAGTATGTTTGTGTGTCTTCCATATTCACTGTACTTCTACAAGACATTCAATAAAATGTAAGTGAGATCATCAATCAACTCTTGCAAAAAAACCTTTAAAATATCCATTCTGAACTGTTTAAGTTGAACGTAAAAATACCACTTTAAAGTCTTAGGAAAAGATACACACATACCTGATTCTATACAATATAAATAAGGAAAAAATAAGTAAAATTTGAAAGCCTATAAAAGTGTTGGTGCACCCTCTTGTATACTCTACTGCCACGCCCTCATCCACAAACATCATGCTGCACATAAATCAATGTTGTACAAATATGTTAATATTGCCACATGTATGTAAGGAACTGTAGTACTACTTGTTATACAACATACTGTACACTTGTTCAAATAATTTATATACCAAGGTTATGAATTTTGGATGTCCCAAAACTAATAAAGTTTTGCTATTATGAGTCAACTATTGATCACATTAGGATATGAAAGAAATTCCTATAATCTATTCCCTAACAATCTATGTAAACATTATGATTTCCATCTAACAAACCTGGTAAATTTTCTTGGAGAATGTTCCATTCCCATTGAACTTTCTTCACCCATTTACGCTTATTAATATGTTGTGAAAAAACTTTTAAAAACTTCAATAATACACCATAAACATGGAAAAGAACATTTATTTTGGTAGCATAAATCACAAAAAGGGATGAGAAAAGCATGTCATTTAATAAATGTATACCTGGTTTGTTTCTTGGTGGTAGAAGTGATCCATAGGGTCCATTACACTATAAAACTGTTTGAAGTGACCTAGGTCATGACAACTACTACTGGGCAAGTTATGTAGTGAAAGTTCCTCCCTTTTCTGTTCCATATTAACTGTATCTTCCTCCATTTTCTGTTCCATATCAATTTTACCAAATATCAACTTAAATAAATCAAAATCAACAACTTTCTAGCTTGCAAGACCATATTAATCATATTCTTCAGCATTATTACAAACCGATGCATTATTCAACTCACCTAAAAATGTAGACTCTCTGACCCAAAGCCTACATGATCTCCTTGGGGCTCAGTTTGCATCATCTCAATATTATCTGTAGCCTGAAAAGTAGAAACCAAAGTTAATAGAAAATTTTGTGAAAAGAAATATAATAAACATAATAAATATGCTTAACAAAAAGTATCGATACCTGTGTGACGACTGGAACCTGAGAAGGAATAATCTCTTTAGGCAGCCCTTGATGTGTAGCACATACTGGAAAATTCAATAATGTTAAGAGCCACGCCATTAAAAATTATGTTCATCTTAAAGTCACTTGCAATTTAACGTAAAAATCTAGATAGATAATACCTGTGAGACCACTGGAACATATGAAGGTATCATGTCTTCAAGAAGCCCTTCATGTGTAGCACTAACCTGAAAATTCCATAATGTTAAGACTCATACCATAAAAAATTATGTGACATAAATTCATTTTCAATTTGACATACAAAAATACAGATAGATAGTAATGAATGTGGCACCTGTACATGATCATGTCCATGATCTACAGAATGAGGATCAGGGGCAAAGCAATGTTGTTATAAGAATGTTGTAAAAATTTAAGTTAAATAAATATATTGGTGTAAGTTTTTGGAGACTAAATTTATATACACCAAAAAAACATGTTACATGCACTCTAGCTCATCTTATAAATGTGTATTTTAAAATATATCAAAACATGCTTGTACATACCTCGCCCATGGTGTGTATTTGTTGTCTAATGGCTTGCTCATAGCAGTCTCTACAGGAGGATGCATAGTCTAGAAGCTCATCTCGCTCCATCTCCCTCAACACGTCATCTGAAATACTCACAAATGAACAAACTCTTGCACTAGATGAAGGTTGGCTTGTCCCTAAACCGACTTCCACCCCTCCTAAAGCAGCTGCAATATATTCTTGTATCTTCTCCCTCATCTAAGATGAAACACTGGAGATAAGGGCTAACTCCTCTGGAAGTGTAACTACCCTAGGTGCTCGAGGTGCTAAACGAGGTGCTGGAGGCCTAAACCCAACATCTCGCATAACATTGGGTCGTTCATATGTACAAAATTTTCTAGCTCCATAGAATTTGGACCCCGTATCTATATAGTTAGGGTCCATGTGCTATCGGAATTGAGCATACAACATCCTAACAAAATATTGCACCACCTCATCATTATTTGGGAACTTCCCGTATGCATACAGGAACTTCTTATAAATATAAGGTGCAATATTGGGATCATTGAATCTTGTAATCTTCAGACATTTTTTTTCTTCAGGCCGTAGGTCAAATAGTGACAAGGCCATTTCTTTAGTGACCCTACTTTTAACTTCAATGTAGGAGTGGATACCAATCACTGACGCTCTCCTCCTCCACATCATGTAAAAAAAAACTTGGGTTGATGGTCCAACCCCACGATAAGTCTCTATCAAACTCTCCAAATTGTGCAAAGCAATTTGGAGACAATCTCGACTAGGGGCAGAGATATTTAAAATTTCAATTCATTACACAATCTCGTGGAATGCTCCCTCATCCCATCAACAGTAAGTAAGGAGATGATGTATTCCCAAGGCATCTCCTTAGGAATATCACCGAGATGGGTGTAAAAGGGCTCATAGCTTGGATTTCGAGAAAACTCATGAACCATACGACCTCTCCCCCTAGGAGGGCGACGACCACCACCTGTAACATGTTAAATTATTACACATATTAAAAATTAAATAATTTATAAGGAAATTTTGTATTTAAAATTTTTTTCTGGTCATTTGAAAATACCTCGTGGAAAAACTATCTAATCCTCTTCGCTCATTGGACTAGGATTGTTCCCTTCCGAGGAATGAAGGTCTCTACTAGCCACTATACAAAACATTAAATTGTTTTATCACACAAGTACATGAGACACACAATAAGTTTCACATTAAACATACATCAAACAATGAATTTTCCTTTAGATTTTACCTAAACGAGATCTATCCAAGTGTGGGATGGATGCCACAGGCTGAGACATTGTTCTCCTTTGTCCCTCACCAGCAATAAGGCCAACCCCAACTCCTACATTTTCACCTATGGAGCATAATGTTTTCACATTAAACACATGTCATTTGAAGAAAAAAAATTCACCTTTTCAACATTGAATATAATGTAAAATTGAACTAGCAATCTAATGTGTACATATACCGTGTATAATATACCCCTCATAATAGGATCTAAGAAATTGGGGACGAATGGGAATAGGTCTATGGAGCTCCTCTTGTTCGATTTGATGTCTGGGCGTACGAGTCATATGAGTGCATCCACTTGTGCAGGACAAAAAAAATTTCACTTTAATTAATTTTTCACAACGAACAATAAATATAACCTACTTGAAAACATGACATAAATGAACGTCCAATGTACCTGATAATCCTCCTCTCATGGAGAGGTTTTTGGAGGGCTTGCCTGATGCCATTTTTGCTATAGTATGAAATCAAATTTCTGCCCATCATTAAAAAATTAGAAAACAAATTATGCGAATTCCTATATTCCTAAAGGTACATAGAGGTCAGATTTTGTTTACAAGTATTGTTTTATGTCGTAGTACTGCAAGCGATACTAGCAAGAGTTACAAGTGTTTCACACAATGTGATTCCAATTAATTTCCTACGTTTATTGTTCCTCTACTATAGTATTTCCCAATTATGTATAGATCACCGTGTTATTAAAGGGAATTAGAACACAATCCAAAAATAAAGTTTAAATATATATGAGCTTGCTAACCAAAGGAAAGGTACCCTAGAATAGAAATAAAATAACTTGTGCAAGGTATGTTTTGAGGCTGAAATTGCAAAATTTTCACAACTTCTGCTATACTTCTTTGATTGGCTATTATGACCCCAATCATGAAATGCTACAATATCATTAGATCTATTGTCACTAGATTGGCAGAAATTTTTGCAATCTATCAAAACATATCCAATTAGTTGAATTTGTCACCTTCCAATAAAAAGTCTAAAAGATGTTGAGTTTACATAAATGATATCTCCAATTATTGTACTTCATTTTGGACAATTCTTTTCTTCTAGGATAGGGTATTTTTAAATAGGAGTTTAATTTTGAAATCGCATTCTCCAAGTTCTGCATAGAAAATTTCAAACTACTTGAACACCGATATACTCTCTTTTCCAAAACAAACCAACAAAGATATATATTTTTTTTCTTTTTTGATTTTGTGCCCAAAAATTTTCTCACTACATGCCCAAGAAAGAAATTTGACACAATTTTTCTTTTAATCAACTCCAAAACTTTCGAAAATCACTAAATGTAGTGCAAAATCTAGGAATACAAGAGAAAGAGAGATAAAAAATAAGAAATATCTCTTTTATTATAAGATATATATAGCTATGTTAATTTTCCTCTTCAATGGTGTACCTTTCAAGAACTATGCTCCAAATAAAATCAAGGTCGTTGACAATACATTGCATAACCTTCCACACAATAGATAACTATCCATAGAGAGCCTGAACTACCCAAGGTCGTACTTATAATGAGAGCATACTAACTAATTTGGACCCTCTTAACAAATTGGGTCCTTTTGTAATGGGTGACTATTAGCTAGCTATTTAATGGGCCTTCTTGAATGAAGGTTGCCTCATACAATAATAAGTTATATAAATAAGGGGTTTTGGCTATGACCTTCACATGCCCTCTCCATTGGAAAACAACTTTGTCCTTAAGAGTCAACGTGAGGAAATATTTGTATATTCCCATGTGGATCTTCTAGTTGGATATCTTTCCACTAGATCAATACTTCTCTAATTATATGTCTACACAATTGATGCTTTGTGGTATCCAATAGTGCTTGTAGTGTTGGAAGAGTTTGTTATTGATTTTAAAGGGTTTATAGGCTTGCATTCGTTTGATGATTTGCATGCAAAAATCAAGTGAATTTGGGTACAAGGATTGTCTATATTAGTAGCCATTGTAAGGCCATTTCATTTGATAGGTGGCACATTTTGTGAGTCCTCTTAGTTGGTGAGATATTAGTTTTTGAAGATTGATGCCCCAAAGATGGGTTTAGGACCAACACCTCATCTCCATGATCACATCAATGCAGAGATTGTTGTTGGAATTATTTTGCGAAAACAAGATGCTGAGATGTACCTTACATGGACATTCTTTTATCGGCGCTTGGTATGGATCTAATATGAAGTAACCATTATTAATTGTTGATTTATGTGTGATGCTAATATAGAGGGATGCTCAAGTTATATTGTGTTAGTAGTTGTGCTATTGTAATTATTAGTTTGTTAGCCATCTTGGTTCAAACCTTTACATAAGCTTAAAATATATTGTCTTATAGGGGAGTTCCTATTAGTGCTTCAAAGAAAATTAATTCTAATCTCATGTATTCTGAATTTCTCCATGAAATCAAGGACCCTGATTTCTAATCAAATAGTGGCTATTAAAAGTACCATATGTTGGTAAAAAAAGGTGCCATACGTGCAGTTGCAACATTATTGAGTTTTAATCTAGTCATGTTGACATGCAGGTCACACTCGCACTTCTATTTCAAACGACTTCTCATTACAATAGTTGCAATCGGTAGTGTGCTAGAACAACATGTTGCATATTGTGAGATTTTGAGACACAAAGATCTAGATTTGCAAAATAATGAACAAAATTGCGAGAGAACGAAGGAGTGAGCAAGAATGGAGAAAATAATGAAAATTAATTTATCAATATTAGTTTTAGAATCAATACATAAAAGAAACTGCGTTAAGCTTAGTTGTACATGCAATAACTATGGATAGTTAAAGCTAACTGAAGCTAAGTGTGCTTTATGTTCTTCTAATGTGCACATGAACCATATGCAAGCACTAGAGTTAACTAACTAAGCCAAGTGCACATCACATGTAAGAACTCGAGTTAACTAGCTAAAAATAAGTGCACATCGCATGCAATATCTAGAGTTGAACTAAAGCTAATTAAGGCTAACTATGTGCATGTAAAACACTCAAGTTAACTAGCTAAAGACAAGTGCACATTGCATGCAATCTCTAGAGTTGAACTAAATCTAACCTAGGTGCATGTACACCAACACCCCCCCTTAAGCATAAATTAGGTGAGTGTGATGCACAATGAATGAGTCCCAACAACACGACCATTTTAGGTACCCATATACAATGCATGAAAAGGAGGAAAGAGGGAATTTTACAGAGTGGGAATAAACCCCCCCTCGCCTCCCCCCCTCTCAAAATATAATGCAAAAGTAGAGAAAATACAACTGCTAGGCAGTCGTGTCCTTCACCCCGAGATGATCTTGCAGGAATCGAAACTTCTGTTCAATGAAAGTCTTGGTGAAGATATTGGTAGTCTACTCGGAAATAGGACAATAATGAAGATCAATGATCCCATCATGAATGGGTTCTCTAATGAAGTGCATGTGGATCTCGATGTGTTTGGTCCACTGCTGCTACACTGGATCTCTGCAAAACTTTAGCGTACTTTTATTATCACACCAGATGAAAGTTGGATGATGGATACTGATCCCAAGCTTAAATAGGAAATGTTGTAGCCAAATGGCCTGAATAGTGGCGTTGACTGCTCCTATATATTCGGCCTCTGTTGATGATAAATAAATTGCAACCTGCTTCTTGCTTGACCAACAAATTGGGCCGGATCCCAAACTAAGTACATAACCAGAGGTGGACTTGCAATCAATGTTATCACCGACCCAATCTGAATCTATTAACCTAATGAGATTCAAAGAAAAACTGGTTGCATAATGAATCCCATAGGTGATTGTCCCCTGGACATATCGAAGGATGTGCCTTGCAACTTTCTAGTGTAACTCGTGTGGCTCCTGCATGTATCTGGAAACTTCTCCTATGGCATATGAGAGATCAGGATGAGAGTGAGTGAGATAAAGAAGACTTCCCACAAGCTGATAGTACAATGTGAAATACCCCAATGGTGTGTCTTTGCCATTCTCAAGCTTTATCCCTGATAAGAAAGGTGTGGTTCTTGGCTTGCAGTCACTCATGTCAAATCGTGCCAAAAGATCTCTAGCATACTTTGGTTGAGAAATGGTAATCCCAAAACCACTCTGATTGATCTCTAGTCGAAGGAAGAAATTTAGCAAGCCCATGTATGTCATAGAAAACCGCTTATGCAATGCAGTTTTAATCTCAGTAATGATAGAAGCGGAACTACCTGTTATCAAAAGGTCATCTACGTAGAGTACAATGATCAAGAAGGAGTCAATTTTCTTCAAAAAATAAACATTGGAATCAGAGTTGCAGTGTACAAAATTTTGAGATAACAAATAAGAATCCATATTTGCATACCATGCTCTAGGTGCCTACTTGACGCCATAGAGAGACTTCTTTAGTTTGCATAGCAGAGATGAATTGTGCATGTATCCCTGTGGCTGCTCCATGTAGATTTCCTCCTTGAGATCACCGTGAAGAAAGGAATTCTTCACATCCATATGATGCACCTCCCATCCTCTTACTGCTGCAATGGAGAGAGCTAGCCAAATGGAATCCATTTTTTCCGTTGGGGCAAAAGCCTCATCATAGTCAACATAATGTACCTGCTGAAAAACTTTTTCTACCAATCGTGCCTTATATCGACTAACTTGGCCATTTGCTGCTTTCTTGGTCCGGTAAACCCACTTGCACCTCACAAGTTTACGATTGGAAGGTAGCGGAACCAAATCCCAAGTCTGGTTCTCAATGAGAGAGTTATATTCCTCATCCATTGTTGCTTCCCATTCAGGATGCCCAGTTTCTTCTGCATAAGTCTGTGTATCAGATGCATGCATCATATAAGCATGCATGGGCATGCATGGATCCATAGCTAAGAGTGCTTGCGGATCTTCCTCAAACTGAGGTACAAAGGTAGGATCATATAGGAGATCACTCATGCTACGCCATTTTTGTGTTGAAGGTGGTCGAGAACCTTCCGAACTACATCCGGAAGTATGATCTCGATGTTAAACTACTGGTGGTCCAACATGTGTCACATGCAAATTCTCATCTTCATCAGAATTCTAATCTGAAGTTTCATCTGCATACTCATCAATGAGTGGTGATGGAAACTTGGTAACAAGTTCATCTGTTGGTGCATGCAAAATATCTTCATCAAACTTTACACTCCTTTAAATAAAGAGCTTTTTAGTGTTGATATCAAGCAATATTTACCCTTTTACTTCATCAAAATATCCAACAAACATGCATGCTTTACTTTGAGGATCCAAAGCCTTTCTCTTCTCTGTAGGAATGCGGGCCCATGCTCGAGATCTGAAAATGCGGAAATGAATGACTTCAGGTTGCATGCCAGTCCAAGCCTCAAAAGGTGTTTGTCCAGTAAAAAATTTATGAGGAGATCTATTCTGGATGTATGAGGGACAATTGATAGCTTCAGCCCACAATTTTGACGAAAGAGATCTTGCATGCAACATGAAATTGGCCATCTCTTTCAAATATCGATTCTTCCTTTTAGTCACCCCATTTTGCTGTGGAGTGTAAGGAACTGTATGCCTTCTTCATTACAAATATTCTTGATATATTTGTTGACATATTCCGTCCCATTATCTGTTGGGAGTATCCTGATGCATTTTCCAGATTGATTTTCCGCATTCGCTTCGAAAATCTTTAGATGTTGAAAAACTTCAGACTTGAGTTTCAAGAAGTAAACCCAAATGAATCTCATGTAATAATCTATAAATGACAACACATATCTTGCTTTTCTCATTGAAATCACTGGAAATAGACCCATGAGATCGCTGTGTACAAGTTCCAAAGGTGAGGAGGCTTTCCATGCATGCCCCTTCTCGAACTTGTCTTGTGGATGCTTTCCAAGAGCACATCCATTACAAACACCATTTGAAAATTCAATAGTCGGGAATCCTTTGACCATCCCTTGCTTGCTAAGCTACTGCATATATCTGAAATTCAAGTGCCCAAATCTCTCGTGCAAATCCTACTTTCTTCATTTGCATGCGTAAGT
Source organism: Pinus albicaulis (assembly GCA_034641835.2). NCBI lineage: Eukaryota > Viridiplantae > Streptophyta > Pinopsida > Pinales > Pinaceae > Pinus > Pinus albicaulis. The sequence goes on along the minus strand of CM076583.1, from coordinate 1,267,504,712 downwards.
AGCAAAATAGAATCTGATTGAGGAACAAAATCAGAAAATGTATATAGACGAGATTAATCATTTACTTTACCAGATGCAATCTTCAAGTTGGTTTTCATGTCATAAATGCTCACAAAATCTGGGGTAAATTCCACTTTCCTTCTGCTACCTGTGTGTGTCATATGATACACTGAGAGAAGATTCACAGAAAGCCTTGGAATATGAAAGACATTCTCAAAACTTCCATCTTCGAATTTCACTCTTCCTTGTCCAGTTGCTGCAACTGTAGAATTGCCCCCGTGAGAATAGGAGGTCCTGAGTATGCATGTAGAGAAGAAAAGGATTCCTTTGAAGAAGCCATATGATGTGAAGCTCCTTAATCAATGATCCTTTCTTGCGGTATATAATTAAGAGCAATCAAAGCATACCCATCACCTCTTGGTTTTGGTGTTTTTTCTCCAGACTTCTTCTTGGCATTCTCAAGAATGTGGTCTCCAAGATTGTGTTGCTGGAGTTTCTGCGCCATAAGATATATAGTCTTCTTCATGCATGCAGATTCAGGGTGAAAACTACGGTGGAAATAATTGCACATTGATTTCCATTTCGTTCATTTTCTTTCCTTTGAGCCGGATGATCCATTAGGGGGTTTTGGATTTCCTCCCTTTCTTGGATCAAGATCCTTCTTCCCTTTTCCTTTCTAATGGTCTTTGGAATTTTCCTTTCCTTTTTCATGCATAGTAAGTGCACGCGCTTTGGAATTTTTAAGTGTGCCCATTTTGATGAGCTTATCCTGCTCATGCATCAAAGATTGAATAAAAGAATCCAGTGAGGGCATCTTCCAAGCTGCACCGGTTTCAGATCTTACTTTGTGGAATGTAGAGATGAATATTGCATACTCTGGACCAAGTTTTGATAAAATGGAAAGAATCAACTGACTTTCTTGCTTGGATTTTTTGATCCCTCATCCTTTTAGCTGAAGCAACAAGGCTTTATACCTTGTGAAGAAATCTTGAATGTTCTCAAAATTTCTCGGATCTAATGAGTTTAACTCATTTTCGAGAATGTGACCCTGCATTTCATCCTGTTTTCCAAACAATCCTTCCAAAGATTTCCATACTTCATTTGGAGTTGAACATGATTCAACATGAAATAGCAATTTTGGAGAGATAGATAAACATAGGATGGCGAAGGCCTCATCCATGCGATTGAAATATCTTGTTTTCTCCACTGCCGATGTTGGTTCAAATTCTGTTTCCATGGTTACTCGAAATAAGCCTCTAATTCTGAGATGTAGAATCTTTGGCTTCCATTCGAAGTAATTATATGGAGTAAGAATTTTTTATTGTGGAAACTCCAATTTAGACTCCATTATTTGTTGTTGCTTTAATCTTCTAAACCTGTAAATAAAAATTTATTGTGCACTGATTAAAAATCCTTGTGCTCTGATACCATGTGATATTTTGAGACACAAAGATCTAGATTTGAAAAAAAATGAACAAAATTGCAAGAGAACGAAGGAGTGAGCAAGAATGGAGAAAAGAATGAAAATTAATTTATCAATATTAGCTTTAGAATCAATACATAAAAGCAACTGAGTTAAGCTATGCAATAACTATGGATAGTTAAAGCTAACTGAAGCTAAGTGTGCTTTATGTTCTGCTAATGTGCACATGCACCATATGCAAGCACTAGAGTTAACTAACAAAGGCAAGTGCACATCACATGTAAGCACTCGAGTTAACTAGCTAAAAACAAGTGCATATTGCATGCAATCTCTAGAGTTGAACTAAAGCTAATCTAGGTGCATGTACACCAACACATATTCGTGCAATTTGACTAACACTGCAGTTCTAGCGTGGTTATGGATTGTCTTCTATATTGACTTTGTATTTTCTTTTCCCATCACATTACACACTAATGTAACATAAATATGGTATGTATAAACAAGAGTAGAATTGATTCATATTTCCTAAGCTTTGTTATTTAAGTTAATCATTCCTTCTACAACAGGTAGAGAATATTCATTCTACTTCAGTGCATGTTGTTTCTTCACTATGTTATACAAAGTCAAATTTTATTGATTTCCAAGCATTATGCCATTGTTTGTTGTGTAATGTGTCTGATTTATGAATGCTTGAGTATTTCCATAAGTAGATGGTTGTGAATGCTTATACAATTTTTGCATCCGTTGTGTCAAGTGTGCATTTTTGTGGCAAAACTCTTTGTGATCTCTCACATTGATCAATTTTCCACTAGTCTTCACCAAACTCTAACTGAATAATGGGTTTTGGAATTTTCTGCTTACAACGGGTGATGTGTCTGAGTAACAGGATTTGGACTCTCTCCAAGTTGTACCAATATGTATGTAACAAGCTCGGCCCCAAACTTCCTAGCAATAAAGAACTATGGGTCTAATAATCAGCGCTATGAGGTGGAGTTTGGAGATGATGCCCTAATGAAACTTTGTTTCTCAAAGAAGGCCAAGGAACCATAATCTTTTTTCAATCGAGGCTGGAAGGCTTGTCCTATACTGAAAAAAGGACAACTAAATTTTACACCTAGGTAGTTGTATGAACACCTCAATAGTAGAAATGAAATTCTATAAGAGATCTCTTTAATGCATTTGAGACCAAAATCTTGGTTTTACCTAGGTAAACCATTAACTATCAAAGGTCACAATTTATAATTGGATTGTTTTTTATCCATTCACTTTGAATCCTTATATTGAATATCTTAATATCTTAATTTTTTTAATTTTAAAATCTTCTTCCTTTATAATAAATTTTATATATTTTATTTAGATGTATAAAAAATCTTCCAATGAAAACATGTTTGTATCATCAATGAACTTTTTGTTTTATGGATAATGAATTTCACAGGTGGCAGCTTCCTCATCTATGTTTTTTAATAAGAAATTGTGATGTGTAAGTGACATAGCTGTCCTAACAAAATGCTTAGTAAAGTCTCAATACACTTGCACTCTCTAACAAATACACTTGCACTCTAACATTTGACATCAATTTTACTTTTTCATTTTTTTACTGAGCAGCATAGAAAAGCTATTCTGCAGGGTCGGTTTAGCTACTACCATGTAGCGCTTGTTTATTTCGCAGAGTAACTCCGTTGGTAATTGCGCATCAATATAATTCATCCACCGAACTTAAAACATCACACATATAAAGTTTCAATAATATTAGATACTAGCATTTTCACTTGAGGGTGAAAAGGAGCGTCGAAGGTTATGGCCACTGGACTGAGAACAGACCCCGTGTGCACCTTGTTGTGGCTGTGTGCGGAATCAAAATGTTGTGACGAGGGGAGCCTATGTTGGAGGTCAGAGACGTCAGGAGCAAGTTTCAGGCAACACCCACTTTGAGCGAACCCACGTCTACACAATCAAATTTGATAACGAAAGAGGAAATTCAAAAACATTGAGTAACTTAATACATAACCAGAGATTTGTCATCTACAAAGAATTCCTCGCCTCGCTCAATCGCCCAGATTGCAACTTCACCCACTACCGACAATGGTAGAGTGTCCAACTCTTATTCTTACCTTAATCAGATGTAATTTCAATGCCAAAGGCCTAGCATTTAACTGTTGAAAATTTGAATCCCTCAAATAAACCAAATAAATAAATACACTGACGTGAATCTACCTAGGCTTGACAGTGACCATCACTCATGCAAATTACAATCAATACGGGGGGCTGAGTCCCCATTGACTTGACCATGATCCACCCTTCAGTCTCAGCCATTAGTACTAGGTTTGAGACTGAGAAGTGCCCATCTTAATGTACTACAGGATGGCCTTTCACTGCAAAATACTCCACACCATTTCTGAGTTCTTATCCAAGTTATTTTGTCAACTATTAACGATGAATTCCAAAAAAAGCCGTAGGTATATAAAGCATTTTGTGAGCAATTCAATTGTAGTTCAATTACTTTCAAGAAAAATGGACACACCCAAAATATCTCCTTCCAGGAATGAGATTAACATGAGCACTTCTATCACCAATACCGAATTCTCTGGTTTTTCACAAGCATCCATAGACTAAATTCTGGCTGATTTGAACGTTGTTTGTGGCTCTAGAGGAATTTTTCAAATAATTATGAAGATAGTTTTCCAATGATAATGCCAGCTCATGGTGCTTCTTTTCAGGGAACACCATGTATCGTTATAGTTTTCCAATGATAATGCCAGCTCATGGTGCTTCTTTTCAGGGAACACCATGTATCGTTAGGGTTAGCACTGCATCAATCACACATTCGACACCTCAGCATACAAAAATATGCTAGGAAATTTCTCAAAGAAGATTATTTGACATATTTGGCAGTGTTTGCATTTCGAATTCGTTGCATAGATCGCTGACACTACTACATGTGGGGGTGTTTTAAGACAATTTTCCAGTGAATTGTCTTAATTAGAGACAAAAATAAAATTGTGTATCGTCTTTAAGCGGGTGTCTCAAAATTACTGTCTCAAAATAAGTGTCTCAAACAATTGTCTCTATAAAGACAATATAGAACACATATTATTATTGTCTCTATAAAGACATAGGCATTATTGTCTTTTAAGAGACAATTTTATTTGTCTACAATTTGTCTCTACAGAGACACTTTCATTTTTGTCTTTGTAGAGACAATAACATTCTTTATGGACAATAGCTGAGATAAAAAATGTATTGTCTCTATAGAGACTATATGTCCATAATTCAAACTATTGTCTCTCTAGAGACGATATGAAATAATATTTAAAAAAAACAAACAAATCATTTTAAATGTTATTTTAAGGTGGTTTCAACATTTCAAGTTCCCAAATAGTGATTTTAATTATCTTAAATCTCTGTTTTTTATGGAAGAAAAAAGAATAAATTCCATTTTTTTTAAAGCTAACAACAGTCATTTTAAATCCAAGAGAAAAACAAGTTTCCAAAACTTAACAATTCCGGAAAGCAACCTTGAAACTAATAAGGCATCACACTTATACTCGCAGGCATTACGTTTCATAGACTGCCATCGGAAAGGCCAAACTCTCCAGAGTGGAAATGAATTGAGACACTATTAAATATTTGACAGCAAAAAAAAGGAAATATGCAGGTCAATTTGAAATCCACAGAAGTAGCAACCTTAGACTTACTGACTTTGTCAATTCGAAATCCACAAAAGCAGCAACCTTAGACTTACCAACTTTCATTCCCCTTTCTGTGGTTCTATTGTTGTGGACATTAGGAAAGGCCTCTGTTCCTTGGACCAAACCTGTATAGGCAATTTTAGAATTGCGACACTTGCATCTAATACCATCTACCCAATTGGCTACAACATCTAAAACACTTATGTAAAACACCAAGTAAAACTGAGAAGCTGCCCACGAAAGGACGGTTAAACTAAATGACATGACCCATCCAAATTTTACATTATCCCCTGCATCATAGCAGTGTCCTTTCAAATCTACCCACAAAATCATTGAAATAGAAGACATTAGAGGAGAGCACGAGCCATTTAATTGCATCAGTTCGGAATAAAGTTAATTATTCTGTTTTGTTCTCATTGTGGGCATTACGTTTCATAGACTGTGATCAGAAAGGCCAGAGTTTCCAGAGTGGAAATGAACTGAAAATACCAGGATTTTTTTTTTAATAGCCGCGCGCACTTTATCTAGTCTTTGATACCAGGGTCGCTTGATATATGGTTTTCTAATCTAAGGTCATTACCTTGGTTCTTTGTTAACTGCATCAAAATCGACTCCTAATTCTTCGAAACAGACCCTTATATTCCACTGTGCAGGTTCCAAAACATTTCACATATGCTTTGATTTTCCGGTGCTCTGTTTTTTGGCAGTTTGATCCAAAAAGTCATTTGCAACTGCTATTTATTCAAAAACGACCGGCTGTACAATTCAATGACTTTTGGCTACGAAGTAGTGCATTATTATTCTATTTTTTGGGGGATCAAAGTTACCCACGGCCTACAAGTAGCCTCATCCAGAAATACAACATGAACGTGGAGCTCACCATTAGCAGCACCAATGCATTAACACTAAACCAATGTTGATTGCGTTAACATGAATTCATAGTTGGGAGAGCAATGAGGGTAAGATTGTTTCTGTAGCAGATCAATATTGACCAAAGCCATATAGGAGAAATGTGCTATCAACAACAATATTATTCTGCTACTACTAATGTTTAATGATACTGCTACCAGAATTGGAATGAGGTCATTGTCTACGAGAAAATCCTCCATCTCAGAACTCGCATAAGTCACTTATCTAGAGTTTATTTCAGAGAATGATGAAAACATAGATCTGTTTCATTACAAAAAAAAAAAAATAGGTACCATATGGTCACAAAATTACCCAAAACACGGTGCTGGCTCGACATGTGTGGCGAGGGCTCATGAACGAATTGTGGTAGGTGGTCAATCTTCTATGTGCAAACGACATGTAAAAATTACTTATTTGAAACTACTAAAATACAACTGATTGTAGTTAACATTATAACATTAGCAATTTGAGAAGGAAGTAGTAAACGTAATGAAAAATGAGTGTTTCCGTTATTAGTATGCTCAGTATCAGTTTGAAATAAAGTTAATTATTCGGTTTTGTTCGCATTGTGGGCATTACGTTTCATATACTGTCATCAGAAATTCCAGAGTCTCCAGAGTGGAAATGAACTGAGACACTATTAAATATTTGACAGCAAAAAAAGGAAATATGCAGGTCAATTCGATATCCACAAAAGCAGCAATCTTAGACTTACAGACTTCAATTCCCCTTTCTGCGGTTCCATTGCTGTGCACATTAGAAAAGAGCTATATTCCTTGGACCAAACTTGTACATGCAATTTTGGAATTGGTGCAGTTGCATCTAATACCATCTACCCAATTGGCTACAACATCTAAAACACTTATGTAAAACACCAAGTAAAACTGAGAAGCTGCCCAAGAAAGGAGGGTTACACTAAATGACATGGCTCGGCCAAATTTTACGTTATCTCCTGCATCATAGCAGTGTCCCTTCAAATATACCCTCAAAATCATTGAAACAGAAGATAATAGAGGAGAGCACGAGCCATTTAATTGCATCAGTTTGAAATAAAGTTAATTATTCTGTTTTGTTCGCATTGTGGGCATTGCGTTTCATAGACTGCCATTGGAAAGGCCAGAGTCTCCAGAGTGGAAATGAACTGAGACACTATTAAATATTTGACAGCAAAAAAAGGAAATATGCAGGTCAATTCAATATCCAAAAAAGCAGCAATATTAGACTTACCGACTTCAATTCCCCTTTCTGTTGTTCCATTGCTGTGCACATTAGGAAAGGCCTCTGTTCCTTGGAACAAACACGCAATTTTAGAATTGGTGCAGTTGCATCTAATACCATCTACCCAATTGGCTACAACATCTAAAACAGTTATGTAAAACACCAAGTAAAACTAAGAATCTACCCAAGAAAGGAGGGTTACACTAAATGACATGGCCCATCCAAATTTTACGTTATCTCCTGCATCATAACAGTTCCCTTCAAATCTACCCGCAAAATCATTGAAACGGAAGACATTAGAGGAGAGAAAGAGCCATTTAATTGCATCAATTCGGAATAAAGTCAATTCTTTTGTTTTGTTCCCATTGTGGGCATTACGTTTCATAGATTGCCATCGGAAAGGCCAAAGTCTCCCCTCCAATTCACTCGTTGATTTGAAGGAAACTTTCATAGCACTGTCCTTTGAAAAGAAGAATGGGACTTGGCCAGTGAGTCATGGTAGCTATTTCTTGGAAAGTGTAATTATTAGCACCAGAAAAGCTTAATATAATTAAGGTTACAGACACAAACGACACAAAAGCCAAAGAAAGACCAGATAGTAAGACTATTTGCTTGTCTGCAACACTTCTCTGCTCCAAGCTATATGCAGAAATTTATGGGTGAAAATATCTAAATAGGATGGAAAATGGGTTGTGATCAAAGGAACTCACTGGTAATAAAACATGTCATGGGATTCCCTCTAGGCGAGTAAGCAAAAACCCCAAAAGAAAAGTTTTCGGGAATTGCATAAAATTTGGGAATTGCATAAAATATATAGATAACGATATAATCAAATATTTATAGATCAAACTCCAGGAAATTTTGAAGTGTATTCTAACCTACTACAAATGTTTAACAAACCAAACATCTTACAGCAGCTAGCAATCTGACAAAATTTTAAATGCATGCTCACTATTGCCAAATTTACAATTTAACAAAGTTTCACGACCAGTTGTTGTAGTAACCAGAAAATCCAGCTAAAAAAATTCTTTTAACAAAATCTAAAAGCTTCACACACAAGAAGAGAGTGTGCAGATAGCTATTCTTGGCCACTAATACTGCTAGGCCTCATTCCTCATCCTCTTCCTCACCATCTCCACCAGCAGCCTTCTTTGATGTTGCCTTCAAGTTCTTTTGTTTCACACGACCAAGATGTCCCTCGCCAAGAGGACTTGTAAGTGATAAATCAATGTGCTTTTGTGAATCAAATATTGCCATAAAAGACGAAATATTCACAACTTGCCTACCAACCCTGATGTGGCATTGCCGGATGAGAACACGAGCATGATGGATGGACTTGGCCATCCCTGATTTGAAGATGAGAGTCTGTAGGCGCCGCTCGAAGAAGTTCTCAACGGCCAGAGCGAGAACGTAATCCAGCTTGCTCTGAGTCTCGTCCAGGAGACCATACTTATTCATACGCCGCAGCAGGGCTTCTCCTTCGAATATCTGGCGAGGGTTTTTATCGTCCAGCGTCAGAAACATACGCGCTGGATTTTGTATGCGGCTCAGCGTGCATTGAACCCACCAGAGTTCTCTCTTGTTTGGCAGCCCACATTCTCCCACCAATTTCAGCTCTGCGTATAGCCGCTCCTTCTCGTAGGGACGCCGAGGCTTCTTGAACGTCTTCCCATAGTTACGGTAAAAAACGATGTGCACCATCTTTCCTCCTCTGCTGCTCCTCTTCCTCCTTGCCCGGCCTCTCGTACAAACGAACCAAAACCTTCCGTTGATGAATTGTATCCAATATGAAAACCCTCTTTTCAGGAGGGCAACTTCTACACCCAATGTAAAACACCAAGTGTTTCTCCATTGCAACGGGCCCCTTTGACCATATTTCGCCATTGTTTTTTAAAAAAACGCTTCCATTGACACTCCTTATCACTCCATTTCTAGGAAGCCCCTTGAAATCTGGCCCTCTTTCACCATAATGGAGTCCCATGACCAAAATGTTCTTTGGACGATCTGCAGATGGTGAACAATTGATCTCTTTTTTGCAGGCTTTGCTAAAGTCTACGCCTTTTACAATATCAGCAACAACCATTTCACTGCCATTGCAACTTCGAGTCGGAAAAATTGTATCATCCCGGACACTTTTTTCAGAACAACTTCCACTTGCGATTCAGTGGCTTTGGTCTCGCCCTTGATTCTCTTTGTCACAATTTCCACAGAAATCAATTGTGAATTGCTCTGATCTGAATCCCCAACTTTGCTCCATTCATAGACACTTCATCTATGCTCCTTTTGCACATGGAAACCCTTTCATGTACAGTTTTTTTTTACTTTCCCTTGACCATAGGCCACAGGGGCCAAACCCTGACCCCATTGTCCTGCCCCTGAATCGAAATCTGAATTGAGTAAACAGGGCCATTGCAATCAATGAAACAACACTTAATCAAATTAATACATACCAGATTCGTAGGTTCAAAACCCTCGCCCTTCAATTTCGAAGTCCCTTGCTCGTTCGGCCATTGTAATCGATGACACAACACTTAATCAAACTAATAGATACCAGATTCGTAGGTTCAAAACCCTTGCTCTTCAATTTCAAAGTCTCTTGCTTGTCCTTGTTTGTCCTTGAGCTTGGCAGCCTTGACCCATATTTTCCCTTCAGAAGCCGAGTATAGAGACAACACATTCACTGACTCAGAGCCTTTCAAAGCCCTCACCTGGATACCCGCACAGTTAAAACCCCAACTCGAACTCGGATTTGAAGCTGAGCTTTGTTGCACCAGCCAGGCCCTCATAACTTGCAGGATCCAGTGGATTTTTTTGGCATGTTGGCCAGTCGGGGCTTTATCTGGTGTAGAAAACACGCCTCTGGCTGGTCGGGACTTTATCTGGCGCAGAAAAAAAGCCTCTAATGTGGGAGCCGGGGTTTGGGTTGCTGTAGAAAACATCCCTGCAATCTATTTGCCTTTTGCCTGCTCTTGCAAGAGGACCATCGGTTAGAGGCATCTTAGAGATTTTTTTCTTCATCCTGCCCGATTTCTGAAATATGTCTTCGCGCTAATTTTTTTGGTATTTTTACTCTTATTTCTTCTTTCATTGGAATACATACCTGAAATAAAGACAGGATGAAGAGTTCGAATTTTAATTTTTATAACCTATCAAATAAATCAAATTATAAATTATTTTAATTTTATTATAAAAATTAAAAAAAATTATTAAAATGATTTTTTTTTTTTTTTTTAAATTGATATCAATAATAAATTTTATATTTAATATTTCAAAATAAATTATAATTTATGTCTATATGATATTTTTTTAAAATGAAAGTTCTCTTGGTTTATCTCAACAAACATTACAAGTGACTTTAATTTTAACTATACATTTCCCTAAGTTATCTAAGAATTTCATATCAAAAATTACAAATGTATTATTGCATGGCTTCACTAGTGCACAAACAAAGACGACTAAACTTTCAACTATTTTTTTCCAAAATAGATTGCATATTGTTTTAAAATATATAAACACGCTAAATAGTGTGATTAGTTGGAAGTTTTATGCCTAGCGAGGATGAAGTTATTGTTCTCTGCTCCATAATTTTTTGTAAATTAAAATACTTCATATTCATACCAAAATAACAGATTTACAATAGAAGATTTACATTGATATATTAAACATCAAATTTGTATACTTCTAAAAGCATTAGCTTCTCCAACGATCACAAGATCCCATAACCACAAAAACACTATTACAATAATAACAAATTTCCATTTCAACAACAACTAAAGATTTGCATCAAGAGTTTAGGCCCCTCATAAAATGAGAAAATTCTAGAGAAATAGTGCACATAAACCAAAAATGAATGTGCTTCAGTGATAGTTTCCTTGAAAACGAGAATAAAATAGAGCTCTAAACCTAGAAAAGAGCATCCTTTGACAGAGTGAAACATCAGTAAATCATAGTCTTCCTGAGTGTCCTCTACACAAAACCACATCTACCATCTAACATGAAAAGAGTAACCACTTTCTTAGAGGCGAACATACTCATCCATCCCAAACACAAGCCAAGTTGAAAGCATATGTTGAAACAAGCTTCAATTGCCAAAATTCAAGTTGCAGGTGCCCATAAAATGAGAGGAAACATAGTATACTTTGATGCTAGCACCAAAACCCAAGGAACATGAAAACATAAACATAAACCGCCAACAAAAGACCAGGTAAGCATAATATTGACAACAACAATGGGAATCCTCCACTTCCATAGCATGTACAGCGAGACCAAACGAAGAGCCACTCTAGATACTCTCTCCACCATCAACAAGACCATAAATATTCATACAATCTCGTATAGGTGACAATAAAACATAATTTCCAAGCTTGAGGTCTACAAAACATGTTGAGAAAAGTGGACTATCACACTATATGTAGCCATGAGCCATTTAAACTAAAAATAACAACAAAAACTCTAAATTGTACCATCCCTAAACTTGATTATAGGAAATTATAATAAGAGTTTGTATATGATCAACTGGAGGATCAGTAAGGTCCTTGGAGGCAGAGTCACTAACCAGAAAACCTTCAACGTGAGCCAATTACGGGTCCACATTATCGAAACAGTACCGTAGGCTACTAAGCATTCTTTTGACATCTTCAAGGGGAGAAAATAGATTACAGGTCTCAACTTGTTTATCTTGAAGTACTATGTGAGACAAAGTAGCCATTTGTTGGTGTAAGGCCAGCGAGTTGTGATAGAAAAGTGTTTCTTCCGAGGTTTTCCAGGGTCTCAATTCATTTCAAATCCTCGCCCATCACCTCGAAATTTCAGTTCCTTCTAGGTAAAGGACATTGGTATTACTATTGTTAAAGGGGGTGGCCTACAAGGATACATTGGTAGCTATTGATGCAAAAACATAATTTCAACAATTTATTTCAAAGTGTGTAATTTTCCTCAAGAAGGTCTTAAAGATTTATAGAAGAGGAAGTTGGTTTCCTTGTTGCCCTATAATTCTGTATAATTTCTAATTACATCTTTAGGATAGGAAATTTTAGTAATTTTAGGTAGAAGTTAAGATGTTGTTTGATTTTCAAGGCCTCCTAGTCATTAGGGAAGTTGAGTCTTAGGATTAGGATTACTTTTGGTATCCTATGTATTTTTCAAATTCCAATACACCAAGGCAAATACGTGGAGGATATTTGGGGAAATGTGATTGTCTATAAAATGTAGATCAGATTTGGGGATCTTGTAGCTCTTTTCCATGGACCCTACTAGTGTTTAGAGGTTGTATTTGGAGCGGTTAGCAGGAAAAAGCATTATATGCTCAAGAAGATTAGTGTTGGAGCACATATGGTTTGGGAGAAAGGATAAGGGGTTCTAGGAGTTAAGGGGTTTAAGGTTTTAGGAGTAAGTGGCTAAGGGTAAAGGGTAAAGGGTTAGGGCTTAGGGGGTTTAGGGGTTAGGGGGTTGAGGTTTACGGGGTTTATGGGGTAGAGGTTAATGTCTTAGTGGTTAAGGGCTTTAGGGGTTAACAATTACCCATCAAGAGCTTACATATCAAGGGATTTAGGGGTTAAGTGCCTAAGGGTTATTGTATTTAGGTGTCAACAGGTTAAGGGGTTAGGGGTTAGGGGTTAAGGGTCAAGTTTTAAGAGGATATGGGATTAGGGTTTGTGGGGTTCAAGGATTCCAAGTTAGGGGTTAGGGGTTAGTGGCTTGGGGTTTAAGGGATCAAGGGGTTAATTATTTCATCCTTCGAACTCCTCAATGTGTCTACTAAGTCAGAAGAGTTCCCAAGACCATGCTACTCATCTGATTCATAGGCAGAATCTCTATAGTCTACCATATTGTTAGTCATATTTGATCTCTTCTTCCTGTAAGGTATATTATGTCAGCTAAACCAAATCATAAGCAAACTAGTGTACCTTATTATAGCTCGGAGAGGATTCTCATTTGCAAGACCGACCATATTAGTGCAATACACACACACACACACATGCGTGCGCACATACTCTATCACTAAATAGTTCAATTTCAAATTCCCAATTTTCTGCCAAAATAACGAGTGGTTGACTACCAATCACCACGAGATAATACCAATGACTAACAAAGGCCAAATGAAGAGCACCAGAGAGAAATAAAGATAAAAAAACCCCCCTTAAAATCCTAGGAAACCGATGTAGACCAATAACCATTTCGAACAACAAGTTATTGATCTGCACCTTGCTCACATAATCACATACTTAGTTAATTAACCCCATAATGTTTCAAAGCTTGCACACAAACAAATGATTCTTCCTTGGCATGTCTGGACCTTGATGGAAGAGCTCGGTTGCAAGAGATAATTTCAAGGAATCGACCTCGGACAAGTCAGACCACTACACAAATCTCTCATCCAAAGCCCCCGAGCTCAATGGAACCTCTCAATCACTGAAGAGGTAGAGCTATCTAGAGACCTAGAAGGAGCCTTTATTAATACTAATAGTTTTAATTAAAAATATAATTAATTTATTTTTTATAATTTTTTTATTTTATCACTATAAAACATATAATAAAATAAAACCTATAATAAAATAAATAAAAAATTTGAGTGATTTAATACTTATTATAAATTAATACCTTTAAGTTATGTAAATATATCACATTTATCCACATCGCCTCATAATTCCTCATAACCTTTTTCTTTGCAGGATGCTTAAAAAATAAATGAAAAGAACAACTACCATATATTCGGGCAACCAATGCGCTCTTAGAGTATTTATTATGCAGCATTCCTTACCCTCATCCCAAAAGTTCTAATCAATCCATATTTTTATTTGAAGTTTTATAAAATGTTTCATATTGTTTTTCACCTATGTTTTTATACATCTTAAATTAGTTGATAGGTAAATCATCTAAAATATGTCACCCAATATGGCTACGTGAGTTCATTGATTGTCTAGGTTCGGGAACATGCAAATGTTTGGCGACGTGAAGGGATGGACACACCATATATCTTGAGTGGGGATGTGAGTGGAGTTAGATAAGAGGCCGTAGGATTCTTTTATGTTGAAGTGGCGAGCCACATTAGAGCCCCATCTTAGCTTGCCCAGCTGATCATCCCTTTGAATCTTCCTTTTCCCTAGCTCATCAGTTAGGTTAGTCCAATCCTGAGAGTGATTTTGCTAGACCCATTCAGGGGCCTCGAGTCATTCCCTCCATTTAGTGTTTTCTTTGTTTTTCCAGGAAAGGGCTTCTTTGACTGAGGAGAGCCCATAAGAAGAGTGTCATTCACATATTGTTGGTGGGTTGAAGGGGGGTTAGAGGGGTAGAGGTTAAGGGGGTTAAAGGGGTTAGGCGTTTAGAGGTTTAGTGGGTTAGGGGATTTAGCAGTTGAGGATTTTAGGGGTTAGGCTTTTGGGGGTTAAATGGGTTAGGGTTTTATGGGTTTAGGGGGTTAAATAGGTTAGGGGTCGGGAATTAGGGTAATTGTGAGGGCATGATAACTAAGGAGTGTTGGTGCATGCCAAGGATTGAAAAGGCATGCTAACACATGATAGAAAGTGTTGGGCACAACATTTGGGTTGGGCAAAACATTGATTTTCCAATGACTTGGTTGGGTTCCCAAGTCGCAAAAAAAGTAAGGCTATCTATGACGGCATGAAAGCTAAGGAATACCAAGGTGTGGCAGGGAATGCCTAGGTACTAACACATGCTAGGCAGTTCCAAGGCATGATAGGCATTCCAAGATGTGCCAGATGCCAAGGTGTGGCATGAACACATCCTAGGGATTGTGAGGGCCAGGTGTCAGGGAAACACAAGGGAGCACTAGTTTCAAATGCATGGAAATGAAGTATCAACCAGTTCCAGGTGTGTTAAGAAGGGAGTGACACGGTATTCTAGGAAGTGCCAAGGCATGTTAGAGTGCTAGGGAAGCATACAAATATGTTCCAAGTGCCAAGGTGTGTTAATGTGTGCTAAGGAGTGTTAGGGAGTGCCAGGAAAACATCACAAAGCACTAGGTCAAAATGCATAAATGAATCAATAAGAGTGTGTGATAGGGAGCGTTAGCGAGTTTTAGGTATCTCGAGGAGGGAGTAACATGGTATGATAGGGAACCCGATAATTTTTTTCCATGGAGAATTATTTACGTTGTATCCATTGCATTAAAGCAATAGGTTCGTCAATGCTTTTTTGTATGTGTTTATAAATTGGAAGAGACCTTAAAATCTACCTCACCAATCTAACCACAATTGGTGAGTGCAAGCATTTGCAAAATGGCATCATGAGTGGAGCCTTTTCCAAAAGAGATTATTCATTTACATTACAATATATACAACATGTAGTTAGCGTTCCATCCATGTTAGCGCACACACCTGATGGTATAAGTCCTTAAACTGGTACAAAAAAAATGATTTTATATATTCACATACGGGACAGTCACAAGATGTAAAAAAAATCACATACTTATTGAAATCCTCAACCAGGAATATGCTAAATTGCTTCAAAATGTTCTTGCAACTAGGTAGGAATCAAAGACAATCATTGCAATGGGTTAAGGGAATCTAAGAGAGAATTATGTAAGGAGCTTCTTCTAGGTAAAGGACATTGGTATTACTATTGTTAAAGGAGGTGGCCTACAAGGATACATTGGTAGCTATTGATGCAAGAGAATAATTTCAACAATTTATTTCAAAATTTTTATTTGTCCTCCATAAGGTCTTAGAGATTAATAGGAGGAAGTTGGTTTCCTTATTGCCCTATAATTTTGTAGAATTTCTAATTTCATATTTGGGATAGGAAATTTTAGTAATTTTAGGCATAAGTTAAGATGTTGTTTGATTTTCAAGGCCTCCTATTCATTAGGAAAGTTGAGTCTTATGATTAGGATTACTTGTGGCGTCCTATGTATTTTTCAAACTCCAATACACGAAGGAAAATATGTGGAGGACATTTGGGGGAAGTGTGATTGTCCATAAAATGTACATCGGATTTGGGGAACTTGTAGCTATTTTCCTTGGACCCTACTAGTTCTTAGAGGTTGTATTTGGAGCGATTAGCTGGAAAAAGCATAATATTCCCAAGAATATTAGTGTTGGAGCACCTGTGGTTTGAGAGAAAGGATAAGTTGCTCTAGGAGTTAAGGGGTTTAAGGGTTTAGGAGCAAGGGGTTAAGGGTAAAGGGTATAGGGTTAGGGCTTATGGGATTTAAAGGTTAGGAGGGTTTAAGGGTTAAAGGTTAATGACTTAGTGGCTAATGGATTCATGGGTTAAAGATTAACCATCAAGGGCTTACATGTCAGGGGATTTAGGGGTTAAGTGCCTAAGGGTTATGGTATTTAGGTGTCAGCAAGTTAAGCGGTTAGGGGTTAATGAGTTTAGGGGTTAGGGGTTATGGGTTAAGGGTCAAGGTTTAAGAGGATATGGGATTATGGTTTATGCGGTTCAAGGATTCTAAGTTAGGGGTTAGTGGCTTTGGGTTTAAGGGATCAAGGGGCTAATTTGTTATGAGTTATGGGTGTAGGGGTTAAGGGATTGTGGCTTTGGGGTTAAAGGGATAGGTATTTTAGTCGTTATGGGATAAGTGTGTATGCGTTGTGATAATGTGGCCCCTAATCCCCTTGTCAAAACTATTAGGGTTTCCCCTATAAATTTCTCTCATTTCCTTACCTATAGGTCCCCTACCCCCTATGTCATAAGGCCCTAAGGCTCCTTCTCATTCTCTAATGTTAGGATTATAGATCTCAGTAAACCATGCTCGAACCTCTCACTTCTACCCATCCATGCTACCCTTATGCCCCCTTGCCCCGTTCAATACACCAAAAGATCCACCTCCCCCAAAATTCATGATAATTGAACATTTGGAGGCGATAATTTAACAACTTCACAACTAGTCCATTTATAATGGTGTCTTGGAGCTATTATATGTCATTTCATTGAGCTACAGTGATAGGTGAGAGCTATGCATAGCTCACTAAAGGTGTATCAAGAGGCTATTAGTATATTGGCTATAGAATTTGACTCTTTTTATTTGTAACTTGGCGAAATGGAAAATATGTGGAGACAATCTCCATTCTTCTTCTTTCACTGGGCCATTAAAATAAATGAAGCAAATAGTCTCAACCCCTTGGAGAAGGAAAGTTGAGAGCAATAATTAGCGTGAACAAACAAAGAATCCAATGAGTTAAGTTTAGAGGCGTCTCCCTTTGTAAACAAGCATCCATAAGGTTGTTAATGTTAGTATGAATCTTTACTAGAGGTTGAGTAGTCTTCACATCACCAACCACATCCAATTGAAAGGTACCAACCCCTACAATAAAAATGATGTCTCCAACTAAGGTGTAGTTAATACCAATAATATCACCTTATGAATCTATTACAATATGATTTGGAAAGTACGTTTCCATACATGTGTGAAAGAAACAATCCATTTGGTTAGCAAAAGGAAGTTTTTTTTAAGACCTCCAGAAACCCCCTTGAAGGAGACAAGAAGGGTTTGAAACCATATAATACAAGTCGATCTATGAACCCTATTTCGGATGTGTTCTATGCATGTGTTTGTTTACTTGGTTTGACATGTGATAGACAATATATGAAGCCTTTTTTTCCACCTATCATCTTCATTATATATCATGTTGCTAAGAATGAAGTGTATGGATTAGAGTTAAAATTCCTATTCTAGTTTGTTGTCTTTTTTTGTCTTTTAGAGTACAAATATTTCTGGTATACTGTGCTAAGGTAGTTTGGCTTTCAAATATTCAAGGAATATGTGAGCTAATATAAGACCATATTGTAATATTTGAAATAACATGATGAACCATTTAGCACAATTTATGGTGTTGGATTGATTGAGATGTTTATTTTTGGATGGATGGCTACAAAACTCATTAAGCATTGTTGCAAGTATGCTATTGACATGTTGAAGTGCCATTGAGACTTAGCAGTAGAAGATTTAGACTTCTATGTTTTCACCTATTTGGGTGTGATGATACCTTGTGGAGGTCAGCAAAATTTCCATTTTTTTAACTCTTGGATATATTCTATATGCTCTTGAGAGAATTTCAACCTTTTAAATAAAATTACAAACAAATGTACATTCATGCAATGATTACTAATTGATTTGGGGGTGACTCAACAAATTGTAGCATGTTGGCTTGTTGAATTTGTTAGTAAGTTAATTAGGGCTTGATAAATTGTAAGCTTCAGTGGGATTTATTGCACTTGTATGTGTTTTAGAGAAGTGAGTTTGGAGTGGTGGTTGTGCTTCCTTTATTGAATTTGATTTCTTTGGTTCTTCTTCTTGTGCATGCCCACTGTGGTATATTCTCGTTAGTGGTTAAGGGGTTAGGGATTGGGGGCTTAAGGGTTAGGGGCATAATGAATTAGTATTTAAGGGATTAGGGATTGGGGTTAGGGGAATAACGAGTTAGTGGTTAAGGGGTTAGGGGATTTAGGCGCATTTAGGGGTTAGAGGAATAATGAGTTAGTGGTTAAGGGATTAGGGATTGGAGGCTTAGGGGTTAGGGGATTTAGGCACAGTTAGGGGTTAGGTGAATAATGAGCTAATGGTTAAGGGATTAGGGATTAGGGAGTAGGGGCTTAGGGCTTAGTGGATTTAGTAGTTAAGGATTTTAGGGGTTAGGGGTGAGGGGTTAATGGGTTAATGGTTAAGCATTAACGGTTTAGGGGTTTAGGGGTTAGGGGTTTAGGTGTTAGTGGTTTAGGGGTTTAAGGGTTTAAAGGTTTAGGGTTTAGGGGTTAAATGGGTTAGGGTTTTATGGGTTTAGGGGGTTAAATGGGTTAGGGGTTGGGAATTAGGGGTTAAGGGGTTAGACGTTTAGGGTTTATAGGGTTAAATGGGTTTAGGGGTTTAGAGGTTTAGGGGGTTAGGGGATTTAGCAGTTAAGGATTTTAGGGGTTAGGGGTTAAGGGGATAAGGGGTTAGAGGTTAAGGGGTTATATGTTTAGGGGGTTAAATGGGTTAGGGGTTTAGAGGTTTAGGGGGTTATGGGATTTAGCAGTTAAGTATTTTAGGGGTTAGGGGTTAGGGGTTAGGGTTTGGGGGTTAAATGGGTTAGGGTTTTAGGGGGTCAAATGGGTTAGGGGTCAGGAATTAGGGTTTAAGGGGTTAGGGGTTAAGGGTTTATGCGGTTAAATGGGTTAGGGGTTTAGGGTTTAGGGGGTTAAATGGGTGAGTGGTTATAGTCATTTCTTAGGTGAAAAAGGTACAATCTAGTTGTAGTAACCGTAACTTGGTCAAGTTGTTATAGTCAAGGCAAGACTTGGTTGGGTTCCCAAGTTCCAAAAAAGTAAGGGTAATTGTGAGGGCATGATAACTAAGGAGTGTCAATGTGTGCCAAGGAATGAAAAGGCATGCTAACACATGCTAGAAAGTGTCAATTGATGTTGAGGAGTGTTAGGGAGTGCCAAGAAATTGCAAGGGAGAACTAGGTGAAAATGCATGGAAATGAATGAATAAGAGTGTGTGCCAAGTAGTGTCAACGAATTCCAAGTGTCTCAAGGATAAAGTGTGTTAGGGGAAGGTCAGAATAAGACTTGTAGGAGGTAAGCCTATGGTTACATAAAGGGTTGGACAAAGCAGTTTTAGACAAAGGGAAACTTTGGGTTGGGGACAACATCAATTTTCCAATGACTTGGTTGGGTTCCCAAGTCACAATAAAAGCAAGGTTATCTATGATGACATGAAAGCTAAGGAATACCAGTGTGTGTTAGGGAATTCCTAGAAATACTAAGACATGTTAAGCAGTTCCAAGGCATGATAGGCATGCCAAGATGTGGCAGGTACCAGGGTGTGGCATGAACACATGCTAGGGAGTGTGAGGGCCAAGTGTCAGGGAAACACAAGGGGGCACTTGTTTCAAATGCATGGAAATGAAGTATAAGCCAGTTCCAGGTGTGCTAAGAAGGGAGTGACACGATATTCTAGGAAGTGCCAAGGCATGTTAAAGTGATAGGGAAGCATACAAAGTTGTTCCAAGTGCCAGGGTTTTCCAATGTGTGCTAAGGAGTGTTAGGGAGTGCTAGGAAAGTATAACAGAGGCGCACTAGGTCAAAATTAATAAATGAATGAATAAGAGGGTGTGACAGGGAGTGTTAGTGAGTTCTAGGTGTCTCGAGGAGGGAGTGACATGGTATGATAGGTAGTACTAAGTCATGTTATAGTGTTAGGGTGACATGCATCCAAGATTTTATACATTCACACATGGGACAGTCACAAGATGTCAACAAAATCACATACTTATCGAAATCCTCAACTAGCAATATGCTACATTGCTAATGTGCTTGCAACTAGGTAGGCATCAAAGACAATCATTGCAATGGGTTAAGGGGATCTAAGAGAGAATTATGTAAGGAGTTCCTTCTAGCTGGTAAAGGACATTGGTATTACTATTGTTAAAGGGGGTGGCCTACAAGGATACATTGGTAGCTATTGATGCAAGAGCATAATTTCAAAAATTTATTTCAAAATTTGTATTTGTCCTCCATAATGTCTTAGAGATTTTTAGAAGAGGAAGTTGGTTTCCTTGTTGCCCTATAATTTTGTAGAATTTCCAATTTCATATTTGGGATAGGAAATTTTAGTAATTTTAGGCATAAGATAAGATGTTTTTTATTTTTATTTTTAAGGCCTCCTAGTCATTAGGAAAGTTGAGTCTTATGATTAGGATTACTTGTGGCATCCTATGTATTTTTCAAACTCCAATACACCAAGGCAAATATGAACTAGAGGACATTTGGGGGAAATGTGATTGTCCATGAAATGTAGATCGGATTTGGGGAGCTTGTAGCTCTTTTCCTTGGACCCTACTAGTTCTTAGAGGTTGTATTTGGAGCGGTTAGCAGGGAAAAACATAATATGCCCAAGAATATTAGTGTTGGAGCACCTATGGTTAAAACACGAGATTCAAAGTTCAAATCCCCTTGAGTTGCCAACCAAAAAATAATATTTTTTTATGTATTTATTTATTAAATTTTCAGAAACTTATGGATATTTCAATGCAAACTTCCGAATGCTAATGATTTTGTCTTAATTGCTATCTATCTCAAATGGGTTTCATCTTAATTGTCATTGTCTTAAGTCGCCATTGTCTTAAATATAAAGTTGTGTCTTAAATATTTTTGTCTCAAAGTGCTTTTGTTTTAAATCTAAAATTTTGTCTTAAAATATTTTTGTCTTAAATTGCTTTTGTCTTAAAATATATTTGTCTCAAAGTGCTTTTGTCTTAAATATAAAGTTTTGTCTTAAAATATTTTTGTCTCAAACTCGTTTTGTCTTAAATATAAAATTTTGTCTCAAATTGTTTTTGTGTTAAATATTTTTGTCTCAAATTATTTTTGTCTTAAATATAAAGTTTTGTCTCAAATTATTTTTGTCTCACACTATTTTTGTCTTAAATTTTATATTTAAGACAATTCAATTGATATTAAATCTTTTGTCTTGAAAAGTCACTTTTTATTTTAGTGCTTTTGTCTTAAAAAAATGTCTTAAAACCCCTTAGTGTAGTAGTGTGAACATTGAATTCCCTCCTTGCTCCTTGTTCGGATTGCTCAACCGTGGCTCGTTTTATACGATCAAATTAGCTGAATTGCTGCGAGCCCCATTCAATGGGGGGTAGATGAATCACTACGAGTCCTGTTGAATAGAACCTTGTTGAGTTGAATCGTTGCAAGCCCTGTTCAAATCAGTTGAATCGCTGCGAGCCCTACGCCAATTGTTTGGTGCTCGAGATCATGAAATGGAAAATTGAGGCATCATGTTCTTATACGCAATGGGTTGACACAACTAGACGCTTGCAAAGAACCAATTGATCACAAAGTGCGAACACTGTGGTGCCAACTTATGGTAATACCTTATCTCCGTCGTAAAGGGCTCCAAACAAATCACCTTCAAATGCAAAAACCAAAATAAATATTTCATTTCAGAAATAGGTAAGTTTTGTTTGGTGGAAGGTTCCATGGGGATGGAAAGCAGAGGCACATTCACTATACCTTGCTTCTTTTTCGGGTACATTTATTGTTAGGACCCTCGCTTCCCGAGATATACCTGCAGAGGTTTCATTGAGGCCTGGTTTCTTAGCTCTGAAATCAAGAGAATAGCAGGGAGAGACACATCCGTGCGAGCAAATGGCCAAGCAGAATGAACGCCTTCGACGTAATTAAAAGAGAAATATACCTGAAAAGTTCTTTAATTCAGTTTAATATATATATTTATTTCACACAATAACTACCATGGCAATTGCGTGAGGACAATTGTTTGTGACATCCAATTTTCAGTCGAGAATGCACTAAGGATCGAACCTGTGATCCCTCGCAAGCTTCCGTCAGTCAATTATGGATCTTCTCCCTCTCCTTTATGACCGCTTGCAGAGGATATTTCATAACCATAAAGAGTTTCACCGTCTCAGAGAGATCAATTGTTTTAATTAATATATATAAAATTATAAAATATTTATATAACATTACAACATTTCTTCATATCAAATTAGAAAGCATTTTTAAACCCAACAATAATCTCATATATATTATATAATATATAAATTTTTATTTTATAATTTTTTTAATAATACAAATATTTTTATAATTTTTAAACTTACTTAATATCACATCATGGAAAAAAAAGGTTACCTGCTCTGAGAATTTTTTTAATAAAAAAACCTGCATTGAGTGGCCAGTAGTCCAGAAAATATTACATGCTCTAAGAAATTTTTAATAAAAAAATCCTACATTGAATCTGTCCATGTGTTCGATGAATTTTTGAAGAATATAAATAAAAAGGATGTTCTGCAATGCAATGTGAGCCGCGGAGTACAAATAATTAAATTATAGTGTATTTTTAGAAGTAAGATAAAGTAGGGTCTTCTTAACAAGGATATGCTGTTCACACCGAGGACCAAGACGTTTTTTAATTTCATTGTACTTTTATATAAATATTGATAGCCAAAACAACTTAGATATATTTTATATGTATTGTTAATGGCTGTCACATTCTTTTATTTTCTAAAATGATGTTTTTCTTAATTATAATTATAATTAGTAAAAAAAAAAATTCAAACAAATTTTTTAATTTTGTTATTCGAAATGGTTGAATAATTGGAATTAAGTTCATTTTTCATTTTCTAAAATGATATTTTTCTTAATTATAATTATAATTATTAAAAACTTTATTTTCAAACATTTTTTTTTATTTTGTTATTCGAAATGGTTGAATAACTGGAATCTAGTTCATTTTTCATTTTTCTCTAAAAGCTTTCTTGTTACTTTGGATAGCTTTAAAAATATCTAAATATTTCAAAAACTTATCAGATGTAACTAGTTTTACTAATCATTTACCTTACCACTGCCTTGATTCTTACTAATCCTTTACCTTATCACTGCCTTGATTCTGGACCCTCAATTTTGATTTTTCAAAAACAAAAACCATCTGAATCTATCATTATCAATATAGAAATAATATTTCTTCAATTTACTAGAACTTGAGGAGCATTAGGATTTGAAACTTTTCAAAAGCTGAAAAAATTAGTAAGAAAAAAGTTGATTTGAAGCTAATTTGGTTGTACTAGTTGATGATTCACATATGTGGGGTTGATTGGTTGGTCATGGTTGATAATGATTAGTGTTACATTAGCACTAATGTTAATGTTACATAAGTTGAAAATGGTTTAACATTGTTGACCATGGTTAACCATTGTTATATGGTTACAATAATGTTACATTAACTTGACCATGGTTAATATTACATTAATTTTAATTCTAATGTTGATATTAGATTACTAGTTGAAGTGGGTTGATGTATTTGACCATGGTTGACATCAATTGACCATGATTGCCAATAATTAACATGGTTGATCTTAGTTGAGCATAATTAAGAATTATTACCATGTGCAACCCACATTCTTCTATTTTCTCTTTCTTTTGCCTCCATTTTTTTATATTCTTTTAATGTGAAAATTGTTCCAAAATCTACTGATTGGGAGGATAATAAAACTTGATTTTGCACTCATTATCCTTGTGGCCAAGGTTATTAAACTTGAAGCATTTAAATTCATTCAACAAAGGAGAGAATAAATTTCTACTGCTAGCAAATGGATTTCTAGGTCTAGAATTTTGGAAATACCTAGGTTTGAAATTTTCATCTCTTTTAGCTTTACCATCTTTACAAGCAATGGCTTTATGCCCAAAATTATGGCACACAAAGAAATTTACATAAAACAATTTTGGATACCTGAAATTTTAGAAACATTGAGCTTGAGTAGGTTTATTGTACCTTGGTTGTGTTATTTGTTGGTTTATATATCTGCGTGGAGGAGCATTTGAGATTTTAACAGGTCTGCTTCACTTCTGATTTCTTCTCTGATTTGTATTTTTCTTATAATCACTAGCTATCCCTTGAACTTCTTTTGCATTGCTTTAAATTTCTTTGTTTCCTGTGGACTTGATGTTGGCATTTCCTTTTGATGTTTGTCGAGGATATATGTATCTCACATTTGTCTTATTGGTAACAGATCTTTGACTACTGAGAATGTTTTCTAGCTTCTTTGTTTCTTTAGAAAACATAAGGTCCATATCCATATTGGCCTTGGAATTTTCTAGATATATCCTCATTGACACAATCTCCACCTATAAACTATGGAAATTATTTTCCCATTCGTTCATTTGTTCATTGAGAATCTCTTCTTTCCTCCTTGCTTCATCCACCTAAAGTTTCAATTATAGAATTTACTCTTTATATACCTCTGGGACCATCTTCTCTTATTTCTTAGCCAATTTTTATTTTAAGAGTTTATTCTCCTTCTCTAGTTTGTTATAATTCTTTTTTTTCTTCTAACTATAGAGCTAATATGTCTTTACCTTTTACAACTTCTTCTATTTTTTCATTTTGATAAATAAATTCTTCATTATCTGAATTTTACATACCTTCTTCAGCTCATAATAACTGCTCTTTTAGTCATTTTTTCTTCTTTCCGACTTTCTTTAACTCGTTAAGAGCATTGATGAGCTTTCCTTTGAGATTCAATACACCTTCCTCTTCTTCCTCAAAGTGTGGGTCATTTTTGGATGTGGATTATGTTTCAAATGCGATAACCAAGCATTTTTCATGCTCATCCTCATAGAATTCTTTGCTATTTATGAAAAAAAAAATGTAGAAAACCACCCAATATTTTTATTATAATGGATTTTAAAATTTATATTACATGTAAATGAGCATATTGTTGTAAGACCTAGAAAGACATGCATGCCCTTGGTAAATTACTAGTAAAGTTTGGAGCTAAACCTATGTTATAGGGGTGATGTTGAATTATACCTTAGATATAAAGTTTTAGGGGTTAGGGCTTGGCGGTGAGTGGGTTGGTTCAACTAGCCAGTTTGGTTGGATTTGGTCAAAGGAAACCCCAAGTCAAGGTTCACTGGGGGATTGTTAGGTAAAACTTGACTCAATGAAAGAATCATTTTTTTTTTTTTATTAAATAGTGGTGGTTTTGGGTACATGGTTTTATATGCTCGTGGTTTTATTCCCATGTATTGCACGTAATTAAGCCATTAAAATTCTTTGGACAACTTCATTGTAATGTACTAGGAAGGTGAGAAGTGAAGGCTCACGTGGTCAGTTTCATTGAATTTTAGCCAAGGGAACTAATGGAAATTTTTTAACATTTTTTTTCTTCGGATTGGGTTTTCTAGGATAGACTATTATGTTTTTATGAAATTGTGTTGGTTGTTTTATTTTTTTCTCTCGTTAAATTTTATGTTTGGTAATTTTAACAATATTAAGGAAAAACATCAAGGAATTATACCTCCTTACAAGCAATGACATTGACATTGGAACACGACACCCTTCTCATTAATGAGAGTGTGGGTTTAATCATATTCAATAATATTAATAAGCAAGAGGTAGGGATAGATGGTATAAGATATGTTAATGGATATTGTAAGACACATGGAGGAAGGTTTGAGACACCAAATAGTTTAAATTTTAGTGAGTGGGATCTATGTGGGCCTCTTGATTGTGTTAGGGAATGTTAGGAATCCTTTTATGACTTCACTTATTTTGGAATCGAGTAGATAATATGGTTGATATTATGATGATATATTGTGCTAAAGGATCATAACACACTTCATATGGCTCTAATTCCTCTAGGTGTTGGCATGGGAGTCAAACCAACCAAATTTCACATCTAGTGGGGGAGATTTGGCAATTTGAATCATTGAAATACACTAGCTCACATCATAGATAATTTTGGAGTTGTGTGGGAAGATGAAAGGCAGGTGATGGGAGAATAATTCTAATAGTTATAGGTATCGATTCTATAAGGTCATCTGGGATGGAGTTGGATAACGTAAGGAACCTTTGGACAAGGGATTTGAAAGACAATAAAATGCATTTTAAGCTCTCATCATCTAAAATTTTTTAGGTCGGTGTGAGAGAGGATATCAAAGACCTTGTAGAGGAGCTAAGTATCCCAACCTCCTCATGTGATATTTCTAGAACAAAAGGAAATTTCTTCTTTTTGGACATTAAAAATGAGTTGTCTCTACTGATAGAAATCTTGTTGTTATTTTTCTTGATTGGAATATTGATTGGATGGGAGAAAGAAAATGTATTTTAGGTTCCATCATTATTGCTCCCTTCCATTTGTTTACTGGTTGCATGTTTTAACCTTTGGAAAGATCTCATATCTTTCTACACAGTGGAAACTTTTTGGCTCTAAATTTTAGTTCGTTTATGTTTCAGAATAATAACTAGCATAGAGTGGAGCAATATATTCAATCTTTAGAGGCTAAGATTATTTAGCTTCAATTAAGGTACAACCAATCAAGATCAAACTTGGTTTTGAACATGGATTTTTTGGTGGAATAGAGGGTTCATATTCCCTAGGTAAAAAATGAAATGTGTAGTCTTCGACACCAAATTGAATAGCTTCAGCAAGGCATGGGCCAAGACAATCCATTCTCTACTCTACTAGTAACTATGTTAGTAATGTCAATGTGCTAGTCCTTAACTTGAATTTTGTTTCTCCTTTTATGGAGTGAGGGTATGTGCATAGGCAAGATGAACACTATCTACATAATTGGCTTCTATAGAGTTTAAATTTTGCTTCATATTAGGCTTGTACGAAAGGCTCTATGCATACAAAAGTTATAACATAAGATAGTTGATTTCTTCCAATATTTCTAGCTAAACATTCACTTGGATGAAAGGATAGTACTCAATAACCTAAATTACAATTTTTTTCCACTTTAGTTATAATGTTATAACTAAATCATAGAGTTACACATATATTCCAAACTACTTCAATCAATACAACTAATCCACCAACATTACCCATATATATATATATATATATATGTGTGTGTGTGTGTGTGTGTGTGTTTACTTTAGAACAATGATTTAAGAATTTTAATTTAATTATCAATAGTTATTAAGTAAATAGTATAAATTTAACCTCAAAAAGTATTCTAAAATCATTTTAGTCATATTTTCAAATTAAAAATATTTTCATATTTTTATAATATTTTTCTTACTTTCTTAAATGAATACTTATCTAATCATTGCACTATTACAACTATGCACACCATTCAAACTGTTCAATCAATATAAATCATCCACCAAACTTAAACAATCATACATGTAAATTTTCAATAATATTAACGATTTAAGTAGTGATATGCATGGAAAGATTTATAAAGCAGGTCGTCTTAATTAATTTTACTCTTATTATTAGTCCCTACGTGAGGGACTATATTGATTGATAGAGAGGGACTATAGCAATTGATATTGGTCGATAAGGTTTGGAGTCTTATTGCCAGACTCATGCATCTAATGCAATTTAATTTGGTATATCTTAAATATGAAATTTATTTTACACTGGTATATATAATTTTGATGATGGAATTTACTTTAGTATATCTTAAATTTGCATTCATTCATGTGAAAAAAATTTGGACACTGCAAACTTTGGATAAAGAAACTTATCAAACTTTGGATATTTTATTTTTTAGATAGATTCCTTGAAAAGGTACATAGTAATGTGAACACTTATATAAGTTTCTAAAAAAATACAGCACGGTTTCTCTAAAATAATACATGATGGTATATCATTTCTTGAATGTTGCTAGAATTCCACGTTTTTGCCACAAAGTAATCACTTTGAGGATGTCGGCGCATGCCTAGCTAAGACATCGCTCACTGCTTCGACGTGCTTAGAATTTTTTGGAACCTAGCTAGCATTGTCATGGCTCATAATCCCTTCCTGCCTGCAGTGATGCAAGAAACTATGAATCATAATCCCTTCTTGTGAAGATGGAAGTCTATATGGTTTTAGATTTAGAGGTGGTTTTCCATTTAAGCGTTGTTGCAAACTGATGGTATGTGGTTGTTGTTGCAAATTGAAGGTATTTTCTTGCATATATCTTCTCATGCTCTTTCATATATTTTACCATTTACAGGATGTTGGATTAGTTTGCAGTTGCAAATTTCTTTTCCCATTTAGACGTTGTAGATTTATCTTCCATTTTAGACAATCTTCGATTAATTTGACCTGAAGGTATGCTTTTGCATATATGGATAAATTTATAATTCTCTAAATGAATTAAAATAATAAACAAAAATAGGTCAAGTACAAAGTGTTGGAAATTAATCCCAACTGCTGCAAGCAGAGCAGAAGGACAACGAAGCTAAACTCTGATGGGAGCACTAAAGGATAGAAGGCGACAACAGATTTTTGTTTTGATTTACACTCCACCGTGAAATAAATTTCATGTTTAATACACACAAAACCCAAGTCTCAACTTGCCACTCTTATCTGCAGCACCTACCACAATAAACTCTCCACCAACCAAAATTCCGACGGCATCCAATATGAGCTACGAGCATGGAAGTTGACCCACTAGAGGAGGTGATGTCATCACTCCTCTGGACCAATCAAAGGAGTTCCGTGGGGCAAAGTGTTAGGTCCCTATATTAATAGTATAGTCCCTTATTGTTGTTAGTGTAACCCCCTTATTGTTATTGTTGTACCCTTGTAACCCCCATATTTTTATTATTGTGCCCTTACATTATTATTGTTAGGTCGGCTAGGATTACATTGTGGCCCCACGAACTCCTATATATAGAAAGGAGGTTTTTTCAATTGTATCATCGAAGAATTGTTCATTCATGTAATGTATTGGAGGTTGCCCCCTCAAAGTGGCTTATTTCTAAGGCATTGATATCTCTTTTCTTCTATTTTTGGAGCTGGTTTCACAACATTTGGTATCAGAGCTTTGGATTCTAGGGTTTTGCTGCACCAAACAGGTCATCGTGGAATTTTAGCTATAACATTTTTTCTACGAAGTTTCAGATGTTGAAATGTTTAGAGCACGAAAAAGAAATCCTGAGGAAGATCGTCACAAAATTTCAGATCTTGGTTTGCAATATTTTTGGAGATATGATTTATGGAAGTTAGGTATTTTTCAGGCTCCCGAATTTCATCTCAAAGAGGCGATGGAGGGAAAATCTTCATAACTCTCTCTCTGAGCATCGGCTTCGAATTCTGTAAAAAGTGGTTGGAAGTACACATAATGTAGTTTCTTTTGTATAAAATTCAGAGCCGAAGGAGAAAACAGTGACACCTGGCAAGTCGTACAAGTTCACTCTACTAAACCAGTCCATATTTATGTCATTGTGGGAGATTGGATATAACTTTGTCTTGAAGAATCCAAATCAGGTCAGACCTGTGGCACTCGAAAGAGGACTTAGAGGGCTACCTCAGGGCCAAATGTCAGATATTGAAGATCCGTAATCACAAAGATAATTCAATTTCAATATCGAGCTCCTCAAAAGAAAGAAAAAGGTGTGTATTTTTTTTCAAATTGCATAAGTTTTGTTTGAAGAATCAATTTGAATTGATTCCAAGGGAATATTGTAGAATAGATATCATTATTGGGTTCTAAAATGCCCCCTAAAAATAATTCAACACCCATTAAGCCTTCAAAAGGTTCTACTATGGCACATGAAGATGAAGAAATGCAACATGACATAACAAAATTAAAAGAGCAAATGCACCAAATTTCGCTCTCCCAAAGAGCAGCAAAAAATGAAATGGATGTTTTGAAGAAAAGCGTGGAAGCTAAGATGGATGGTTTGAAGAAAGGTATGGAAGCTATGATGGAAGGTTTGAAGGATGGTATGGAAGGTTTGAAGGAAGACATGGAAGGTTTGAAGGAAGGTTTGTCAAAGTTGATACAAGAAATGATTCCTAATGGCGAAAAGATAGTAGAAGAAACTCATGATAAGGACAAAACAAATGTTAATCATGATTTCATAAACTATAATGTTGGATTGAAGAACCACCATATTTCAAAGATGGATATGAGGAAATTTGATGGCAAGGATCCTGTAACATGGATACTACAGATGGAGCAATATTTTGATCTCAATAATGTGCAAAACACACAAAAGGTACACATTGAACCTTTACATTTAGAACAAATTACATTTGTATGGTATCGATGGCTTTGCTCCCGTAAAAAAATTGTCACTTGGTCAATTTTTACGGAGGAAATGATAGCACATTATGAAGATATAAAGAGCAACGCCTTATTTAGCCAATTGATAAATCTCAAACAAAAGGGTTTAGTGGCGGAGCACATTGAGGACTTCCAAAAATTGAATATAAGGGTAATTGATACTCCAGAGGATCACAGGATTGATGTCTTCATAGGGATTTTAAAGGATAACATCCAACATGAAGTTCGCGTTTGGGAACCTGATTCATTGGAGAAGGCATTCAGGTTGGAAAGAAAAATTGAATGTAAAATTATGGCGACAAGGAAGCCTACCACCCACATCTATAAAGATGGAAGTGTTGCTACTCCTAGACTTCCACAACCTACAAGGTTGACATCACAACAACTGGAAGAAAAAAGAGCAAAAGGGCTTTGCTACTGTTGTGATAGCAAATACACTAAAGGTCATAAGTGCGCTGAGAAGAAATTATTTTACATAGATTGTGAAGAGGAGGAAGAAAATGAAGAAGAAACTTCAAAAGTAGAGGTTATACACCAGGAAGAAACCCTAGAATAAGAAGAAATGGGTCCGACCATATCATGTAATGCATTCGCAGGAATTACCACTCCTCAAACTCTCAAGATAGAAGGACATATTAAGAAGAAAAAGGTAATAGTGTTGATTGATTTGGGTAGTACCTATAATTTTATTCATTGTAAGGTAGCCAAGGAATTGAATTATTTCCTATACCCAGCACCAGAATGTAAAGTGATGGTTGCAAATGGAGGAACTATAAATTTCTCTGGAAAATGCCATAATATCAAGCTAGCCATGGCAGAATATATATTGAATAGTCCAATGCTTTCCATCCCAATGGGAGGTGTTGATGTTGTACTAGGAGTACAATGGTTACAATCTTTGGGGACAATAGCTTTTAATTTTCAAGAAATTTTCTTGAAATTTTTTTCTGAAGGAAAGGAAATAGAATTACGAGGTATCGCAGGGAAGCCAGGAAAGATAATAAGCTCTAATTTCATGACACAAATTCTGAAGAAAGAACAACGGGGCGTAATTGCACAATTATGCTCACTAGAAGTTCCAACATCAAAATCATCTATTTCTCCAGATCTTCATACTCCCAAAGGACTCCCACCTATTTGTGATCATTATCATGCTATTCATTTGATTCTAGGAAGTGTTCCTCCAACATCAGGCCTTACATATATGCTTATATCCAAAAGAGCGAAATTGAACGTATGATTGCATAAATGTTAGAGGCTGGTATAATTCAACCTAGTCAAAGTTCCTTCTCTACTCCAGTAGTATTGGTGCACAAGAAAGATGGATCATGGCACATGTGTCCAGATTATAGAGAGCCCAATAAGCTCACTATTAAAGATAAATTTCCCATTCCTGTGATTGATGAATTATTGGATGAATTACATGGAGAAATTTCTTTTACCAAGTTGGATCTTCGTTCAGGATATCATCAAATTAGAATGAAGACTAAAGATATTCTGAAAACAACATTTCAAACTCATGACTCGAGTCATTATGAATTTTTGGTCATGCCTTTTGGCCTTACCAATGCACCTTCTACATTTCAAGGGTTGATGAATTGCATTTTCAAACCCTTCCTTAGAAAATTTGTGCCAGTATTTTTTGATGATATACTAATATATAGCAGGTCTTGGAAGGATCATGTTCAACATGTTGACAGGGTGCTCAAACTATTGGAGGAGAAACAATTATATGCAAAAACATCCAAATGTTTCGTTGGAGTACAAGAGGTGGAATATCTGGGTCATATTGTATCTCACGAGGGTGTTAAGGTAGACCCTAACAAAATTAAATCCATTAAGGAATGGAAAGTCCCCACAACTATAAAGCAGTTGCGAGGATTTCTCGGTTTAACAGGGTATTATCGCAAGTTTGTTAAGAATTATGGGAGAATAGCAGCACCTCTAACAACATTATTGAAGAAAGATGCATTTTCATGGACTCCTGAAGCAACTAAGGCCTTTGAACATCTTAAAGAGGCAATGTGCCTAGCACCAGCCTTAGCTACGCCAGACTTCACAAAAACCTTTATTGTGGAATGTGATGCCTCAGGAAATGGAATTGGTGTTGTTTTAATGCAAGAAGGAAGACCCATTTCTTTTGAAAGTCATTCAATCAAAGGAAAGTATTTACAAAAGACTATTTATGAGAAGGAAATGTTGGAAATACTCCATGCACTAAAGAAATGTAGACCTACCTAATAGGAGGACACTTCAAGGTAAAAACTAATCATGATAGTCTTAAACACTTTTTGGAACAAAGACTATCTTCAAAAGAGCAACAAAAATGGGTCACCAAGATGTTGGGTTATGAATTTGAAATCATATACAAAAAAAGGAAGCTAAATGTTGTGGTAGATGCACTCTCAAGAAGTGATGAAGAGATGGAAGCATTGCTTTGTGCCAATTCTATTATCCAACTAGATTGGATAACCGAAGCAAGGGATGAATGGAAGAAGGACGAAGAAGTGTGGACACTCATTCAAAAGTTGCAGCAAGATCCTAGTACATCTAATACATTTAGTTGGAAAAATGATTCCTTATGGTACAAAGACCGCTTATATATTTGCAAGAATTCCCAACTAAAACAAAATATTCTTTTGGAATTGCACACTTATCCTTTAGGAGGACACTCGAGATTTTTAAAAACTTACCATAGGGTGAAGAAAGAACTTTTTGGGATGGTCTTAAATCTAATATTCAAAAGTTTGTGGTAGAATTTTTAGTTTGCCAAAAAAATAAAGTTGAGACAGTTAAGACCCCGGGTCTTCTACAACCTTTATCCATTCGAAGTCAACGTTGGGAGGAGATTTCAATGGATTTTATCACAAGTTTACCTAAGTCCGAAGGAAGGAGTGTCATCATGGTGGTAGTTGATAGACTTACCAAGTATGCACACTTTTGTGCATTATCTCATCCATTTAAAGCAAGTACAGTTGCTACAACATTTATGGAAACAATTCAAAAGCTACATGGAAACCCGAAGATTATTGTAAGTGACAGAGATCCCATTTTTACAAGAAATTTTTGGACGGAATTATTTTCTTGTTTGAGTACTCAACTAGCTCATAGCTCATCATATCATCCTCAATTAGACGGTCAAACAGAGATAGTGAATAAATTTTTGGAAGGATATCTTCGTTGTTTTGTATCTGATAAGCAAGCACAATGGTTCAAGTGGTTACCTCTCGTTGAATGGTGGTATAACACTTCCTTCCATACCGCAGCAAAAATGACCCCATTTATGGCACTTTATAGATATCATCCACTGTCCATCACATCTTCTTTAAGGGACAATTCTAGGGTTCAAGCAGTGGAGGATCACATCGAGCATCAACAAGAAGTTCTCCAACTCTTAAAGGATAACCTAAATTTGGCACAAAATCGAATGAAACAACAGGCAAATAAACATCGTAGTGAGAGAAGTTTTGATGTGGGAGACTGGGTATTTTTACGGCTACAACCATACAAACAAATTTCCCTCAAGCAAGCTAAGAAGAATAATAAATTATCGCCAAAGTACTATGGTCCTTACAAGGTGTTGCAAAAGATTGTTACAATGGCATACAAATTGGAGCTTCCTGCTTCTTCACAAGTGCATCTAGTTTTCCATGTTTCATGCTTAAAAAAGGTTATAGGGGACAAACTTCCAGTTCAAATAATATTTCCAGAACTTGATGAGGAAGGAAAAACCATATTGGAACCTGAAGCATTCACGGAAACAAGAACTCGACAGCTATGGAATCGATCAATTTCAGAGTATCTCATCAAATGGAAGAACTTACCCGCTGAAGATTCTACATGGGAGGATGAGAATTCTATACAAAAGCACCCAGAGCTACTCAAGTGTTGAGGACAACACTTTTCTGAAGGAGAGGAGCATGTTAGGTCCCTATATTAATAGTATAATCCCTTATTGTTGTTAGTGTAACCCCCTTATTGTTATTGTTGTACCCATGTAACCCCCATATTGTTTTTTTTTTTTACAAAAACGAATATGGATTTATATTAGATATTGGCCAAAATTCCTTTCACCAGTTACAATAGGTCAGGCATAGCCCTTAAACTTTCTTCCACTAACTGATCATAGGCCCCAAAATTTGGAGATCCATGTTTTTTACTCAAGACTAGAGAATCTATCTCCATTATTTTTCCTATCTTAAATGTACAAACAAACTGTTTCAGTATAATGCAGTAAAACATAAATCTATTTTATGGTATGGAGTCCCACTCCTCAATTCCATATTTCAAGAGAGAGCCAGCAGGAAGTGGCACCACCTTGTTGACTTCCAGATCAGCATCTTTATTGTTCCCCCTCAATACATGAAGGAAATTTGCAGTCTGAAAATATTTCACCAGAATTATGATTCTTGAAATCACTCTTGGCAATATAATATTTGCAGGAGAAGAATCCTCCAATAAGACTTTAATAATGGACTGAGAATCTCCTATAATATTAACATCTGATAGACCAAAGGCCTTTGCTTGCTTGACACCTTGAAGAAGTGCCAAGGCTTCAGCTTGAATGTTGGTGGATTGTCCTAATCCCCAAGCGAACTTAGTCACAATTCTGCCCTCCTTATTCTTTATAACTCCTCCTGCCCTAGCCAATCCGGGGTTGCCTTTCGCTACCCCATCGAAGAACAGAGTGTATCTGGATTTCCTGATGAGCAAATCAGATAGTTCACTCTCCTTCCCTCTGAATTTCCACTCTTTTGTATCCTTATGTTTCCTAGTTTCTGCAGAGAATTGGAGATCCAACGAGGCACCCCAGTCTAAGTCTTGCTGACTTAGGTTCGAGTTCGACAAGTGCTCCCCTAGATGTTCTTTCCATAGAATTTTTATTTTGATGATGGTGAACTTGCGGATTTAAGCTTTCATCTCTGAAGACTCTTCTGTTTCTCTCAAGCCATATTTTCCAGCAGATAAATTTCGGCAAGGAGAGCCATGTAGCTTTAAAACTTTCGTTTTTTAGTAGCGTTTCTGGGTAGAAGTTTCGCCAGTTTGCAAATAAGTCAGAGATAGATGTAGGTAAGATGAATTATGTTTTCCAATGGCTCAAGAGGTTCTGCCAGATTTATTTTGGGTATTTGCAGTCCAAGATAATGTGCTGGGTTTTCTCTTCATTGTCACAGCACAAGTGGCATCATGAGGGACCTTGGAACCCTTTCTTCTTCAATCTGTCTTCTGTTAAAATTCCTTTGTGGCATAATAGCTAGCAGAATGAGTCAACTTTTGGCATGGTTTTGTAATTCCAGAGCCCCTTCCACACAGCAGGGTCTGGAGGGACGTGTGGACGATCTTGGAGGCTTTTATACCCCTGCGCAATAGTATACAACCCTGGGGTAGCTCCACAACCACGAACATCCTTCCTTCCAATGCGCAGAGGCGCCTTACCGTTCAGCAGAGTGAGAAGGAGATCACGTTCTTGTATTAGCTCTGGAGGAACAGCCGGAAGACTCCATCGCAGCCAGTTGCTGCCAGCCCACAGCGTAATGTCCCATAGTGAAATGCAACCTACTCTTTCCAGCCATGATTGCAGCACTTGCAGATAACTGTAGCTCGATAATGGGGGATGCATCATGATGTTGTCATTCTATATCCTGACTTCTTTGCTATTTCCAGGTATCTAATATGCTCTGTCTCTGATTAAAGTAGCTGCTTTGTGACAGAGTTTGATCAATTGCGATCCTAAGGTGGGCAGTGAGGTTTCCAAGCATATTTTCCGCTTCCCTGTGAAATACTTCCTCCATAAATCTCTTTGCGCCCAACCTGGGTGTGGACCAATGATTCTCCAGAAAATCTTGGCTCCCATGGCTATGTTTTGGAGGCTGAGATATTTGAAGTTTAGGCCTCCTTCATTTTGAGGCTTATAGATATTCTCCCAGCTTACCAAAGGGATTTTCCTGTCATTGTGATTGCCACCTTTCCAGAAGAATTTGCGTATGAAGGCTTCCATTTTCTTGATGATGCCAATGGGAGCTAGGATTACAGAGAATTGAAAGATGGGGATACTACTGAGAATGGATTTGATGAGGACAGTTTTTTTGGCAAGGTTTAACCATGAGAATCCCCATGCTTGAATTTTTGCCTTGAATTTATCCAATAGAGGGATCCAATCTCTGCTGTAAGCTAGTTTACGGAAGATAGGAAGGCCCAGATAGGTAAAAGAGGTCCAACTGAGGGAGGCAGAAAAGCCAAGAATTCTGGTGATGGCAGAAAGAATGGAGGCAGAGATATTCCAACAAAAAACTTTGCATTTACCTTTGTTTAAACTGCTACCTGTAGCTTCACTGTAATAATCCAAAACCTCCTTGAACTTTAAGGCAGATCTGACAGAGGCAGCCCCTAACAAGAGGGTATCATCAGCAAACAAAGTATGATTTACATTTTTTACCCCTCTGGCTATGTTGAGCCCCAGGATCTCTTGAAAAACCAATTTTTGATCTAGATAGAAGCTCAGGATAGAAACATGGAGGAAAAAGAGAAGCGGAGAGAGGGGGCAACCCTGCCTAAGACCTCTTGAAGCTTTGAAAAAGCCAACTGCTCTCTCGTTCACCAAGGGAGCGATCCAGGAATCGACAATACAAGCATGGATCCAATTGATAAAGCCCATTCCAAAGCCAAATTTATGCAAGACTTCCCAAAGAAAACTAAGTCTGACACGATCAAAAGCATTTTCCAGGTCTAGTTTAACTACCATACCTTTCTCTTTGCAGAGTTGGTTCGAATGAATCGCCTCTTGCACTAGGATGAAATTATCAGCAAGTTGTCTCCCCTGAACAAACCCGCCTTGATTCTCTGGAATGATGGCTGGGAGGATGCCTTTTAGCCTATTTGCAATCACCTTTGTGATTAATTTATATCCAATATTACAAAGAGAGATGGGGCGGAACCGATTAAATTCTTTAGCGCCCTTTTCCTTGGGTATGAGGGCAAGGAAGGAAGAGTTAGTGTTGCCCCCTATTTTCTGGCAATTTTGAGATTTCAAGATCATTTTGTAGAGGTCTTTCTCCACAATCTGCCAACAGGTTTGGAGGAATCTTGCAGTGAAGACATCTGGGCTTGGGGCTTTGTCGGGCTCCATGTCGGTGAGAGCATATTTTATTTCTTTTATAGAGATCTTAGCTTCAAGATGCTAATTCATTAAAGGGGATATCTTAGGAGGAACCGCCTCCAAAAATTTAGAGTTTGGTTCAGTCACTCCCTCTTCTCTGTACAGATTTTTAAAGTGATTGAAAGCTGCTCTCTTTATGCTCCCAAATTCTTTGTGAGTCAAGTTACCTTCTTTTATTTATGCAATAGAATTGAAGCTCTTTCTAGCTTGAGCTTGTTTATGAAATAAGGTGGAGTTTATGTCTCCCACTTTAAGCCATAAAATCCTAGACTTTTGTCTCTAATGCTCTTCCTCCGAAAGGCAGGCTTTATGAAAGATTTGTTGAAGCTCAACTTCCTTATCTAACACTTCTTTAGTGATTTCTACATCTTCACTTTGAGCATGATGCTGAGCAAGTTTGTCTTGGGTCTGCTTTCTCTCTTTTGCAAGGGTGGGGAGAGATTTGGCCCATGATTTAAGAATAGCTTTCAGTCTTCTAAGTTTTTCTTCCCAGATGAAGAAAGGTAAACCCTTCACTGGAAATTTCCAACCGTCCTAAACCAAATTCAGGAACTCAAGATCCTTGACCCAAAGAGGATTGAATCTGAAAGGTATGGGGCCAAGATCCTTGTGATCCAACATCTCAAGCATAATAGGCTTATGATCTGAAACATTGCAAGGGAGGATATGCAATTTGGATTCTAAGCCCAACAAAAGAAAAGAACTCTGCACCAAACATCTATCAAGTCTAGCAGCAATGTGACAGGGGCCTATTCTTTTATTGGACCAGGTGTACTTACCATTTTCTGGGGGGATATCGAGCAGATCCCAGTCCTGCATGAGATCCTCCACCCACTCCCTTGCTGGGTCCCTTATGATTGTGCCTCCTCGCTTTTCCTCCATGCGCAGAGTGAGATTTAGATCACCCGCAATAATGATGTTTTCCAAGTTCTCTGACTTCGACAGATGTTTGACGAAGTCCCAACACTCCCTTTTCTCCCCTATATTTGCTGGGACATAGACATTAAAAAAGCAGAATGTCTCCCTCAAGTCCACAGGTTGTAGCTTCAAGAACAACCAGTGGGTATTGTGTATCTCAGTGACCAACCTATACTTGAGAGGATTCCAGAGAGCGCCCAACCCCTCCAGAGGCTCCCCGTGCTGAAACTGCCTGGCCTCTGCTTCCCTTCCAAAATTTTTTACTGGTTTGGAGAAACTCATTGTCCTCCATTTTGGTCTCCTGGATCAGAAGAATATCTGGGGCTTCTCTTCTTATAAGGCTTCTCGTTGCTTCTTCTTTCACTTTACTCCCCATTCCTCTGCAATTCCAGGGGACAATCTTCATCATTTATTTTTATGATGATGGGCTCCCTTGGAACCCTGTGCTTGGTTTTTAGATATCTTTGGATTTTTGACAAGGAGTTTCTCCAGAGTGGGCTGACTACCCTGAAGCTTGTCTTTGTAAGTTTCCTGATCTCTCTTTTCTCTAGCAATTTTGTGGCCCCTTGTTGATCTTCTGACTGATGTCTGCATATCTCCTATTTCTCATTCCTCCTCTGACTCCTCCAAGTCATGTTCCTCCTCAGAGGCTTCTGTTTGCTTATCCTTATTTCTTGCTATGGCACTTTCTTCAAGTCTTGATCTTGCTGAGATCATTTTTTCTGAGGGTTTATCTTGCCTATCCTCTTCCTGTGGAACCTCTTCTTCAGAGCTTAGGAACTCATACCTATTTTTTTGACTTTTTGGCGGAGGTACATTTTGGGCGGAGGCAGGCTGGGGGCCTTGGCCATTTGGGGCCCCAGATTTCTTGTGAGAGGTCTTTGGCCGCTTAATTTGATTCCAACCATCTTCCTTTCCTTTCTCTGCTTCCCCTTTGTTCGGACACCCTCTTGCAAAATGACCGTAGATGTGACATTTACGGCATTTGAAAGGGAGTTTCTCATAGTCCAGCACTTGCACATGCGTCCAACCGCCAACCTTTATTTTGATAGCCTCTGGGAGTCCCACCTCTAAGTCCACCTCGACACATATTTGGGCACAATCATACTGATCATTGTTGTTTGCTCTGTCAATGAACTTTCCCAATGCATTGCCTATGTGCTTGAGGGAATCCCAGTTCCAACAGTGCACTGGAAGATTTGGGAGCCGAACCCAAACAAGGACTGTCGTCGAGACATCCACGGCCGGATCAAAGTCAGGGGTCCATTTATTGAGGTAGAGACCCTGAGGGCCCATGAAATAGGGCCCATTCCTGAAGATCAAGTCTTTTTCCTCCTTAGTATTGAACTCAAACAGGAAGTAGCCTCTTCCCAGGAAATATGAAGTGACCTTGTTCTTGATCAGCGGGATCCAGTTCTTAACAACCCCATTTTCTGTTGATTTTGGCGAGGGCCAAAGGCTCGTGAATTGACCCACCAGGGCTCGATCTTCCAGGGAAAAAGCGACCTGGATCGGGCCCTCAGGAGGAAGGTTTACCTCAGGAACATCAGCAAGTTTTTTGACAAACATGGCAGCTTTAGACTTCTTCTTCTTAGGCAACGAAGCTAGCAAAGAGGAGAAAGCAGCTTCAGCATCATGGGGAGAAGAATGCGAAGGACCGAGGGGCGAGCCCTGGGTCTCCATGGCCGAGAAGATATGATCAGCAGCAACACAACCAATCTGCACAATGCAACAGCAGAAGGCGAAGCATCTCAGAGCCGATGTGATGCAGGAAAAGATCCGATCAGATCCTGCAGGAAGAGGCCCCGAGGCAAAGGTGCGGATCCAGCAGATCTGGCAAGGGAGGTCGATCGAACGGATCTAAGAGTCTCTGAGGCTGGAGAAGGAAAAAATAAGGATCCAGTAAGATCCGTGAGTCTCTGAGGATGAGAGGACTAGGGATGGGAGCAGGGACGGCCAAGAGGGCAGCACCCAGGCTCAATCTGCGCAGAGCGACAGGACGCAGCAGGAGGCAGCGACGCTCAGAAAAAACAACATAATCAAGTTTGTACGTAACCCCCATATTGCTATTATTGTGCCCTTACATTATTATTGTTAGGTCGGCTAGGATCACATTGTGGCCCCATGGACTCCTATATATAGAAAGGAGGTTTTGTCAATTGTATCATCCAAGAATTGTTCATTCATGTAATGTATTGGAGGTTGTCCCCTCGAAGTGGCTTATTTCTAAGGCGTTGATATCTATTTTATTCTACTTTTGGAGCTAGTTTCACAACACAACCCAGCTCTCAACCTACCACTCTTATCTGCAGCACCTACCACAATAAGCTCTCCACCAACCAAAACTCCAACGGCATCCAATATGAGCTACAAGCATGGAAGTTGATCCACCGGAGGAGGTGATGTCATCACTCCTCCAGACCAATCAAAGGAGTTCCGTGGGGCAAAGAAACTGGTGAGAATGATTTTACACACTCGTCGAAACTAAACTTTGGTTAATGTTTTTTGTTGTTGTTGTTTTTTTATTTGCCGCGCAACATGTTTTATGTTTTCATAACTTAGGATATATGACTTATAATATATATTGTAAATATATATATTTACAATATATATATATATATATATATATATATATATATATATATATATATTGTAGTAGTGTGTGCATTTTTTGTGAAGTGCATTGACTATGTATGCAATATATGCCTGAAGGCAGAATAGAAATAAAGAGACAGTGAAGCAGAGTTTTTTGAAGCGCTGTGTGTGTAGCAGCCAGATAAATTTTTGTGAATCCATAACACATTAGTTCTGAAGGAAAGTCTCATTTTTGTAATAGTGCATCAGTTTAATGAAATAATGTTTCTGTTTCACATCTCTGTCCACAATTTTTTTTTGATCTCTGTGTTTGCAGAGGAATTATATTTCTCCTCTCTGTTGTTTGGAATATTCAGAAATTCCAACATGGTATCATAGCTAGTCTAGGCTCGTTGCATTTTCCAAAGAAGATGAAGGAAGAAGGAGTTTGTTGAAGTTTTCTCCAGCAGTGTGAAAGATCATCAAAGTCATATATTTACCTCAAAACAGAGTTTTGTTTTTGTTTTAAAATACAGTCTAGAGAACTGTAGAAGGAAGTCTCTTGAAGACAGAGTTTATCTCTCAGTAGTGAGAAGGTTTATTAAAAAAAAAAAAAGTCAAGTTTTTAGCATAGTTCAGAAAGCTAGCTATAGTAGGAGCCAGCACAAGCACGAGTATGGGAAATACTCAAATCCCACAGTTCAATGGGAAGAAAGATGACTATTGGGCAATCACAATGAGAGCCCTGTATGCCTCTCAAGATTTATGGGAGCTAGTTGAAGATGGTTTAGAAGAACCAACAGATG
The DNA here is from genome assembly GCA_034641835.2 of Pinus albicaulis. NCBI lineage: Eukaryota > Viridiplantae > Streptophyta > Pinopsida > Pinales > Pinaceae > Pinus > Pinus albicaulis. Next base: position 1,267,462,532 of record CM076583.1, on the reverse strand, counting down.
AACAAGCATATAATGCCTTAACACAGGCAGAGAAGGATTTTCTGAAGAGTAATAGGAAGAAGGACTCAAAATCCCTCTTCTATCTCTACTAGGCAGTACATGAAAGCATATTTCCAAGAATTGTAGCAACAAAGAAGTCCAAGGATGCATGGGATACCCTCCAGATATCCTACCAAGGTATGGAGAAGGTAAAGACAACAAAGCTTCAATTAATCAGAAGATATTTTGAAGTCATTTGCATGAAAGAGTCTAACACAATAGATTCATTCTTCACAGTGTTGATTGGGTTGGTTGTTAGGGTCCCGTGATTTGGCAGATTGGTATACCAAATGACAAGGTAACATGGAACCAGTATTTGGAGTCCTAGGACCTAGCCTTCCTGGAATCAAAGGGGGATCTATCTATTGGGTGCAAAGGATGTGTTCTTTTTTCTCTAGGGTTTTGATTTTAGGCTAGTTGTTAAGTGTAGGGTTTTGATTGTTTTGGATGGGTAAGATGGTCAAGTGTAATAGGAGGAGTGAGAGGATGTTAAAGCCATTGGGCTATGGAGTCAAATAAAAGTCAAGGTTGTCTCAATAGTGAATAAGAGTGCAGTGCAGGGCCAATTTAGAAAGGTGAAAGGATCCTTAAGGTTTATGGGTGAAGTGGAATGGACATCAAATTTGTGAATTAGATAGGGCAAAGGGAAATCAAGAATCCTTTGTCAAATACCTAAGAATAATGAGGTCTTGAATATAATCAGCACAAGATACTAAGCATGAGCTAGGGCAAACCATTTACTCTATGATAATATATTAAACCAATAAACATGCAAGATAAACATTTCAGTGAAACATAGAAGCATTAGAACTCCCAACTTTAGAAATTCACCTTCAGAATTTGGGGAAAACACACAAGATAGCATAATAACTCAATTTATGAATAGGGAACTCCTAAAAATCATAAAAAAATCCATAAGAACTCTGAAACAAGTTGATATATATGGACAAAGGGTAAGATCGAATGAGACCTCTTTGACTTAACCTAGCAGACAATATTTCAAAGAAAAGGCTTCAAGATAGGGTTTTGAAAGCTTCAAACAAGCAGGGCATACCGTGAATCATATTTGTAAGAAAAGATACTAACCATTCATGAAAAAAACAAGTTTTAGTGACACTTAAGGAGAAATAAAGAATTCCTTAAGCAGACCAAACAGAAGAAAACATCAAGGCTATAACAATCAGGAGGATTGAGGTGCCTCCATGGGCATGTCTCGACCTATAATTTTCTCATTTATAGCAGCTAAGAGTAATGAAACATAATGAAACCAAGGAAAACAATAGACAAATTAGGAAGACATCACCATTCACCAAGCTAAGGAATCCTGCAAACAAGCTTCTCCATCATCAAGCCAAACAAGCCATTCATCAACTCCACAACTCCAATTTCTTCTCTAAGCTCATTAAACCATGTATATTGCTCTTCAAGCTCATCAAATGCCAACCAAACACATAGGGGCATCATGCTCTATTTATGGAGAAAAGGAGGACTAAAATCCTAAATATGGTAGAAAAATGTCAAATTCAACCATAAATGTTAGTTATGGCCAAGAGACCATGTAAGGCCCAAGGCACATAATATCCTACGAAATAAATGCCAAAAGAACTATTTGCACCTAATTATAGATAAATTAGCCTCAAAAAACTAAAAAATATCTATTTGCAATAAATGAGTGTGTTTTGTTGACTTTTGGTCCAAAACACACTAGGTAGTCTCTGTGCGCATCGCCATTTAAACAGAAAATATGGTCTTTTTTGGCTGAGTTTTGGACCCATTCCCGATACCGGATTTGGCTCTGTGATGGCTCGTTGGAAAGCCTGATGAGTCTAATTTCCAGAAATTCTTGAGTTGCCCTGATTGGGTGCCATTTTCCTATTCAAAAAACAATTCTCCCAACACTGCTTTGTCCACAACACCTGGTCTGAAAATGAGGCAGAAAGGTCAAAATTTTGATGTTTTTTGACCTTTTGAGGGGTAAAAAATACTCCAAATGATCTGAAATTTGGTGAGAAAACTCCTGGTGATGAGAGGAATCCAAAAATGCAAAGTTTTCAAGCTAAGGATGCACCAAATTTGTGCAAAGTGCCTAGGGTGCTACGCACAAAGGCCTCAAAATTTCAAAAAAAAAATAAAAAATTATTCAATTTTGCCCAAAATTGGTGGAATGGTCCTTCAAGAGGTCTTGGAAACCTGCTGAGAAGCCTCAGCCAAAACTCCAAGTCTGACATGCTTTTTTTCCTCTTTTAGTTTTTTGATCTCTATGTGGCAATTCTAGCCAAACTTCTCCTGTGCGCAGCGCCATTTTGCACAGGGCATTTGGAGGCCTTCCCGGTGTTGGAATTGGGCCCATGATGGCTCGTTGGAAATATTGATGAGTCTAATTTCTAGAAATTCTTGTTTTTTCTTGAGCCAGCTCCTGTAGCTTAGCCAAAAATCCAAAATCCCAACATTGCTCTGTGCGTAGCACCACTGAAGCAGAAAAATAGGGTGTTTTGAAACCAAGTTTTGGACCACTTCCCGATGTCAGATTTGGCTCTGTGATGGCTCGTTGCAAAGCGTAACGAGTCTAATTTCCATAAATTCTTGTGTTTTCTTGATCTAGATCCTATATATTAGTCAAAAATCCAAAATACCAACATTTCTTTGTGCATAGCGCCAGTTTAGCAGAAAAATAGGTGTATTTGCAGTCCTGTCTTGACCTCCTTCCCGATGTCAGATTTGGCTCCGTGATGGCTCGTTGAAAGCTTGATGAGTCTACTTTCCAGAAATTCTTTTTTTTTCTTGATCCAACTCATGTAGCCTAGTAAAAAAGCTAAAATCCCAACATTGCTTTGTGCGTACCGCCACTTTAGCAGAAAAATAGGTGTACTTGCAGTGTTGTTTTGATCTCCTTCCCGATGTCAGATTTGGCACCATGATGGCTAATTGGAAATAAATTAGAGTCTAGTTGTCATTTGACTCATAAAAAAAGTAATTTGGAGACTCTAGTGGTGAGAAAAACTGATTTTTCCAAGGTAACTCTAGCAGTGCAAAAATTCTCTGGTGACACCTGCATTTTTTACATTGCTCCCAAACCATGACACATGTGTAAAAACTGAAGGAGGGTTTTCGTCTTGGCCCTATGATGGAAAAAAAACTCTCTCAATTTTTCCAAATTCATCTTTGTTTGGCCAGAAACATATTTTTGAGCAAAACTGGCCCTAGGTGTGGCAAATGACTTGGCCCTTGGAATGAATTCTTGGAAAATGATGGAGGCATGATGTTTATGCATTGGTATGGATTCATGATTGCTGATATGACCTACCATATAGATCTTTTTCTCTGATGCCTCTTTTACATAGCAAACTCTAGCTTAGTTGGAAGAGGAAATTAGGGTTTGGTGTAGGGAAATTTGGACTGCCTTGTAGAGGGAGGGGAATGAAGGGGTTAAGGGTTGTCTAAATTCTTGGGGAAATTTTGGGGAATAGGGATGGATGTTAGGGAGTATTGGTAAGTGGAATTTCAAGGATTGAGTGAGGGGAAAGAGTCCAAAAGGGAAAAACATAGGCCTAGTCTCGAAAAGTGTTAAATTGTAGCAATAGGCTAGGTTTTGTTGAAAAATGATAAGTTTGAGGGATAGGAGTGACAGGAAGTGTTTATGAAGGAATATTAAGGATAGGTGGAGGTGTAAGAGCATCAAGATACAAGCCTTGTCTATGTTTTAAACATGGAGGTCATGAAACCAAGAAAATTTTCCTAAAAAACCCTAGTTTTCCTGTTTCCCTTGCTGCAAGATGCCATCATTGAGTAGCAGACCTCTTACCTTACCAATTTCTTCTACTGGTTGGCCTCTTATTACTTTTGAAAAAGTGTCAAGATAGCCCATTACCTTATGTGTAGACTTTGAAGCTGAATGGTAGTTTTTTTGGATATGATGACCTTGAAATACATGAAACCCTAATTGACCTAGTGGGGATTCTTTGACCTCTCTTTAATTGAAAATTGGTTTGGAATCTTCAAGTGTAAAAACAGAGTATTGAAAAAGTGGTGTATTGAAGATCCAAAATCCAATGTAGTTGATTTATCTAAAGAGTCTACAGAGATAGTTTAGGGACCATCAATGCTTGAGGGACTTGGGGATCATGGGCATGAGTTAAGCTTGTAGGAAACCCTAGGTGGAAAATGGAGTTATGGGCAAGGAAAAAATAGAGTGATGAGGTTATATGTGGGAAAAATAGGATGTATATGAGTGGCATAAGCCCATGAGGGGTTTTTTAGAAGTGGTAGGTTGACCATGGAATGACAAAATAGTAGAATAGTGAAAAATTGCTCTAGGGATATTGAAGGCAGTGAGATTTCTAAAACTCACGATATTCAGGAATTTTGTTTTTAGAAATCTAGAACCAATCTATAGTCATCTACATATAGTAAAAATTATGGATGACTAACAATGGCTCCACTTGGGGAGGGCAGCTCCTTTTCAGGAGGTGTCCAGAACCTGAGAGTTCAGATCTATGAGATTTGAAAACTAGTGCCTTACTTGCACTTTGAAGATATTTCTTTCTTCATTTTCTGATGTTCTTTTGAAGCTATGATCTCACAATCTAAAAAGACACGTTTGCTTCAACCTATTTCCTACCTACCCATCTTACTTGGCCTAACATTTTTTCTTCACTTGGGTGCATTTGGATTTGCAAACCCTCGACATTTTTCTTTTTGAAAACACAAATCAAACTATCTAATTGTACCCTTATTTCTTCCAAAGGTTCAGATTAGGCTAATGAAGTATCTTATTCTATACCTAGTCTAATCATTTTTCAAGATTAAGCTGTTTGAAAAACTTCATTCTCTAAGCTATAAACATGAAATTGAAAGCATGGTTTAAATCAGGATTAGGCAATTTGACTTACCACGAGTTGTGGCATAAGAACAAGCTGCACACAAACATTATTTTGCATAAAGGTAAAATAGAAAGATAAGGGTTATGATCTATAATTTGTTATGCATCCTCATCTTCCTCTTTGGTTCTGTTTTGAGCATGTGAAACAAGTATATTTCATTCCCTAATCTATCCCTTTTTTACAAGTCAAGTTTGAATGATTTGACAAGCTCTCTTTCACTAACTTATCGACAATAAATTGAAAACATGTTCAGCCATGATTAGGCTAGATGACTGAACAAGACTTTTTGGCACACAAGTAGTGGCATTTAGGCTTGCACACTTTCAAAATAACTATTTTTTGGGTATAGGATTGTACCACTTTTCAAATCTTCCCTCTTTTTCTACCTTTCTTTGTTTTTGTGTTTTTTTCATTTTTTCCAAACAATCTAGAACTAAAAAGATGCTCACAAGGCTGAGCTTGTTTTGCATACTTATCTATCTATCCTAATCTAACCTATACATTCATCTCTTTTCCAACATAGCCAATCAAGCAGATGATTCCATGAGTGATTTTGTTTCAGCTCTTTAAGAGTGCTGAAGAAATAAAAATGCCACTTTCACCTTGTTTTCGAACAGTAGTGCCTAAAATTTTTCTCACACTTTGCAATAGACTGTTCTTGGCAGAACACACTTCTCCTTTATATTTCTCAAGGAAAACAACAAATGGATCTTGGAATAATACCTGATCTAGAGGATTTGAGATATAAGCTTCACTCAGGACTAATCCTTCTTCCACTTGGCTATGCTTGGGACTCTTTTGGGAAAGAAACTCCACCTCTTCCTCATGATCATATGAACTAGTAGATTCATCATATGTGGCAATGTTATCCTCTAAAAACCTTGATGTGCTTTGATAGAGTGGGCTGAAATTTGTGTTAAGGCCATCATATTGATGAGCAGGAGCACTCTTCGGCAACAGATCTTCTTGAGAAAGAAGTGCGGCAACCTTCTTGTGATCATAAATTTCCATGCCTTCATCTACAATTTGTAATCCAAAGGAACTTGGTGGTTTCAAATATAGAGTTAAGGAGGATTCCATGTCCCAAATGATTTCCTTAACCATTTTAGGAAAAGGCTCCTCATTGAAAACTTGCTCAAGAAGCTCATCATCCTCCTCAATCTCGACATCAAAGTTGAAAGACTGCTGATTTCCAACTATGTGAAAGTTATTTCTGATGGATTGAGATGAAGTAGAGCAAAGAGTCAGAGACTCTTCACTTACTTCTAAAATTTCAAGGCTTTCCTCATCAGTGTCATAGTTGACCTGTCTTGGCTGATTATTGCTTTCAATATGATGATAGTGAACTTCATCCCTCAAATAAACTATTGATGGCTCTGCAAGGTTAGCTTCTGTTTGGAGAACATCATCATCATCAAATTGATCAAAATTTGGAGAATCATCAACATAAATAATTTCACCAATCAAACATATTGGGTTACCAGTTTGTTCTTCTTTCACTTGATCTACAATTTCACTTTCTGATTTATGGCAGGTGGCATTAGTAAGAGGGGGAACATGAATTTTTTGTTCATATGAAGGCTTAGAGGATGGCTGAATGTTTAGAATCTAATTTATTTCCTCTTCAGTCAAAAGAGGAGGAATTTTTCTCTTTCTTTGGATAGAAGTACCATAGTTCTCTTTATCTTGTGAAGGCTGATTTTGAGGCTGAATGTTTTCTTGAGCCTCACCTAGAAGATATGGTCAATCATTATTTGTGCCTTCAGAGAGATTCTATGGGTTTCCATCTATTTATTGACTGGGTTCTAACTCCTCTAGGTTGTCATGATAGTTATCTTGAGAATGAAATGCATGGAGTTCTTCTAATAAATCTTCAGGATGCCAATTCCCTGAATCCTCATCAATTTTTACAAGGTGTTGTATGAAATCTTCAGATTGATCACAACAATTTTCAGCTAATGATAAAAATGGAAAATATTCTTTATAAGGTTCATAAAACGCCTTGTGGAAATCTTTCAAGGAAAACAAGCTACCAAATTTTAGACATTCATACCATTCTCTTGCCTTACCCTCTAGAGTTTCCATAAACATTTTCATGAGGCAGTCCTCATGCCATTCAACCTTTAACCTCCATACATGTATATGAAATTGGATGAGGTTTAACAAGGGGTCATCAACTTTTTCATCTTGAAATATAGGTAGGTTTTTCATCCAATTTATTTGAGGCATTTTGTGTGGGAATCCAGGGATATGATCTCTACTCATTGGAGCATATCTCCTTTGTATCCTTGGATCCATTTTGGTTAATGAGAAAGGGTCACTGTGTTTTTTCAACCAGTCTAGATTTCTCTACCAGTTGAGTCATTAGGTCTATTGAGGGTTGTGAATTCACCAAGTGGAAGGTTTCAACTTTTCTATCCACCATCAGCATGATTGGGATTGCTTAATGCATTCCCAGGGGATTCTATGAGAACTAGTGGGGTCAACAGGACTACTGAAGACCAGTGGAGTCGCCAGGTGGATGAATTCAAATATTTTAAAGCAGATTTTTGTCCACTATCAGCAAATGAATACCAATATAAGGATATTTTTGAGTTTTCTTAGGTCCTAAGGAATACTTAGATTGTCACTAACTCAGAAGGTCCCACCGTGATAGCCAGAATGTTAGTGTGGCGATGAGGTGGTAGATTCACTGGATTTTCTAATTCAAACTGAGGGTCTAAAGAGTCTTAAGAGGTATTCAGGCAACTATAAATTCAGAAGGTCCCATCGTGGTCGCCATAATGTTAGTGAGTGGTGGGATGAATCAACCTGATAGAATTCTTAGTTTGACAGGGGTTTTTTGTAAGTCTTAAAAGATATTCATGTTATTATGAACTCATAAAGGTCCCATCATGATCGCCAGAATGTTAGGGTCTCGTGATTTGACAGATTGGTATACCAAATGACAAGGTAACATGGAACCAGTCTTTAGAGTCCTAGGACCTAGCCTTCTTGGACTCTGTTATTGCCTAAATCTACCTCAGGCTAAAGGAAGGCAGAGTTCAGGGTAACATCAAACCACGCTCAGTCTGGTAGCTAGCCCTACCAGATCAGGAGAGGGCTCTCTTCGGGTCAATCTCAACAAAGATAATCAATAAGGCTTTAGATGACTTGAAATAAAAGCTAATTTTAGGCTAGGTATATAAGTAAAGGAGTTTGATTTTGATTTTGAGGGTTTTTTGTTGGAATCAAAGGGAAAGGCAATTTTGGATCCGGGGAAAAGGCCTAGTTTTTGCAGAGTTCTGATTGGGGCAAAGAAGGAAATTGTTTTGATGCTTTGGATTGAATGAATGAATAGTTTAGACTGGTGAGGATCTGAAGAGGGAAAGAGGCTTTCAAGAATCCTCTTCAAACAGATGAAAACATGGAAAATTAAACAAAACTGAAGGCAGAGAAAAGTAATCTAATGAATTCCACCTTTATCACTCATTTGTTTAATTTAAGAAGAAAGGAGAAGGGAAATGATACACTTAAAACATCAGTGAAATTACAATCACATAGAGAAACACACCATCAAAACACAGAGCCACATGGATCCCAAAGAGTGCTGCAAACCCTGGTCTATTCCTTTGCCAAAATTGCAAAGATGAAATGTACAATGAAGTGCCAAGCAATCCCAAATGTCCAACCCTGAAAATGACTGATGAATTACATGATATAGACAAGCCTAACTCATTCCCATGCCTCTAGGGGTCGATCTCACCATTCTATGAGCTGTTTCAACCATATCTAAACTAGGAACTGGAAAATAAGCAATGAAACAACTTGCCTCTATATGATAGGAAACTGATTCATTCACTTACATTTCACTTTTTGGTGAATGAATCTACTAGAATGAGTAAAAATGTGCAAAAATTACATCAAAGTCATGAAATTACATCAATTTACATCAAGATTTACATGAAAAATTCAAACTAGCCAAAACTAGGCGAAAATCTGAGCTGCTGAGTGAAAAATATGCCAAATTTCCCAATGCACCGTGCCTGAAAACTCTATGCATAACACAAATTTGAGGTTGATTTTGAGTGCCTTCCTGAAGTCCAAATTGAGTGCAGAATAGCGCGTTGGAAATCCTTGCCTGTCTACTTTCCAAAACAAGTGGAATTACTGAATTTGGTTGCCATTGGCCCCTCCAAAAATTAAATCTTCCAACACTGCTTCCTGTGTGTGCAAAAAGTGGCAGAAGGGCCATTTTTTGGGTGTTTTTGACCCTTTAGGCAACCCAAAACTTGTCAAAATCCTTAGGTAATCCATAGGCATGCATAATTTTTATGAAGAATCTAGAAATGCAAATTTTTCCTCCAGAAGAGCTGCCAATTATAAGCGCGCGCCAAGTGGCGCTACGCGTCGGGCAGGAAAATCTGTGTTTAGGCCCAAAAATTCAAAATTGATAAAATTTTTCCCAAATTTCTTGAAATTTGGGCTAAATGTCCACCATCAAGCACTATGTTGGGCCAAAGAAGCTCTGGCCAAAATTTGGAGTCTATCATGCCTTTTGCGATGCTTTAGTGCCCTCCTTAGCTTTGCTTTCAGGATTTTGATCCTCGCTTTGCAAACATGATTTCGCGCCCAATAATGGTTCTTCATGTGTTTGAACATGTTATTTTCCTTATTTTCCTTCTCCAACAACTTCTCGAGATGAATATTGACCCTCTCAAGCCAAGTCTCTCTATCAACCTCAATCAACCTCAATCTCCCGCTCAATGGGTGTCATCTCGGTTTGTCTTCTTTGGGCAACTTGCCGATTCTCACGGATGTTTTGCAACTCCATGATTTTCTACTGATCCTCCAACTGTTTGTTCCACTGCTCCAGGTAGTTTATGATCCATTGGGCTCTCTGCAACTTGACGGTCAAGGTATCGATCTTAGCCTTCTGCTCTTGAATGGTCTCTCTCAACTTTGAGCTTGGAGAGCTCAAATCCTCATCAATAAGTATGAAATCAGTATCCTGGCCTCCTGAAGGGCCCTCATCCTGCATAGGCCTCTTACCTCTGTCCTGTACCTGTACCTGTGCTGCTAATGATGGCAACGAGACCCCTTCCACAATTTGACTTGGCTCAATGCTAACTCTTGGTATGCAAATGAATTATTGAAACACAAAAATATCTTTTATGCCATAGACTTTGATTTTTTATTTGAAAAAAACCCACTTTCTAATGTTGCAGACTTTGACACTTTTTACATAAACTCTGTTTTTGTTTCCTTTTTTTATTTTTGAGCTGAATGATGAATCTCTTGTCTGTCTTTGCAGGGATAGCTGGCATGGGGTTTGACAAAGGTGACCAGGGCTACGCATGGAGTATTTTACAACTAAAAAAACTTTGAGAATTACATTACATTTATTACAAAGGATGAAATTGACGATTTTTCTTCAAAAATCGTCAATTTCTTCCTTTGTAATTGAATTTGCAATGAAAACTTATTTCGAACCTCCCTCATGTGCCTGCTGACATTATTAGATATTCTGAAGACTAAATTAACGAAACCCTAGACCTAATGAGACTAAAAATCTTAAAATGACTTTTTGCCAACTTTAAGACCAAACATGACTGTAAATGATTTTAAAATATATTTTGATAGACAGAACTAGGCCAGCAGGTACAAGACATGAGGAACATAAGTGACAAGACCCTTCCATCAGAAGATCCATGCTCCTAATGGAATGCAGATGAATGAACTGAATGAGACACCTGAAATGAAATGCAACAAGAGAAATTTGATCTCTGATGGAGGGATGAAGATACCGACTCTAACATTGGCTCCAATGGGGATGGTAGCTCCTGGGAGGTGCCAAGAACTACAGATTTCTGGGAGAGTAGGTAGTGCCTTCGTCCATTGGGCTATGGAGTCCATAACTTCGACAAATCAACACAAGACTCTTGACTCATTTATTGACTGAAAATTTGACTCAAACTGACTCAATTTTGAAACTAAAATGACCGAAAAACCTGACTCGACAAACTCAAACCAAAGATGAAATCAATCTTCAGAATTATAGCCTTCACTTCGGGCCCCAAATTGAAGAAAAGATCACATCACACACTTGGAATGAAACTGAAATAAACTGGTATGTACAGTGACAATGTAAACAGCAGAAAACATCTCAGAAATGATACCGCTTGAGTAGCCGAACATTGACTGACCCTCCTGGACAATCTTCCCCATTCATCTCTTTCAGAAGAAAATCATTCTGACCTTGATATGCAGCAATTTTAAAGGGTCCTTTCCAGAGATTTTTGAACTTACCGTGCTTACCCTTTTCCTCATTTCTTGCATCCCATTTCAGCACCACTTCTTCCAATTGAAATTTTTCCGCCTTTGCTTTTCTGTCATAGATTTTCTTAATTCTCTCCTGCAGCTTGAATGTGTTTTGGAAAAATTCTTCTCTCATCTGCTACAAATGGATCATTTGATTTATTCTTCTTTGCATATGATCATCTTCACTGCCATCTTCCTGTAGAAGTTTGACCACTGGAACTGCGAGAGAAGTAGGAAACGCCATGTCAACTCCATATACTAACTCAAATGGGGACATACCAATGGATTTCTTCTAACTCACTCGGTCTGCCCAAAGTGCATTGACCAACTTCTTATGCCAACTTTTCTTGTTTATTTCCAGCAACTTTTTAATAATGTTAACCAAAGATTTGTTGGAAGACTCCACCAATCCGTTGCCTTGTGGATGATAAGCGGTTGAGTGTCCCAAAGTGATTTTATACTTGTCACAAAACTCAATCATCCTTTTTGATTTGAAAGCTGCCACGTTATCAGTGATTAACTTATTCAGGCAACCAAAACGAGACAAAATATTATTCTCAAGGAATGAAATTATTACCGAATCTGTAGCTTGCCTGGTGGGAATTGCTTCAATCCATTTCGTGAAATAATCTGTCGCTGTTAGGATCCACCTATGCTGAGCTAAAGAAACGGGATGGATCTCGCCAATGAAATCCAAACCCCATTGCTGAAAAGGAACACTTACCTCAATGGGCTTAAGCGGCAGAGGCTGCAATTTCTGCCTCCCCTCAAAAATCTGACATTCATGAAAACTTTTGAAAGTCTTATACACATCAGAAAAAAGTGTCGGCCAGTAATATCCCGCTCTCAAAATTTTATTGGCTGTTGTTTTCCAAAAACGGTGACCTCCGCAATCTCCCCTATGAAAATCCTCCATAACCTGATTTTCTTCTTCTTCCACCAAACAGTTTAACAAAACACCACCGGGATCTTTCCAATAGAGTGAATTATTCAAAACAGAAAACTTAGCAGCCTTCAATTTCAGAGTTCTACTTTTGTTTCTAGCCATGCCGGGCGGTGGTGACAAATTTTGGAGCACATATACAATATCTGAATAGCAAGGAGAAAGCACAAAGATTTCTGATACCTGAACTGATGAAATTTCCTCATTCTCCTCGGACATAACAGCAATAAGATTAATGTCCAAGGCATGCAAATTTGACTCAGCCATTAGCTTAGCCAACCCTTGTCCTTTGATAAGCTTTGTAGGCTTTATCTCCACATCATACTCCAACAAGGCAGCAGTCCATTTGCCTCGTCTCCCTTCTGGATTTGTTTGTACTAAACAATCCTTAACAACAGCATTAGGAACATAAGCAATAATATGAGAATGCAGAATATATACGCGAAAATCTTTCAACGCTTTCACAAGAGCAAGAGCTTGCTTTTCAATTATGTTATATTTCAAGGCTGCATCTCTTATGGTATGGTTGAAAAAAGAAATTGGTTTTTCATGCTGATCTCTTTTCTACATTAATACTGCTGCCATAGTATGCTCCGAAGAAAATGAAAACAAAATAAAATCCTGAGTATAATCCGGGCTGATCAAAACCGGGGCTGACGAAAGAACCAATTTTACTATATTGAAAGAATTTACAGCCTCCTCAGTCCACTTTACCATGCTATCTTTCTTAAGAATTTTTGTAATCTCCCTTAGATGTTCAGCAAGATTAGGCACAAAGTGGCGTAAAAAATTCATCTTACCATTAAAAGATTGAATCTCCTTCTTATTCCGAGGAAGATCAATTTTCTAAATAGATTCAACTCGAGCTGGGTCAATACGGATGCCATCTTTTGAGATAGTATGACCAAGAAGTTTGCCCTCATCCATGGAAAACAAACTCTTCTTTGGATTGAGTGACACACCATACTTTCTACATCACTGAAAAACAATCTTCAAAAGGTAAAGGTGCTCTTCATCAGAATTGGAAAAGACTGTCAAATCATCAAGATACACAACTAGAAAAACATCTTTCTCATTTGCAAATGCCATATCCATTGCGCGCTGAAATGTCGCACCAACATTCTTCAAACCGAAAGGCATTTTAGCGTAATGGAAAGTTCCCCACAGAGTGGTGAACGCGGTTTTGTCTCTATCATCCTCATGGACCATAATTTGGTTATACCTGGAATAACCATCGAGTAGCGACATACAAGATGCTCCAACTACTCGCTGTAGTATGTGATCCATTTTGGGCAATGGATAATTATCTTTCAAGGAAACTTTATTCAGATTCCTAAAAGCAATGCACAAATGAATCTCACCTGTTTTCTTGCAGACGGGCACCAAATTGGAAATCCAGTCTGAAAACATTATAGGAACAATGATACAAGCCTTGTATAATCGATTCACTTCCTTCTCAATTGAGGGCAGTAACTTCGGATTTATTCTTCTCAACTTCTGCCTGAAGGGATTTTGATTTGGCTTAATTGGAATGGTGTGCTGAATTATGTTTGTATCATACGTCTTCAAATCTGAATAGTCCCAAGAAAATACATCAGCAAAAGAAGAAAATAAACTAAAATATTTTTCTTTTACCTCTGATGGCAATGCTTTGGAAAATTTCACCATCTTTGGATTTTCAGCTAATCCAATGTTCACATCTTCAACTCCCTTTTTGGTTGGCCGCAAGGTTGGTTTTCTAGCTACGTCATCTTGATCAAAAAGCTCTTCTAAAGGTATCAAACCTTTAGGAATGACATTATCCTTCAGCTGCAATAATTCCATCTTATTTATTTGCACATCAGCCTCACCATCATCATGCTCCATGTCAATTGAAGTCTCTTTGAATTTGCCTTTGTTTTGTAGAAATTCATCAATCTCATCATCATCTTGGAATACTTGCCAATACCTTTGATTGTCCGGGACAGTTGGACGATGTTTCACATGACTTTAAAACTTGTTACTTGAGTTCATTGGAATCTTCAAATTACTTGCTGCCTTTGCAAGTGCATCTACAATACCATTCTGAATACGAGGGATACAAGTCAAAGTATAGTCTGAAAAAAATTTCAAGATATCAAGAACTGCATTTCGATAAGCCCTTATTCGAGGATACTTAGCTTGGTATTCACCCTTCACTTGCTTAATAACCAACTCGGAGTCACCATAGACTGCAATCCTCTTAGCATTCAACTTTCTGAGAATTTTCAGACCAACAATCAAAGCTTCATATTCTGTCTCATTATTCGAACAATCAAAAGCTAATTTATAAGAACAAACCCTTACATTACTCGGTACCTTGTTTGGGGCGGAAAAATGGCTGCATACCCAAATACCGATTCTAGCACCATCACTTCCAACTGCACCATCAAAATCCATAGTCCATAAACCATCTTCATCTTCTTCCAAGTGCTGAAATTCTGTTTTCTCTGTTATTTCTGCTTGTTGTCCATCAACTTTTTGGTACTGTCGGAAGGATGATTGCTCAGCGGAAATTTCAAGCTTTTGTCCCTCTTTATTTATGACCTCTCTGAAATTTTCTGTGATCTTCGAAATGTCCTCTACTTCAAATAAATGACTATTTACATCATTGAAACTATCTGAATACAAAACAAAAGACTCTAAATCTGTATGTACATAATTAATTGGATGATTTACCGGTTTCTCCTTGCTGGTGATCATATACTTCATATTTTTCTCTCGATATAGTTTTTTCATCTGACCAAACACAGGAATGGTAGCATAGGATAAATCAAGTTGCAATGTTCCCTTTAGTTTCACTCCCCAAGATCTGGAAAGAAGCATGCCAAATCTAGGAGGAATATCTGCCACAACCACATCCATCAAAACATTCTTAGTCAGAATTTGATCTAAACTAACCACCAAATCTTTGATAAGCCCAATGCATCTTACTCTACTGGAATCGAAAGAATAAAGATCATGATATTTCCTAGTTATTTCAAATCCCAATTTCTCCATGATTTCCCTTGGCATGAGATTATGAGAAGCTCCAGAATCAAACATGGCATTATGTAACACAAAATCATGCAATCTAAGGTTGATATAAAAAGGAGGTACATCACTATCGGGAGACTCACCATCCAATGCTGGTCCAAATATCAACTCAGGTTGATCATCTTCCACATTCACCATATCAGACATTGGATCAAAATGAAAAATTTTAGATACCTGACCCTTATAGCTGCTATTTCTCATCAACTCAGTCAAAGGAATGGAAACTTTTAACTTACAATTTCACTCTCTAAGTTAAAAACTAAAGTTTTGTATACCTCTTTGGCTGAAAAATCCTTCTTTTCATCTTTCTCCCTCGATACAATTGGCTGATTAGATCTTTCATTTGCTGATGGAGACTTGCTAGTAGTGGGATCAGCTACCTCTTTTCCCTTATTCTGTGCAATGGGTGCATCATTCTTTGGTGCTGAAACTTCCTTTCTCTTTTGGATTGGGTTGATAGGCACATCTCTGTTTCTAAGTGAATATTGTCGCTGCTGGGCGGACAAAGCATTCATATAACCTCTCTGATACTCATCCGACTCTTCTTCAAGAGCTGTCTCATTTTCCAAGATAAAATCGTCATCCTTTTGTACAGCTAAGTTTTCTGCATACTCCTCATCTTCAGTGATAAAGGTTGGCATATAATCAGGTGTAAAGAAGTGATTCTCTTCCCCTATTACATTGTTTTCATCATCTGATTCCGGACCAACAAAATTCTGCTATAAAGGTGTCTTTACCTGTTGTTGTGCTGGCAGTTCTTGTGCTCGCTGCTCTCGTTGTTTGATCCTGAATTGTGGTTGCTGCTGGCCACAAAAGTTAGGATTTCTGATCTGCGATTCAGGCTTATCAAGTGTTAATATTTCAATCATCTTTTCCACCTTGCGAAGTACTTGATCTGAAGTAGAAGCCTCTTCTCTTATTGCGACTTTATTTTCGGCTTTCAATCTAGCTCTCTTGTCATTCAAATTAGCTTCAACACTGACTGCAATTTTCTGCATGTCTTCCAAAGTGGCCAGATCTCTTTCTCTTAATTGATAGGCCATGTCCAGATCAAAACCATCCGGAAACTTAAGCAAAGCCGACTTCCTAGATGGCCTTAAATCATTGGGAATTGCATTGTAAACCACATTAAATCTAATACAATAATCTTGGATAGACTCACCAACATTCCGCTTGATCTTGGTATATTCAGAAGTGATCTGAAGAGGATCTTTATTTACTTCCCACCGATCCAAGAATTGTCTCTGAAGCTCAGCCAATGTAGCAATACTTCTAGGCTGCAAAGCTCTGAACCACTTTCTTACTTCACCTCCAAAGGTTTGCACAAATAATCTCATGGTCACATTTTCTGCATCAATCTCATGAAGAACAAAGAAGTCTGCCATTCTATCAATATGTTGCTGAGCAGTGACACTTTGAGGAGTGCCATCAAACAATGGGATTTTACTTTGATAATCAGCAGGCATGGCATCCAAGTTTTGAGGCAAGACAAGGGGTGCGAATCTGGCAGCCATTGCTCTGGGTGGATTTATAACCAGTCTTGGAGATATAGGAGGAGTAGGAGCAGTAGATGTATGAGGTGTATGTGGTGTGGATGGAGGCGATACTACTGCAGATTGTTGATAAGGGATAGAAGGTTGTACGGGAATGGAAGGAATGAAAGGAGGCTCGGTATGAACTTGTGAACCAGATGTAACTACTGATGGCCCAAGTGTTTCAGATGCAGACTCTATGAACTCAGGAATATTTGTTGCCACAATGGAATTTTGAATATTCAAAATGTAACTGTCAATGGATATATTAGCCAGTTCAATTTCAAGATACTTGATAAACTCAGGATTTATGACAGTAGAACCAATAGCACTTTCAGACTTCGTCTCAAACAACGACAACTCAAATTGTTCATCAAACTCAATATCTTCAAGGTATTCAAAAACAGCGGGACATGAATGAGATTTGAATAGAGGAATCACAGGACTTTCTCAACAAAGGATTCTTGAAATTTGATTGGGATTTTCATACACTGGAGGTGGATCCGGATCTGGATTTGCTCTGGTATGTCAGTCTGGTAGCTAGCCCTACCAGATCAGGAGAGGGCTCTCTCCAAGTCAATCTCAACAAAGATAATCAATAAGGCTTGAGACGACTTGAAATAGAAGCTAATTTTAGTCTAGGTATATAAGTAAAGGAGTTTGATTTTGATTTTGAGGGTTTTTTGTTGGAATCAAAGGGAAAGGTAGTTTTGGATCCGAGGAAAAGGCCTCGTTTTTGTAGAGTTCTGATTGGGGCAAGGAAGAAAATTGTTTTGATGCTTTGGATTGAATCAATGAATATTTTAGACTGGTGAGGAGCTGAAGAGGGAAAGAGGCTTTCAAGAATCCTCTCCAAACAGATGAAAACATGGAAAATTAAACAAAACTGAAGGCAGAGCAAAGCAATCTAATGAATTCCACCTTTATCACTCATTTGTTTAATTTAAGAAGAAAGGAGAAGGGAAATTATACACTTAAAACATCAGTGAACTTAAAATCACATAGAGAAACACACCATAAAAACACAGAGCCACATGGATCCCAAAGAGTGCTGCAAACCCTGGTCTATTCCTTTGCCAAAATTGCAGAGATGAAATGTACAACAAAGTGCCAAGCAATCACAAATGTCCAACCCTGAAAATGACTGATGAATTACATGATATAGACAAGCCTAACTAATTCCCATGCCTCTAGGGGTTGAGCTCACCATTCTAGGAGCTGTTTCAACCATATCTAAACTAGGAACTGGAAAATAAGCAATGAAACAACTTGCCTCTATATGATAGGAAATTGATTCATTCACTTACATTTCACTTTTTGGTGAATGAATATACTAGAATGAGTAAAAATGTGCCAAAATTACACAAAATTCATGAAATTACATCGATTTACATCAAGAGTTACATGAAAAAGTCAAACTAGCCAAAACTAGGCGAAAATCTGAGCTGCTGAGTGAAAAATATGCCAAATTTCCCAATGCGCCGCGCCTGAAAACTCTATGCGTAGCACAACTTTGAGGCTGATTTTGAGGGCCTTCCCGAAGTCCAAATTGAGTGCAGGATAGCTCGTTGGAAAGCCTTGCCTATCTAATTTCCAACCCAAGTATAATTTTTGAATTTGGTTGTCATTTTTCCCTCTAAAAATCAAATCTCCCAACACTGCTTCCTGTGTGTGCAAAAAGTGGCAGAAAGGCCATTTTTAGGGTGTTTTTGACCCTTTAGGCAACCCAAAACTTGTCAAAATCCTTAGTTAATCCATAGGCATGCATAAATTTTGATGAAAAATCTAGAAATGCAAAGTTTTCCTCCAGAAAAGCTGCCAATTATAAGTGTGCGCCAAGTGGCGCTACGCGTCGAGCAGGAAAATCTGTGTTTAGGCCCAAAAATTCAAAACTGACAAAATTTTTCCCAAATTTATTGAAATTTGGGCTGAATGTCCACCATCAAGCACTATGATGGGCCAAATGATCTTTGGCCAAAATTTGGAGTCTATCATGCCTTTTGCGACGCTTTAGTGCCCTCCTTAGCTTTGCTTTCAGGATTTTGATCCTCGCTTTGCAAACATGATTTCAGGCCCAATAATGGTTCTTCATGTGTCTGAGCATGTTATTTTCCTTGTTTTCCTTCTCCAACAGCTTCTCGAGATGAATATTGACCCTCTCAAGCCAAGTCTCTCTATCAGCCTCAATCTCCCGCTCAATGGGTGTCATCTCGGTTTGGCTTCTTTGGGCAGCTTGCTGATTCTCACAGATGTTTTGCAACTCCATGATTGTCTGCTGATCCTCCAACTGTTTGTTCCACTGCTCCAAGTAGTTTATGATACATTGGGCTCTCTGCAACTTGACAGTCAAGGTATCGATCTCAGCCTTCTGCTCCTGAATGGTCTCTCTCAACTTTGAGCTTGGAGATCTCAAATCCTCATCAATAAGTATGAAATAAGTATCCTGGCCTCCTGAAGGACCCTCATCCTGCATAGGCCTCTTACCTCTGTCCTGTACCTGTACCTGTGCTGTTGATGACGGCAACGAGATCCCTTCCACAATTTGACTTGGCTCAATGCTAACTCTTGGTATGCAAATGAATTATTGAAACACAAAAATATATTTTATGCCATAGACTTTGATTTTTGATTTGAAAAAAACCCATTTCTAATGTTGCAGACTTTGACACTTTTTACATAAACTTTGTTTTTGTTTCCTTTTTTTAATTTTTGAGCTGAATGATGAATCTCTTGTCTGTCTTTGTAGGGATAGCTGGCATGGGGTTTGGAAAAGGTGACCAGGGCTACGCATGGAGTATTTTACAACTAAAAAAAACTTTGAGAATTTCATTACATTTATTACAAAGGATGAAATTGACGATTTTTCTTCAAAACAGATTTTTGAAGAAGAATCATTATCAAGCATTATGACGATGAAATTTTTGCAATGAAAACTTATTTCGAACCTCCCTCATGTGCCTGTTGACATTATTAGATATTCTGAAGACTAAATTAACGAAACCCTAGACCTAATGAGACTAAAAATCTTAAAATCACTTTTTTCCAACTTTAAGACCAAACATGACTGTAAATGATTTTAAAATTGATTTTGGTAGACAGAACTAGGCTAGCAGGTACAAGACATGAGGAACATAAGTGACAAGACCCTTCCGTTAGAAGATCCATGCTCCTACTGGAATGCAGATGACTGAACTGAATGAGACACCTGAAATGAAATGCAACAAGAGAAATTTGATCTCTGACGGAGGGATGAAGATACCGACTCTAACAGACTCAGAGAGGGATATCTCTATTGGGTACAAAGGATGTGTTCTTTTTTCTCTAGGGTTTTGATTTTAGGCTAGTTGTTAAGTGTAGGGTTTTGATTTTTTTGGATGGGTAAGATGGTCAAGTGTAATAGAAGGAGTGAGAGGATGTTAAAGCCATTGGGCTATGGAGTCAAATAAAATTCAAGGGTGTCTCAATATTGAATAAGAGTGCAGTGAAGGGAAAATTTAGCAAGGTGAAAGGATCCTTAAAGGTTTATGGGTGAAGTGGAATGGACATCAAGTTTTTGAATTATATAGGTCAAAGGGCAATCAAGAATCCTTTGTCAAATTCCTAAGAACAAGGAGGTCTTGAATATAATCAGCACAAGATACTAAGCATGAGCTAGGGCAAACCATTTACTCTATGATAATATATTAAACCAATAAACATGCAAGATAAGCATTTCAATGAAACATAGAAGCATTAGAACTCCTAACTTTAGAAATTCACCTTCAGAATTTGGGGAAAACACACAAGATAGCACAATAACTCAATTTATGAAGAGGTAACTCCTAAAAATCATAAAAAAATCCATAATAACTTTGAAACAATTTGATAAGCATGGAAAAAGGGCAAGATCAAATGAGACCTCTTTAACTTAACCTAGCAGACAATATTTCAAAGAAAATGCTTCAGGATAGGGTTTTGAAAGCTTCAAAAAAGCAACGCATACCGGGAATCATATTTGTAAGCAAACATACTAACCATTCATGAAACAATTTTTTTTTTAATGACACCTAAGGAGAAATCAAGAATTCCTTAACAGACCAAACAGAAGAAAACATCAAGGCTATAACAAACAGGAGGATTGAGGTGCCTCCATGGGCATGTATCAACCTATACTTTTCTGATTTATAGCAGATAAGAGTAATGAAACATAATGAAAACAAGGAAAACAATCGAAAAATTAGGAAGAAATCGCCATTCACCAAGCTGAGGAATCCTACAAACAAGCTTCTCCATCATCAAGCCAAACAAGCCATTCATCAACTCCACAACTCCAATTTCTTCTCCAAGCTCATTAAACCATGTATATTTATCTTCAAGCTCATCGAATGCCAACCAAATACATAGGGGCCTCATGCTCTATTTATGGAGAAAAGGAGGACTAAAACCCTAAATATGGTAGGAAAATGTCAAATTCAACCATAAATGTCATTTATGGCCAAGAGACCATGCAAGGCCCAAGGCACATAATATCCTAAGAAATAAATGCCAAACTAACTATTTGCACCTAATTCTAGATTAATTAGCCTCAAAAAACTCAAAAATATATATTTGCAATAAATGAGTGTGTTTTGTTGACTTTTGGTCTAAAACACACAAGGTAGTCTCTGTGCACAGCGCCATTTCAATAGAAAATATGGTCTCTTGTGGCTGAGTTTTGGACCACTTCCCGATATCAGATTTGGCTCCGTGATGCCTCTTTGGAAAGCCTGATGAGTCTAATTTCCAGTAATGTTTGAGTTTTATTTATTGGGTGCCATTTTCCTATTCTAAAACCAATTCCCCCAACACTGCTCTGTGCGCAGCACCTGGTTTGAAAATGAGGCAGAAAGGTCAAAATTTTGATGTTTTTTGACCTTTTGAGGGGTAAAAAATGCTCCAAATGATTTGAAATTTAGTGAGAAGACTCCTGGTGATAAGATAAATCCAAAAATGCAAATTTTTCAAGCTGAGGATGCACCAAATTTGTGCGTAGTGCCTAGGGTGCTGCGCACAGAGGCCTCAAAATTTCAAAAAAACAAAAAATTGTTCAATTAAGCCCAAAATTGGTGGAATGGTCCTTCAAGAGGTCTTGGACACCTGGTGAGAAGCCTCAACCAAAACTCCAAGGCTGTCATGCTTTTTTTCCTCTTTTAGGTTTTTGATCTCTATGTGGCAATTCTGACCAAACTTCTCAATTGCGCAACGCCATATTTCAGAGGGCATTTGGACGCCTTCCTAGTGTCGGAATTCAGCCCGTGATGGCTCTTTGGAAAGCTTGATGAGTCCACTTTCCATAAATTCTTTTTTTTTCTTGATCCAACTCCTGTAGCATAGTAAAAAATCGAAAATCCCAACATTTCTCTTTGTGTAGTGCCACTTCAGCAGAAAAATAGGGTGTTTTGCAACCAAGTTTTGGACCACTTTCCAATGTCGGATTTGGCTCTATGATGGCTAATTGGAAAGCTTGATGAGTCTAATTTCCATAAATCCTTGTGGTTTATTGATCCAGCTCCTGTATCTTAACAAAAAATCCAAAATACCAACATTGCTCTGTGTGTAGCGCACCTTTAGCAGAAAAATAGGTGTACTTGCAGTCCTGTTTTGACCTCCTTCACGATGTCGGATTTGGCTCCGTGATGGATAATTGGAAATATTGATGAGTATAATTTACATAAATTCTTGTTTTTTCTTGATACATCACCTGTAGCTTAGTCAAAAAGCCAAAATCCCAACATTTCTCTGTGTGTATCGCCACTTCAGCAGAACAATAGGTGTACTTGCAGTGTTGTTTTGACCTCCTTCTCGATGTCAGATTTGGCTCTGTGATGGCCCGTTGGAAATAAATTCAAGTCTAGGTGTCATTTGAATAATCAATAAAGTCATTTGGACACTCCAGTTGTGAGAAAAACTGATTTTTCCAAGGTCACGCCAGCAGTGCAGAAATTCTCCGATGACACCTGTATTTTTTACATTGCTCCCAAACCATGATACCTGTGTAAAAAATGAAGGATATTTTATTATTGGCCCTATGATAGACAAACACCTCTCTCAATTTTTCCAAATTCATATTTTTTTGGCTAGAAAGATATTTTTGAGCAAAACTGGCCCTAGGTGTGGCAAATGACTTGGCCCTTGGAATGAATTCTTGGAAAATGATGGAGGCATGATGTTTATGTGTTGGTATGGCTTCATGAATTCTGATATGGCTTAACATATGGATCTTTTGCTCTGATGCCTCTTATCCATAGCAAACGCTAGCTTAGTTGGAAGAGGAAATTAGGGTTTGGTGTAGGGAAATTAGGACTACCTTGTAGAGGGAGGGGAATGAAGGGGTTAAGGGTTGTCTAAATTCTAGGTGAAATTTGGGGGAATAGGGATGGATGTTAGGGAGTAGGGGAAAGTGGAATTTCAAGGATTGAGTGAGGGGAAGGGGTCCAAAAGGGAAAAACACAGGCCTAGTCTCGAAAAGTGTCAAATTGTAGCAATAGGCCAGGTTTTGTAGAAAAATGATGAGTTTGAGGGATATGAGTGATGGGAAGTGTTTATGAAGGTATATTAAGGATAGGAGGAGGTGTAAGAGCATAAGGATACAAGCCTTTTCGATTTTTTAACCATGGAGGTTGTGAAACCAAGAAAATTTTCGTAAAAAACTCTAGTTTTCCTGTTTCCCTTGCTGCAAGATGCCATCATTGAGTAGCAGACCTCTTACCTTACCAATTTCTTCTGTTGGTTGGCCTCTTCTTACTTCTGCAAAAGTGTCAAGATAGCCCATTACCTTATGTGTAGAATTTGAAGATGAATGGTAGTCTTTTTAGAGATGATGACCTTGAAATACATGAAACCCTAATTGACCTAGTGAGGATTCTTTGACCTCTCTTTGACTGAAAATTGGTTTGGAATCTTCAAGTGTAAAAATAGAGTATTGGAAAAGTGGTGTATTGAAGATCCAAAATCCAATGTACTTGACTTATCCAAAGAGTCTACAGAGATAGTTTAGGGACCATCAATGCTTGAGGGACTTGGGGATCATGGGCATGAGTTAAGCTTGTAGGAAACCCTAGGTGGAAAATGGAGTTATGGGCAAGGAAAACAAAAAGTGATGAGGTTATAGGTGAGAAAAATAGGATGTGAATGAGTGGCATAAGCCCATGAGGGGTTTTTTAGAAGTGGTAGGTTGACCATGGAATGACAAAATAGTAGAATAATGGGATAATGAAGGCAGTGAGATTTCTAAAACTCACGATATTCAGGAATTTTGTTTTTAGAAATCTAGAACCAATCTATAGTCATCTACAGATAGTAAAAATTATGGATGACTAACAGCGGCTCCACTTGGGGAAGGCAGCTCCTTTTCGGGAGGTGTCTAGAACCTCAGAGTTCATATCTCTGAGCTTTGAAGACAAGTGCCTTACTTGCACTTTGCAAATCTTTATTTCTTCATTTGCTGATTTTCTTTTGAAGCTATGATCTCACAATCTGAAAAGACATGTTTTCTTCAACCTCTTTCCAACCTACCCATCTTACTTGGCCTAACATTTTTTCTTCACTTGGGTGCACTTGGATTTTCAAACCCTCGACATTTTTCTTTTTGAAACACAAATTAAACTATCTAATTGTACCCTTATTTCTTCCAAGAGTTCAGATTAGGCTAATGAACTCTCTTATTCTCTACCTAGTCTAATCATTTGTTAAGATTAAGTTGTTTGAAAAACTTCATTCTCTAAGCTATAAACATGAAATTGAAAGCATGGTTTAAATCAGGATTAGGCAATCTGACTTACCATGAGTTGTGGCATAAGAACAAGCTGCACACAAACATTATGTTTCATAAAAGGAAAATAGAAAGATAAGGGCTGTGATCTATCATTTTTTATGCATCCTCATCTTCCTCTTTGGTTCTGTTTTGAGCACGTGGAACCAGTATCTTTCATTCCCTAATCTATCCCTTTTTTACAAGTCAAGTTTGAATGATTTAACAAGCTCTCTTTCACTAACTTATTGGAAATAAATTGAAAACATGTTTAGCCATGATTAGGCTAGATGACTGAACAAGAATTTTTGGCACAATTAGTGGCATTTAGGCTTGCACACTTTCAGCATGACTATTTTTTGGGTATGGGGTTGTACCACTTTTCAAATCTGCCCTCTCTTACTACCTTTCTTTGTTTTTGTGTTTTTTTCATTTTTTCCAAAAAAACTAGAACTAAAAAGATGCTCACGAAATTTGAGCTTATTTTGTCTATCTATCTATCCTAATCTAACTTTGTACATAATATACATTCATTTGGTGAAATCTCTTTTCCAACACAACCCGTCAATGAGATGATTCCATGAGGGATTTTGTTCTCAACTCTTTGAGAGTGTGAAGAAATAAAGAGCCACTCCACCTTACTTGTTTGAAAACAGTGAGTACTTACAAATATTTCTCACACTTTGCGATAGGCGGTCTTGGCAAAACACACTTCTCCTTCAGATATCTCGAAAACAACACATGGATCTTGGAATTATACATGATCTAAGTAGTTGAGATATAAGCTTAATTCAGACTACTCCTTCTTCCTTTTCTATTCTTGGGACTCTTTTGGGAAAGAAACTCCACCTCTTCCTCATGATCATATGAACTGGTAGATTCATCATATGTGGCAATGTTATCCTCTAACAAACCTGATGTGCTTTGATAGAGTGGGCTGAAATATGTGTGAAGGCCATCATATTGATGAGTAGGAGCACTCTTCGGCAATAGATCTTCTTGAGAAAGAAGTGCAAAAACTTTCTTGTGATCATCAATTTCCATGCCTTCATCTGCAATTTGTAATCCAAAGGAACTTGGTGGCTGCAAATCTAGAGTTAAGGAGGATTCTATGTCCTAAATGATTTCCTCAACCATTTCATGAAAAGGCTCCTCATTGAAAACTTGCTCAAGAAGCTCATCATCCTTCTCAATCTCAACATCAAAGCTGAAAGACTGTTGATTTCCAATTATGTGAAAGTTATTTTTGATGGACTGAGGTGAAGTAGAGCTGCACACAAACATTATGTTTCATAAAAGGAAAATAGAAATATAAGGGCTATGATCTATCATTTTTTATGCATCCTCATCTTCCTCTTTGGTTCTGTTTTGAGCACGTGGAACCAGTATCTTTCATTCCCTAATCTATCCCTTTTTTACAAGTCAAGTTTGAATGATTTAACAAGCTCTCTTTCACTAACTTATCGGCAATAAATTGAAAACATGTTTAGCCATGATTAGGCTAGATGACTGAACAAGAATTTTTGGCACAATTAGTGGCATTTAGGCTTGCACACTTTCAGCATGACTATTTTTTGGGTATGGGGTTGTACCACTTTTCAAATCTGCCCTCTCTTACTACCTTTCTTTGTTTTTGTGTTTTTTTCATTTTTTCCAAAAAAACTAGAACTAAAAAGATGCTCACAAGGATGAGCTTATTTTTCATACCTATCTATCTATCCTAATCTAACCTATACATAATATACATTCATTTGGTGAAATCTCTTTTTCAACACAGCCAATCAAGCAGATGATTCCATGAGGGATTTTGTTTCAACTCTTTGAGAGTGCTGAAGAAATAAAAAGGCCACTTCCACCTTACTTGTTTTCGAACGGTAGTGCCTAAAATATTTCTCACACTTTGCAATAGACTGTTCTTGGCAAAACACACTTCTCCTTCAGATATCTCAAGGAAAACAACACATGGATCTTGGAATTATACATGATCTAGAGGATTTGAGATATAAGCTTCATTCAAGACTACTCCTTCTTCCACTTTTCTATTCTTGGGACTCTTTTGGGAAAGAAACTCCACCTCTTCCTCATGATCATATGAACTGGTAGATTCATCATATGTGGCAATGTTATCCTCTAACAAACCTGATGTGCTTTGATAGAGCGGGCTGAAATATGTGTGAAGGCCATCATATTGATGAGCAGGAGCACTCTTCGGCAATAGATCTTCTTGAGAAAGAAGTGCAAAAAATTTCTTGTGATCATCAATTTCCATGCCTTCATCTGCAATTTGTAATCCAAAGGAACTTGGTGGCTGCAAATCTAGAGTTAAGGAGGATTCTATGTCCTAAATGATTTCCTCAACCATTTCATGAAAAGGCTCCTCATTGAAAACTTGCTCAAGAAGCTCATCATCCTCCTCAATCTCGACATCAAAGCTGAAAGACTGTTGATTTCCAATTATGTGAAAGTTATTTCTGATGGACTGAGGTGAAGTAGAGCAAAGAGTCAGAGACTCTTCACTTACTTCTAAACTTTCAAGGCTTTCCTCATCAATGTCATAGGTGACTTGTCTTGGCTGATTACTGCTTTCAATCTGATGATAGTGAACTTCATCCCTCAAATCAACTATTGATGGCTCTGCAAGGTTAGCTTCTGTTTGGAGAACATCATCATCATCAGATTGATCAAAATTTGTAGAATCATCAACATAAATAATTTCACCAATCAAACATATTGGGTTTCCAGTTTGTTCTTCTTTGAATTGATCTACAAGTTCACACTCTGATTTATGGCAAATGGAAATAGTAGGAGGAGGAACATGAATTTTTTGTTCATATGAAGGCTTAGAGGCTGGCTGAATGTTTAGCATCTGATTTATTTCCTCTTCAGTCAAAAGAGGAGGAATTTTTCTCTTTCTTTGGATAGAAGTACCATAGTTCTCTTTATCTTGTGACGGCTGATTTTGAGGCTGAATGTTTTCTTGAGCCTCACCTAGAAGATATGGTGAATCATTATTTGTGCCTTCAGAGAGATTCTGTGGGTTTCATTCTATTTATTGATTGGGTTCTAACTCCTCTAGGTTGTCATGATAGTTATCTTGAGAATGAAATGCATGAAGTTCTTCTAATAAATCTTTAGGATGCCGATTCCCTGAATCCTCATCAATGTTTACAAGGTGTTGTATGAAATCTTCAGATTGATCACAACAATTTTCAGCTAATGATAAAGATGGACAATATTCTTTATAATGTTCATAAAACACCTTGTGGAAATCTTTCAAGGAAAATAAGCTACCAAATTTTAGCCATTCATACCATTCTCTTGCCTTACCCTCTAGAGTTTCCATAAACATTTTCATGAGGCGCTCCTCATGCCATTCAACCTTTAACCTCCATACATGCATATGAAATTGGATGAGGTGTAACAAGGGGTCATCAAATTTTTCATCTTGAAATATAGGTAGGTTTTTCATCCAATTTATTTGAGGCATTTTGTGTGGGAATCCAAGGATATGATCTCTACTCATTGGAGCATATCTCCTTTGTATCCTTGGATCCATTTTGGTTAATGAGAAAGGGTCACTTTGTTTTTTCAACCAGTCTAGTTTTCTCTACCAGTTGAGTCATTAGGTCTATTGAGGGTTGTGGAGTCACCAGGTGGAAGGTTTCAACTTTTCTGTCCACCATGAGCATGATTGGGATTGCTTAATGCAGTCCCAGGGGAGTCTATGAGAACTAGTAGGGTCAACAGGACTACTGAAGACCAGTGGAGTCTCCAGGTGGATGATTTCAAATATTTTAAAGCAGATTTTTGTCCACCATCAACAAATGAATACCAATCTAAGGATATTTGTTGGTTTTCTTAGGTCCTAAGGAATACTTAGATTGTCACTGACTAAAAATGTCCCACCATGATCGCCAGAATGTTAGTGTGGCGATGAGGTGGAAGATTCACTGGATTTTTATAAGTCAAACTAAGGGTCTAAAGAGTCTTAAGAGTTATTCAGGAAATATAAACTTAGAAGGTCCCACCATGACTGCTAGAATGTTAGTGAGTGGTGGGATGAATCAATCGGATATAATTCTTAGTTTGACAGGGGTTTTTTGGAATACTTAAAAGATATTCAGGTTATTATGAACTCAGAAAGGTCCCACCGTGATCACCAGAATGTTAGGGTCCCGTGATTTGGCAGATTGGTATACCAAATGATGAGGTGACATGGAACCAATATTTGAATTCCTATGACCTAGCCTTCCTGGACTCAAAGAGGGATATCTCTATTGGGTGCAAAGGATGTGTTCTTTTTGCTCTAGGGTTTTAATTTTAGGCTAGTTGTTAAGTGTAGGGTTTTGATTGTTTTGGATGGGTAAGATGGTCAAGTGTAATAGGAGGAGTGAGATGATTTTAAGGCCATTGGGCTATGGAGTCAAATAAAAGTCAAGGGTGTCTCAATAGTGAATAAGAGTGCAGTGAAGAGCCAATTTAGCAAGGTGAAAGGATCCTTAAGGTTTATGGGTGAAGTGGAATGGACATCAAGTTTGTGAATTAGATAGGGCAAAGGGAAATCAAGAATCCTTTGTCAAATACCTAAGAACAAGGAGTTCTTGAATATAATCGGCACAAGATACTAAGCATGAGCTAGGGCAAACCATTTACTCTATGATAATATATTAAACCAATAAACATGCAAGATAAACATTTCAGTGAAACATAGAAGCATTAGAACTCCTAACTTTATAAATTCACCTTCAGAATTTGGGGAAAACACACAAGATAGCACAATAACTCAATTTATGAAGAGGGAACTCCTAAACATCATAAAAAAAGCCATAAGAACTTTGAAACAAGTTGATAAGCATGGAAAAATGGCAAGATCGAACGAGACCTCTTTGACTTAACCTAGCAGACAATATTTCAAAGAAAAGGCTTCAGGATAGGGTTTTGAAAGCTTCAAAATGGCAGGGCATACTGTGAATCATATTTGTAAGTAAACATACTAACCATTCATGAAACAAAAACAAGTTTTAGTGACACCTAAGGAGAAATCAAGAATTCCTTAAGCAGACCAAACAGAAGAAAACATCAAGGCTATAACAAACAGGAGGATTGAGGTGCCTCCATGGGCATGTCTCAACCTATACTTTTCTAATTTATAGCAGCTAAGAGTAATGAAACATAATGAAAACAAGGAAAACAATAGACAAATTAGGAAGAAATCACCATTCACCAAGCTAAGGAATCTTGCAAACAAGCTTCTCCGTCATCAAGCCAAAGAAGCCATTCATCAACTTCACAACTCCAATTTCTTCTCCAAGCTCATAAAACCATGTATATTGCTCTTCAATCTCATCAAATTCCAACGAAATACATAGGGGTCTCATGCTCTAGTTATGGAGAAAAGGAGGACTAAAACCCTAAATATGGTAGGAAAATGTCAAATTCAACCATAAATGTCATTTATGGCCAAAAGACCATGCAAGGCTCAAGGCACATAATATCCTAAGAAATAAATGCAAAAATAACTATTTGCACCTAATTCTAGAGTAATTAGCCTAAAAAAACTCAAAAATATTTATTTGCAATAAATGAGTGTGTTTTGTTGACTTTTGGTCCAAAACACACTAGGCAGTCTCTGTGCGCAACGCCATTTCAACAGAAAATATGGTCTCTTGTGGCTGAGTTTTGGACCCCTTCTCGATGCCGGATTTGGCTTCATGATGGCTCGTTGGAAATCCTGTTGAGTATAATTTCTAGAAATGCTTGAGTTGTCCCTATTGGGTGCTATTTTCCTGTTCAAAAACTAATACTTCCAACACTACTCTGTGCACAGCACCTGGTTTGAAAATGAGGAAGAAAGGTCAAAATTTTGATGTTTCCTAACATTTTGAGGAGTAAAAAATGCTCCAAATGATCTGAAATTTGGTGATAAAACTCCTGGTGATGAGAGGAATAAAAAAATGCAAAGTTTTCAAGCTGAGGATGCACCAAATTTGTGCGTAGCGCCTAGGGTACTGCGCACAGAGGCCTCAAAATTTCAAAAATACAAAAATTTTGCTAAATTTTGCCCAAAATTGGTGGAATGGTCCTTCAGGAGGTCTTGGACACCTCGTGAGAAGCCTCAACAAAAATCCAAGGCTGTCATGATTTTTTTCCTCTTTTAGCTTTTTTATCTCTATGTGGCACTTTTGGCCAAACTTCTCTTGTGCGTAGCACCATTTTGCAGAGGGAATTTGGAGTTCTTCCCGGTGTCGGAATTGGGCTCATGATGGCTCGTTGGAAAGACTGATGAGTCTAATTTCCAGAAATTCTTGTTTTTTCTTTATCTAGCTCATTTAGCTTAGTCAAAAATCCAAAATCCCAACATTTCTCTGTGCGAAGCGCCACATTAACAGAAAAATATGGTGTTTTGAAACCAAGTTGTGGACCACTTCCCGATGTCGGATTTGGCTCCGGGATGGCTTGTTGGAAAGCTTGATGAGTCTAGTTTCTATAAATGATTTTTTTTCTTGATATACCTCTTGTAGCGTAGTCAAAAATCCAAAATACCAACATTGATCTGTGCGTAGCGCCACTTCGGTAGAAAAATAGGTGTACTTGCAGTCTTGTGATGACCTCCTTTCCGATGTCATCTTTGGCTCCATGATGGCTCGCTGGAAATCCTGATGAGTCTATTTTCCATAAATTCTTGTGTTTTCTTGATCCAGCTCATGTAGCCTAGTCAAAAATCCAAAATCCCAACATTGCTTTGTGCGTAGCGCCACTTTGGTGGAAAAATAGGTGTACTTGAAGTGTTATTTTGACCTCCTTCCTGATGTCAGAGTTGGCTCCGTGATGGCTCGTTGGAAATAAATTCAAGTCTAGGTTTCATTGGACACATCAAGAAAGTAATTTGGACACTCTAGCTATGAGAAAAATGGATTTATCCAAGGTCACTCCAGCAGTGCAGAAATTCTCCGTTGACCCCTGTATGTTTTACATTGCTCCCAAACCATGATACCTGTGTAAAAACGAAAGTATTTTTTTCATACTAGTCTGATGATGGACAAAAACCTCTCTCACTTTTTCAAAATTCATCTCTGTTTGTCCATAAATATATTTTTGAGCAAAACTAGGCCTAGGTGTGGCAAATGACTTGGCCCTTGGAATGAATTCTTGGAAAATGATGGAGGCATGATGTTTATGCATTGGTATGGCTTCATGAGTGCTGATATGACCTACCATATGGATCTTCTACTCTGATGCCTCTTTTCCATAGCAAACCCTAGCTTAGTTGGAAGAGTAAATTAGGGTTTGGTGTAGGGAAATTAGGACTGCCTTGTAGAGGGAGGGGAATGTAGGGGTTAAGGGTTGTCTAAATTCTTGGGGAAATTTTTGGGAATATGTATGGATGTTAGGGAGTAGGGGAAAGTGGAATTTCAAGGATTTAATGAGGGGAAAGGGTCCAAAAGGGAAAAACACAGGTCTAGTCTCAAAAAGTGTCAAATTGTAGCAATAGGCTAGGTTTTGTAGAAAAATGATGAGTTTGAGGGATAGGAGTGATGGGAAGTGTTTATGAAGGTATATTAAGGATAGGAGGAGGTGTAAGAGCATTAGGATACAAGCCCTGTTGATGTTTTAACCATGGAGGTCATGAAACCAAGAAAATTTCCCTAAAAAACCCTAGTTTTCCTGTCTCCCTTGCTGCAAGATGCCATCATTGACTAGCAAACCTCTTACCTTACCAATTTATTCTATTGGTTGGCCTCTTATTACTTCTGCAAAAGTTTCAAGATAGCCCATTACCTTATGTGCAGACTTTGAAGTTGAATGGTAGTCTTTTTGGAGATGATGACCTTGAAATACATGAAACCCTAATTGACCTAGTGGGGATTCTTTGACCTCTCTTTGACTGAAAATTGGTTTGGAATATTCAAGTGTAAAAATAGAGTATTGAAAAAGTGGTGTATTGAAGATCCAAAATCGAATTTACTTGATTTATCTAAAGAGTCTACAGAGATAGTTTAGGGACCATCAATGCTTGAGGGACTTGGGGATCATGGGCATGAGTTAAGATTGTAGGAAACCCTAGGTGGAAAATGGAGTTTTGGGTAAGGAAAAAACAAAGTGATGAGGTTATAGGTGGGAAAAATAGGATGTAGATGAGTGTCATAAGCCCATGAGGGGTTTTTTAGAAGTGGTAGGTTGACCATGGAATGACAAAATAGTAGAATAGTGAAACATTTATCTAAGGATAATGAAGGCAGTGAGATTTCTAAAGCTCACGATATTCAGGACTTGTTTTTAGAAATCTAGAACCAATCTATAGTCATCTACAGCTAGTAAAAATTATGGATGACTAACATTGGTTACCCAAATGAGATCTCATGGAGAGACAGTAGAAGAAAGAAGAATAGTGGAGAAATTATTGAGGAGCTTACCTTCAAGGTTTGATGTGATAGTAACAAAATTGAAGAGACAAAGAATCTCTCATTTTTAACTATTGATGAGCTTCATGCATCATTGATGACACATGAAAAAATATTGAGTAGGACAGAAAACACATCTTTGGAGCATGCTTTCAAGACCAAAATGTCCTTTGGAAGAGGAAGAGGTTAGAGGAAAAGGAAGAGGCAGAAGCCAAAACAGAGGAAGAAACAACCCTGCAAATACAAGTGGAAGGGATAGCAATTAAAATCAGAACCAAGGCCAAGGCAGCAGCCAACAAGGTGGACAAAATCAAGCACATGGACAAAGGTATGATAAATTCTAAGTCCCATGTCATTACTGTAAGAAGTATGGCCATTATGCCAATGAATGTAGGAAGAAACAGAGTGACATGGGTAATAGAGCCAGTGCTAACTTTACTAAGGAAAACATCAGTCAAGAGAATTTGTTTTTAGCATGTAATATGGCTGAAGAGAAAAATGAAGATATATGGTTTCTAGAGTCATGATGTAGCAACCATATGACTGGAAACATTTCTATGTTTTCCATAATTGATGAAAATGTAAAGTCTCAAGTAACATTGGGGACAAACAGTAAAGTCTCTGTCATGGGAAAAGACAGAGTAAGTGTTTTGACAAAGAAAGGAGAAAGGAGATCCATATCAGATGCTTACTATGTGCCTGGTATGAATTGTAACCTTTTGAGCATTGGACATCTCATTCAAAAAGGCTACAATGTATTATTTGAAGATGATGTATGTACCATCATGGACATATCACCAAGAAAATAGAGGATTGCATAAGTGAAGATGACAAGAAACATAATGTTTCCTCTCAAGATGAGAGAAGATTTGAAGAAAGGAGCTGGAATGGTAGCAGTGACACAAGAGTCATTCCAAAGAGAAGCAAAGGATGAAAAATGGTTATGGCATTTGAGATTTGGACATCTCAAATTTGGAGTTCTGAATTTGTTGCATAGGAAATGAATGGTAAAGGGATTACCATTGATTGAAAATTGAGACAACCTATGTGAAGACTGCATCTTGGGAAAACAACACAGAGAAAGATTTCCATAAGAAAAGAGCATAAGGGAAAATGCACCCTTAGAAATAGTCCATTCTAATTTGTGTGGACCAATGCAAACACCATCATTAGCAGACATCCACTATATGCTGACCTTTATTGATGATTACACAAGAAAAACATGGGTTCATTTCTTAAAGTTGAGGAGTGAAGTGTTTGAGAAATTCTGCCACTTTAAGGCTCTTGTTGAGAATCAAAGTGGACAACATATTAAGGTCTTAAGAACAGACCGAGGAGGAGAATACATCTCCAAAGAATTTCAGCGTTTTCGCAGAGAAAATGGGATTCATAAGAAATTTATAACAAGGTGTACACCACAGCAAAATGGAGTTGCTGAAGGGAAAAATAGAACCATCAGGGATATGGTAAGAAGCATGTTAAAGGCAAAAAATTTTCCAAATGAATATTGGGCTGAAGCTATACATTGTGCACCATATGTGTTGAATAGATGCCCAAAAAAGAGTGTAATGAAAAAATTTCTAGAAGAAGCATGGAGTGGCATAAAACAGTTTGTCAGCCACATGAGAGTTTTTGGTTGTGTAGCTTATACACACATTCCAGATAAGCTAAGGAAAAATTTGGACAGTAAGGGGGAGAAGTGCATATTTTTTGGATACAGTGAAGAATCCAAGGCATAAATATTGTATAACCCATCCACCAAGAAATTTATGATAAGTAGAGATGTACAATTTATTGAGGAAGAAGCTTGGCATGGAAGCATTGAGAAAACAGTAAATGTAAAAAGATGTTTGTCTCATGATGAATATGAGGAAGAAATGGCTGAAAGAAATCCCTCATTAGCAGCACCACCTCCACCAACACAAGGAAAACAAGGGATAACACAAGCAGGTATGAGAACACCCTTGAGAAGTGATGCCAATGCTTCTCCAAGCACATCACAAGGAGCAGATTTGAGTGCTTCTACAAGCACAAGTTCAACAAGTTGAAGAGGAACTAGATTCAAAATTCTAAATGAAATTTATGAGCAAGAAGCAGCAATTGAAGGTATGAACTCTTTATTTGCATTATATTGTAATGTAGAAGATCCTATTCATTTTTAAGAAGCTGTAAAAGATAAGAAATGGATAGATGCTATGGATGAAGAGATAAATTCCATTGAGAAAAATAAAACATGGGAATTAGTTGATCTCCCAAAAGGCAAGGAAGTAATTAGAGTGAAATAGATTTATAAAACCAAAAGCAATGTTGGAGGTAAGATTGAAAGACACAAGGGTAGACTTGTTCTCAAAGGCTATGAGCAGCAACAAGGAAGAGATTATTAAGAAACATTTGCATCAGTTGCAAGAATGGAAACAGTAAGAGTAGTGTTGTCTATAGCATCACAACACAAGTGGAAAGTTGACCAAATGGATGTGAAATCAAAATTCCTAAATGGAGTATTTATGGAAGAGGTTTATGTTGAACAATCTTTGTGATATGATAAAGAAGGCCAAGAGCACAAGGTATGCAAAATTGAAGAAATCTTTGTATGGGCTGAAACAAGCACCAAGAGCATGGTACAGTAGGATAGATGCCTATCTACTGGAAAATTGGTTTGAGAAATGTGAAGGACAACCCACATTATACATCAAAGAGGAAGATGGTAAGATGCTCATTGTTGTTTTGTATGTTGATGATGTTATATTTACAGGTAATGATACTTATCTCATTGAGAATTTAAAACAGTCATGAAGGATTAATTTGAAATGAATGACATGGGATTGCTGAGATACTTCTTAGGAATAGAAGTAAAGAAAAATGAAAATAAATTTTTTATTTCTCAAGAAAAGTATGTTAAAGAAGTTTTGGAAAGATTTAACATGCAAGATTTCAAGGCACCAATTACTCCTACAGTGATGGGATTGAATTTGAGCAAGGAAGACAGCAGCAAGGATTTTGATCCAAGTTTATATAAGAGCATAGTTGGCAGCCTCATGTATTTGACTGCAACTAGGCCAGATATTATGCATGATGTGAGTTTAATTTCCAGATTTATGGAAAGGCCAAAGGAGGCACATTGGCAAGCAACAAAAAAAATTCTGAGTTATGTGAAAGGAACAAAGAGGTATGGAATTTTATACACCACTTCAGAAAATTTTGAATTAATTGGATATAAGAACAGTGATTGGGCTGGAAGTATACAAGATAGGAAAAACACCTCTGGATATGTTTTTCATATGGGATCAGGAGCCATTTCATGGGCTTCTAAGAAACAACCGGTTGTGGCTTTATCAACAACAGAGGAAGAGTAAGTGGTATCTACAGCAGCAACATGTCAAGTAGTATGGATGAGAAGAATGTTGAGAAGTTTGTGTCATGAACAGGTAAAAGGCACAACAGTTGATTGTGATAATAGCTCAACTATAGCTTTATCCAAGAATTCAATGTTTCATAAGAGAACGAAACACATTGATGCAAACAATCACTACATCAGAGAGTTAGTGAGCAATGGATAAATACTTTTGAAGAATTGAAAAACACAAGAGCAGTTTGCTGATATATTAACAAAACCATTGGGGCAAAAGAGTTTTAATTATTTAAGAAAATGTCTGGGTATGCAAGAGAACATCAATTTTAATTAAGGGGGAGTGTTGGAAATTAATTCCAACTGCCGCAGGCAGAGCAGAAGGACGACAAAGTTAAACTCTGATGGGAACACCGAAGGACAGAAGGCGGAAGCGAATTTTTGTTCTGATTTACACTCCACAAAAAATAAATTGCATGTTTAATACGCACACAACTGTAATATCCCAAAACCAGGAAAATCTACAATGTTAGGAATATCTTATAATATTTCTAAATTGGAGACCCAACACTATGCAAACACAAAAATGGAATAGTAGTGACACTCAACCCATAGAATTGTGAGAAAGATCCATAACCATCTTATTAAGTAATAGCAACAACAATGAATACAAGAGGAAAATGTTACTCAAGATAGGCAACGCTCAGCCTTAAGAGACAAGTACACAAATCATGATAAAACACTGCTACACAAGTGTGCCCAAGCTATGACTGCGCAGTTTTATAAGAGAAACTGCATGCTAACATATGTCAAATACATGGATATACAAATATATGGCCCATAAAACATTGGGAGTGAAGATCTCAGCTCCCAAAGGCTACCTCAAGTCAATCCTAGAAGGATTGTCTATATTATACAAATTCTGCAAAATGCCGGAGTTGCTGGGTAGCAGCTGCAACTCATAAAATGGAACTGGATGGAGATGGCTGAAGATGATGCCCAACTGAATATGCCTCCTCCAATGGATCTTCCAAGTGAAAGGTTGATCCTATCATTGAATATCTCACCCTCCAAACATATCTGCAAAGACCCACAACAATTGCTCACTAGGAATAATGCAGTCCCTGAAGCAAACTGCACTGTAGGGGCAAGGGAATGAGTTGGCCCAATGCCAAGATCTACAATAAGAACTGAAACCTTCCTCACTAGCTTCCCAAAGGAATGGAAACTCCCTCCTCTGAAAATCATCTCTGGAAATGGTGTTGAGGTCCTCCACTGCAACACCCTACAACACAACGTTATACTTGAGCAGAAATAACGCTGTTGTTATAGCAACATTTTTCACCCTCATGTGAATAATGATTTTTTCTTTGGCCCTAGGCACCTTTCTTTCTAGACTTGAACAAATTCATAAAAACAATGTTAAAATTCCCATACGCGATTATTCCTAGACTTTTCTGCATATATACGCGAGTTCGTTCATACTTTTCCGCGTATGCCATTTAAATCATTAAAAATATATATAAATTCCTTATTTTCATGGCAGGGTGATGGTTATTCCCGTAATTCAACCACCCCAGCCTGTGGCCCAACTGTTTCCAACTGCTGAAACTACTTTGAGGGAGTATAAAAGCCCCTCATGTGTATGGCCTAAGTGATAGAGAAAATTATAGATATTATACTCTGTTGGATCCCTATTTCAAGTTTGATGTTCTCGTGCCTCCTGCACTTCCCAAGTATATTCAGGAAACCCTTGTTTCCTTGAAGATGATCATCATCTTATATGAAATATCGTGTGCACACATCTTGGAAGAATCCTAGCAAGGTGAGGGCTGGACAGATCTAGAGGATGGTCTACTCGAAGGCTGTGGAAGAATTCAAGTGATCTATCCACTTTCTATTCTTGTACATTCCATGTATAATAAGAAGTACCGTCTTGTTCCCGAATATTCACGTGTCTATATATGTGTAAAGATTGTTAGTTAAACATTCTGTATTGCTTATATAATGTTATACATGAATTATACTGACATCTAGGAACAATATATGTTGTACAACTAGTGTTTCATGTTCGTTCTTTCTTGATTTCCAGGTTACGAAGCACGAGGAGTTGCTGGGGGTTTGAACCCTGTGGGATCTACATCAAATGTAGGACTTTCGGGTAAGTTCCTTAATTGATTAAATCTAGTTTTCAGCATAAAAGATAGGTTAAGTGAGTCATTCTTGAATGGTATGCCCCTTATCTGTGAAGGTTGTTGACCCAAAAACCTTTAGGGAGTTATTTCCCGAAACCAAAATGGTGACTCCACTGGGGATCACACTTTTGTGATTTCCCTTTGGGTTGTTTCATATGTCTTGAAGGTTTCCAATAGTTTCAATCATTTTTCCCAGTTTAGTAAATCTTTTTCCAGTCAGACTGAAGACCTAGTCTCTTGATCAGGCTTGACCTTTTTTATTTTTTCTTATTTACCTTTTCATACACGGTTCTTCTTCTGCACATTCGCGTATATACGCTATTTTGTGTAAAGGAACCTGCGTATATGCGAGTTTCCTTTACAACAGTCGCATATGCACGCTAGTTGTAAAACTACTAAAGTGCGTATGTTTGGGTAAATTTTGAAATTTTTGGTTTTAAGCTTTTCTGGTCTTGTTTGCCTGTGGAGACTTGTCCCTGTGATATTTTTGAAGTCTCTGGATTTTGTTTAAAGTGGTTTAATACTCCTTTCTCTCTTGGTTGTTTGAAGACTGGATCATTTGGTGAAATCTTCGTTTATTGTGCTTGCAATTTTGGCTTGAGCACCAAGATCTTTTTCTGAAGATTCTTGGTTGTTCTGAGTATTCAGGACAGAGATATTTTTCTTATTTGCTCTTTCCTCACTTTATGAGTTGCTTTGCATCTTGATTTTTGCCTCTTATTGCATTTGGTTTTCTTTATTTCATCAACTAGGTCTTGTTGCAATTTTTGAAGAGTCTCTTTTGATTCTTTGGAGTCTAAGTTTGCCACAAATTTAGGCTATTTTACTAAGTTTATTTGTTGAGTTTCTTGTCTTCCTCTTGCTCATATAAGTCCTGTTACGAGAGTGGCACAGTTGGATTAGAACATTTTGTTGAAGTTTTTGCTTGAAATTCGAAGTTTGTTTGGCTCAGTGATTTGATAGTTTCTTGGTCTTTTTTGAAGTCTCTTTTCTTCATAAAACTCAAAATCCAAAAAAAAAAATTGTTTCCCTTTGCTTTTGTTTTGGTTTATGGTTTCTTTTTACCTTTTTGAAGCCTTGGTGAAGTCTTTATCATTCGGTTCGTGACTTGATTGGGAAGGGAATCTTCTTTTGATTTCATTCTGTTATATTAATTCTAATTTTTGGCGTTTTTTGAGCTTTTTATTTGGAATTAGATTGATGGACAGCCAAAAAGTGATTAAACCTTGGTATCATTAGAGATTTATCTTTGCTTTCTTAGGTCTTGCATCTTAGAATTTACATGCCATTAGTGATTTGCATTAGGTGCACATAATCATTTTAGTCTTTGTTGTAATTTTTTGTGTGTGAGGTCTGGTTATCTGAAAAGAAAAGTAAAATATATAGTCTCGTAGAACCTGTGTAGAAATCACTCTTCATCGAAAGGCAATCAGTGCATTTGCATATAGTTTGGTTTTCATTGGTTTCTTGTTGCATCATACAAACATCATTGGTTTCACTTCCATATGCCCCTGACATAAAATAACAGCCAATTAAAATAAGCGATATAAATTAAAAACAACTAGCAATTTTTGTTTTTAGTGTCATACATCAACTAGCTAGGTTGTAGGGCCTTGGATTAGGTGAGTGTAACTGCCTATGTTACCTTCGCTAGTGGATCTGGGTCATAATTACCCCAGACTGCTTTCAGGAGGTCCTATTTTTTGCTTTCCTATATTTTGGTGTCCGGTCCTAATCACCCGGAGCGGAAATACTTGAAGGCTGTTTGCTTGGCTGTATCTTAGGGACTTTGTAGTGAGTGCTCTTTGCTCCTAGCTTGCTTAGCTTTATACTTTTTTGAGTCTAATAAATCTTTTAAAGTGGCTAACCGATTGATTCATCGATCGAGACAACTTCGTGGGTTGTCTCCCAGGAGTGCTGAGCCTTCTTCAAGAGGGCGTAGGAGCAATTCAAAAGGTGGTTATCACCTGGTGTTATCTCACGCAGCGGAGAGAGATCCTCCATTAGGACTTAAAGTTTCCGCAGTTGGTATTGGTGTTGGTGTCAGTACTGAGAGGAGTACTCCACCCACCTTGAGAGTTCTATTTACAGAAGTAGAAGTAGAGGAAGTACCTCAATCTCCTGAATTTCTTCCATCTCCTCTTTCTTCTAATTCTCTGTTTATCATCGAGTACATCGGACCTGAGTCTGAGAGACCCAAGAGTCCTTACCCATCACATTCTTACCTTTCGATGGCCACGACTGGAAACACAGCTTCAGCTGTGAGTGCTGCAGGTATTCAGACTCCTTCTAAAGTTGAGGGAGGAGGCACTCTTGCTATATCTTCGATTGCTTCTAGTGCTGCTGTGATTGGTTCCGGTTATACCCAGGCACAAGCTTCTCAATCTAGTCCATTTTGTCTCGGAATGTCCGTTAGTGGAACTCCTCTATTTTCCTTTTCTACTGCTGCAACTGTGACTGCACCCATCTCCTTTATGGCTAGCAGATCGAATTCTTTTCAAGGGTTCCCCTTTGGAAGTGGACATATTCCTCACTCGAATCCTTCCTTAGGGTCTTTTCCTTTTACTTCCCAGACTCAGAATTTTAATCCATGGTCCGGAGGTCAAAGTTCTACTACCTTCATGGGGTGGAACCCTATCTTTACGGCAGTAGGGGCAGGGAATCAGTTTCTCGCTGGTCACCAAGGGAATATTCCTGTCTCTTCATCTAGTGCTTATCAGGATTTTTCTCCCTTTTCAAATGTTTGGAACCCTAATAAGGGAGTTTCTTCTTCATTCACTACTTCAGTGGGGGGAACTGGTCTGGTTTATAGTAACTCTCTATTGGGAGGGGGTCCTTCTCCGAATGCTGGGTCACAAGGATTTTCCTATGGCCCAAATTTTCTACGAACTCTTTCTGGCAACCTGGTGCCTCATCAAATCCAGGGTATTCTTTTTAGAATGTGGAAAATTCGTCCTATCAATGATGGAATTCTCAGGATCCTCCTCATTTACCATTTCTGGCAACGTTAAACTTGCCAGATTTGTCTAAATTGACTAATGATCCAATCCGATATAGTCCGGGGTGGCCTCTAGTCCCCACCAAACTACCTTCATACATTCCAAAATTTGAAGGAAAGAATGGAGAGTATCTGGCAAATCACATCACCACTTTTAATCTTTGGTGTTCATCAAACTCCCTGATCGATGATTCGATTAGGTTGAGATTATTTCAATGCACCTTGATGGGAAATGCAACTAAGTGGTATATTGAGTTACATGGGGGCAGTTTTTCCACTTTTGGAGATCTGGCTACCATGTTTCTAAATCACTTTCAATTGCCTATTCGTTATGATACCGAGACTGAACTCTTTGTTAATTTTAAGCAGGACAAGGAAACCCACATTTCTGATCATATTCATGAATGGAAGAGAAGGAAGCAGCTCATTAAAGCCTATATTCCAAATTAATTCCTTCTAGAATGGTTTTTGAAATCATTGCAGCCAAATATTTTGAAGGATGTATCCCTGTCTGGGGTATTTTCCGAGGAACAGGCTATTTTTAGGGCCCAGCAATTAGAATTTATTTATTCTCAGTCTGGAGTCCTCAATAAAATCATGCCTGATGCTCCTCACTCCAAATTGGATTTTTCCAAAACTAAACCTGGTCCTCATGGTGATGGACTTATTGGGTCAATCGATAGCGGTGCAGCTAACCTGCTTAACCAATTGCAGCAGTTGTCCATAAAATCTGCTTCTTCAGGTCAGGCTATACCTTTAGTGCCAACCTCTTCTCAAGATTTATCCATAAATGTTGTTCAGACTTTAAACCCTAAAGGAAATAAAAAATCCAAGGGTAAGAAGAAAGGACGAAATAATAATAGGAAAAAGGGAAAATATGGGAAGGGCGATGCAAATAAATCCAACGAGCATGTTGGTGAGGGACAAAAGGATAAAAAGAAAGTGAAATTTCCATGCAAGTTATGTACTGGAGATCATCTTACTCACCTTTGTCCTAAAATTTAGGATGCACAACACTTGTTAGCTCAACAAGGATCTTCCAGTTCCTAGGCTATGTTAACAAACCATTTTCCCCAAGGGCAACAATTAGTTGTTGGCACAAATCAAAATAC
This sequence comes from Pinus albicaulis, assembly GCA_034641835.2. NCBI lineage: Eukaryota > Viridiplantae > Streptophyta > Pinopsida > Pinales > Pinaceae > Pinus > Pinus albicaulis. Next base: position 1,267,419,963 of record CM076583.1, on the reverse strand, counting down.
TGGGTCTTCCTCTAGAGGCACCCAGGAAGGGGAAACTCCATCAAACATATATATGATGAGTGCTCACACAGATATCGCTATGAGATCTCATGATTATGGTACAGCTGAGTCTTCAAAATCTAAGATTACTTCTGATACTACTGAACCACTTCACATTACGAATGATCCAGGTGGAATAATCAGGTACAGGTACAAGTGGCTTGAGTAAAAGGCTAAAAAATAAAAGTGTTCGAAAGATCCTTGAACTAGGTTCAAGTTGTAGATCTCGTAATTTTGAATCCAACGGCGCAGACGGCACTCAATTCCGAGTCCGTATGAAGAAGTTATAAGCAGTCAAAGTTGCAGGTTGACTTGGTGACTGGACAGCCTTAAAGAGGACACAAATTGGACTTTTCCCGGCCACCAGATTCCGGCAAGCTCAGGCCAGATTCCGGGCGAAATTGTGGCTTGTTTAGTTTGCCTCCTTCGGTCCAAAACATAACTTTTTAAAAAGGTGTAATTTTTTTTAATAACAAAAATTTATTAAAAAAAAAGGGGTGGGGACCATGACCCCTGCCACCCCCGTCGGCACCCATATGTGGCACCATATATAAATGGGCCGGCGGGAATCGAACCCGCTCGGCCACGTGGGCCAGCCCGCTCCACGGGCGGCCCAACTTAAAACAACCACCAACATTTTAACCAACAGCCACAAACCAACATATATATGCATATAAGGGTGGGGCGGCGCTGTCAACTCCGCTGCCCCAACCCACTCCTGACACCGCGGCATATGTGGCACAATTGCATACGGGGCGGGCCGCCCAAGGCGGACCCGACCCCTCCCATAAAAAGAACGCGCCTATTTTTTAAAAGAACTTTCGTACTATGTTGGGAGGGGCGGGATTTGACCCCCCGACCTCTCCTCAACGAATTCCAATTTTTAACCAACGCGCCAACGACCATTTGTTGGTAATTCCGCCCAGAAAATTTATATAAACTCAGACTTTACAGTGCGCCCAAGCTATGGAGAAGCAGGAGCGCGCACGGAATTTGAGTTTAATATTATTTTAATTGCAGACCAGTGCGCCCAGGCCATGGAGGAGCGGAGCGCGCACACAGTTCGAGGTTATTATTTTTTAATTGCAGGTACAGTGGAACCATGAGCCAGAAAAGAGGCAGGCGGAACCCTGATTGAGGCTCAATTTTCAGGAGGGCGAAATTTTGACTTTGTCCAAATGGGACAAATTATATGTCGTTTCAGCACTACTCAGTGCCACGAGTCTGATGGCGTGCTTAGTTTCTGCATCTGATTTTTTGATTTTCCAGCTACTTTTGGAAGTGGACTATGCCGGTGTCAGATTTTTGCATGTGAGCAGTCATTTTCCACTTTCTCGCCTACCAGTGGTGTTTTGATTAACAGCATTTTGCTGAAACCTTGGGAAAATGGCGTATGAGGTATATGATGTATTCCATGTACTTCTTTTATTTGTTCTCGTTGAGATGCATTATGTCTTGCAAATCACAGGTTGATACATGCAGTCGTGGGGATCTTGCTTTGTGTTGTTTTGATGTATTTTCATACCTGGACTGTGTCATGTGGTCCCACTTTATGCCACATTGGCGGGATGCTTTCAATTTCATACATGTATTGTTGGGAATCCCTTGGCCCCTTGTTTGCCAGGATTGGCGGGATACTCTTGTTTGCTACATGTCAGCTATGGTCATACTGATAGGAGTCTTTCTTTATGTATGAGAGTTCCGCAGTGGAACATCTCTTAAAGAAGTCAAGCCACTCCTGCGTGAGGGAAATTTTTCCTTGTATGTCATAGGAAAACATATCCATGTACATCTTTTTCAAACAACACATAATGCAGTGGCCTACACCATCTTGACACTGAGGCCCGGAGATGTAGTCCCTCCTAGACGAACTCCGTCATCAAACGACGTGTTCTTCTGATTGCTGATCTTGTTCATTTATGCTCCTTTTATTTACAGCTAAAATCATTCATTTCAGTTTTTTAACGTCTTTAAGTAAATGAAATTATATTTATCAGCCGAATTAAAAGGTCTTGGATAAGGGTATCAATATTTTACCCTGGATCAAGTGGTATCAGAGCAGGTATTCTTGCTGATTGGATTGCAGGCGTGAACATTGAACGTTTGCTAATTTGAGCCATGGAGAATGTGAAGGACATGTATGAAACCATGCTCAGGGTGTCTAAGAAAGCGGACATATTGTACGAGGCGTACAAAAAACAAGCAGCAGAGAACGAAGAATTGAAGACCCTCCTACACAAAGAGAAGGAGGACAAACAACAGTTGCAGCTTCAGTTGCAAGCCACAACAGAAGCGTGGGAAGATTGGAAGTGCAACAATGAAATTCTGCAAGCAGATCATGATGCCTTGAAGGTGTTCCTACATGAAGAGAAGGAGAAGAAGCAGCAGTTGCAGCTTCAGTTGCAAGCCACGACAGAGGCGTGGGAAGATTTGAAATGCAACAACGAAACTCTTCAGAGTGATCATGATGCCTTGAAGGCGTTCCTACATGAAGAGAAAGAGGAGAAGCAGCAGTTGCAGCTTCAGTTGCAAGCCACGATAGAGGCGTGGGAAGATTTGAAACGCAACAACGAAACTCTTCAGAGAGATCATGATGCCTTAAAAGCATTCCTACAGAAAGAGAAGGAGGAGATGCAGCAGATGTAGCTTCAGCTACAAGCCGTGTCAGAGGCAGTGACAGAAGTGAAGCGCAACGAAGGCTTACAACAGCTTTCTTCATCTGTTTCGCAATCAACACCTAAGGTAAATAGTGTTGATTTTTCTTCAGTTTCTTCACATGATATAATTTCAGTTGGAAGTGTGGAGATACCAATCACAGGTACTGGCATGAGGCTCCTCACTAAAATGGGGTACAGAGGAGGAGGACTTGGCATTCGTGGCCAAGGCATCACCGAACCATTGGAGGTTGTGCAACGACCTCGTTATGCAGGTTTGGGGTACAATGGTGAAGGATGTTCGAAGGACATCAAGGGAAAACAGATAATGATGAACTCTCCAAGGAAGAGGAATGATAGGGACACTTCGCCATCGTTTGATGGCAGTGCACGTTGCAGTGAAGGAATCGAGGCGAGCTCCCATCATCATGATGGCACCGGAGACCACCCCAGAAGGTATACTAAGTCTCATTATTCCAGAGTGCATTTTGATTACAATAATGTTGATAACCACGGTCGTAAAATATGGCATCGTAAAACTTGTTATTTTTGTGGTTTAAATAACCATGTGATTTCTAAGTGCTCGAAGAGGATGGCAGCACAAAGAAGGAAGAGGCACGAAAAGCCTTCTTCCCAATAGGAAAAGAAATCAGTTAAGCAGGTTTGGAGGAAAAAGAACTTTTGCACCCATTGCGACCGAAGTGGCCACCAAAGAGCCACATGCTGGAAACTTCATCCAGAGCAGCGCCGTAAAGACAAAGCACCCGTGCATACACAAGTCGAAAGAGTTGATCGACAAGCAAGTTCGCCACAGGGAAATGATCCACTTGTTATAATAAATGAGAAGTGGTTCTTCTAGATTGTTGTTTTTTCTAGATATGTTAAGCTTGTCATGGCCATGCTTGTAAGTCATTTGTCGCTTTTTATTATGAAAGTGATGATGTGTTTCCATCACTCGTTTAAGCGACCATGATATTGTTTTTGGCCTTGTTGTATAAGTCGTGTGTTAGATCTCTTTCATGTAAAAGTGATGATGTGTGAAATCACTTTTACATGCGATGATTATGTTTTGTTCATGTGCTATGAGTCGTCTGATGCATTTCTTTCATGTAAAAGTGATGAGGAGTTTTTTCCATCACTTCGAAATGCGACGATGAGGTCTGGTCTTGTACTTTTGTTGATGTATGATTTCCATTTTGCTGTAAGCTTGACCACCGAGTACATGTTATAAACTCGTGGCAAGTATGGAAACATCTGGGTCATTATTGGTCACATTGAGAATGTAATGTTCATTGCAGCTTTGGGCAGGTGTTGGCATTCCGATTCCGAAGGACAGAAGTGAAGGTGTCTTTAAGGGATGCGCCTTTTCAGACATTTGCATTTCAGTAGTTGCAGGTGTTGGCTTTTCATCTCGATTCCGAAGTACGTAAAGTGAAGGAGTCTTCAGGGGATGTGCCTTTTCAGACATTTTCATTTCAACAGTTGCAGGTGTTGGCTTTGCATCTTGATTCCGAAGTACGTGAGGTGAAGGAGTCTTCATGGGATGTGCCTTTTCAGACATTTGCATTTCAGCAGTTGCAGGTGTTGGCTTTGCATCTTGATTCTGAAGTACGTAAGGTGAAGGAGTCTTCAAGGGATGTGCCTTTTCAGACATCACATTGTAGCAGTTGTACATGATGGCTTTGCATCTTGATTCTGAAGTATGCCAGGTGAAGGAGTCATGTGGGGATGCGCCTTTCAATGACAGTTGTAGACAGTTGATGATAGGTAAAGTTTGATGCTTTTGGAGGACCAAAAGCTCCTCAGTGGGGAGGTTTGATCCAGGTGGAATAATCAGGTACAGGTACAAGTGGCTTGAGTAAAAGGCTCAAAAATCAAAGTGTTCAAAAGATCCTTGAACTAGGTTCAAGTTGTAGATCTCGTAATTCTGAATCCAACGGCGCAGACGACACTCAATTCCGAGTCCGTATGAAGAAGTTATAAGCGGTCCAAGTTGCAGGTTGACTTGGTGACTGGACAGCCTTAAAGAGGACACAAATTGGACTTTTCCCGGCCACCAGATTCCGGCAAGCTCAGGCCAGATTCCGGGCGAAATTGTGGCCTATTTAGTTTGCCTCCTTCGGTCCAAAACCGAATTTTTTAAAAAGGTGTAATTTGTTGTAATAACAAAAATTTATTAAAAAAAAAGGGGTGGGGGCCGTGACCCCCGCCACCCCCGTCGGCACCCATATGTGGCACCATATATAAATGGGCCGGCGGGAATCGAACCCGCCCGGCCACGTGGGCCGGCCCGCTCCACGGGCGGCCCAACTTAAAACAACCACCAACATTTTAACCAACGGCCACAAACCAACATATATATGCATATAAGGGTGGGGCGGGGCTGTCAACTCCGCCGCCCCAACCCACTCCTGACACCGCGGCATATGTGGCACAATTGCATACGGGGCGGGCCGCCCAAGGCGGACCTGACCCCTCCCATAAAAAGAACGCGCCTATTTTTTAAAAGAACTTTCGTACTATGTTGGGAGGGGCGGGATTTGACCCCCCGACCTCTCCTCAATGAATTCCAATTTTTAACCAATGCACCAACGGCCATTTGTTGGTAATTCCGCCCAGAAAATTTATATAAACTTAGACTTTACAGTGCGCCCAAGCTATGGAGAAGCAGAAGCGTGCACGGAATTTGAGTTTAATATTATTTTAATTGCAGACCAGTGCGCCCAGGCCATGGAGGAGCGGAGCACGCACGCAGTTCGAGGTTATTATATTTTAATTGCAGGTGCAGTGGAACCATGAGCCAGAAAAGAGGCAAGCGGAACCCTGATTGAGGCTCAATTTTCAGGAGGGCAAAATTTTGACTTTGTCCAAATGGGACAAATTATATGTCATTTCAGCACTACTCAGTGCCACGAGTCTGATGGCATGCTCAGTTTCTGCATCTGAGTTTTTGATTTTCCAGCTACTTTTGGAAGTGGACTATGCCGGTGTCAGATTTTTGCATGTGAGCAGTCGTTTTCCACTTTCTCGACGCCACAAGATTGATGGTGTTTTCAGATTCTGCCGCAGAGCTGCTCAACCTTCAGCAAATGGCAGCATGAGGTATATGGTGTGTATTCCATGTACTTCTTTATTTATTTCTCGTTGAGATGCATTATGTCTTGCAAATCCTGGTTGATACATGAGTCGTGGGATCTTGCTTTGTGTTGTTTTTGATGTATTTTCAGCTATGGATTTGTGTCATGTATGAGTCCCTTTTATGCCACATTGGCGGGATGCTCAATTTCATATGTGTATTGTTGAGATCCCTTGTTTGCTAGGATTGGCGAGATCCTCTTATTTATTACATGTCAGCTATGGTCATACTGATAGGAGTCTTTCTTTATGTATGAGAGTTCCGCAGTGGAACATCTCTTAAAGAAGTCAAGCCACTCCTGCGTGAGGGAAATTTTTCCTTGTATGTCATAGGAAAACATATCCATGTACATCTTTTTCAAACAACACATAATGCAGCGGCCTACACCATCTTGACACTGAGGCCCGGAGATGTAGTCCCTCCTGGACGAACTCCATCATCAAACGATGTGTTCTTCTGATTGCTGATCTTGTTCAGTTATGCTCCTTTTATTTACAGCTAAAATCGTTCATTTCAGTTCTTTAACGTATTTAAGTAAATGCAATTCTATTTATCAGCCGAATTAAAAGGTCTTGGTTAAGGGTATCAAGATTTTACCCTGGATCAACGAAGCCAACTGTTGAACCCATACCTTAGATGCCGAAAGCATATACAAAGCGAACGACAATTAATCCAAATGCCAAGGTTGCTTAGAACTACTCTGTTGTAGAAGATCTGGCCTAGAGTCCTTGTGCTCTCTCTGCTCTTGAGGTTCTCCAGTCTTGTCCAACTCAATGAAGTGCTCTTCTTACTGCTATTGGGGTTGTTGATCCAAAAAACTCTCTTATGATTACATTTGATATGACTAATTTTAAGAAGAGACTCCCACATCATATGGATTTCCATATTAGATCGTCGTATCGAAGATTAACTATATTTTGAACGGTCGTTGATGAGGGTGATTCCATGTGTGTGATGTCTCTCGCATGCTAGAAAGGAATTAGATCTCCTGCAGTTGTTCCATCAGCCACTCTTCTGACTGCATTTGATGGTCATCCTCACAGGACGCATGGCATTTTCCTGGCTTTTCCCATCTGTTTTGGGGGAAAAACTGTAAATATTGAGGTTGAGATAGTTGATGCAAGCTTGGACTACAACCTTCTATTGGGGAGAAACTGGATTTATGAGATGGATGCTATTGCATCCTCCTTGTTTCGTATTGTTTGTTTCCCTCACAAAGGGAGGATTGTCACAGTTGACCATCTGGATTGTTCTCCTGTAGACCAGACTGCATCTGCTGATTCAACTATCCCTTTGATGAATAATGTCAAGCTGCTTGTTGAGAATCTCAGATTTGGAATCTATTATTCTCTGATGGGTACTTTTGATATTCCACCTCCTTCCATTCATATAAATGCAATTTCATCCTCCAGGGCTACTATTCGAAGAGAGTTCTTCAGAACTCATTATTTTTCAGATCCTTGGACCTTACCTTCCCCTACTTCCACATTAGCGGAAGGTCAAGTGGGTTAAGGACCATAGTACTTTGGCGATAATTTATTATCCTTCTTAGCTTGCTTGAGGGACATTTGTTTGTATGGTTGTAGCCGTAAAAACTGATCAACAATACAACTAACATGCACTGTCCTTGTACTTTTCAGTTGCAGTATTGCTGGAAGGTCAAGTGGGTGGAATGGCATTTCCAATTTCTACAGCAGATATTGCTTATAAGTCCATTGTTGACTTTGCAGAATCCATTCTCGTTTCTCTTTCACTAGAGGAATTGGATGGCGATGTGGCTCCGGCTTGGACACTTAGTTCTTCTTCCACCCAGGATTGCCTAGATACCACTCTTCCATCTGAAGAGGCTATCCAGGAAGTTATGACTGGTGTAGATAGACCGTGGGATGATTTGCATCATTGGTCTTACTTTCTACCAGACTTGAACGAAGTTGAGTCAATTTTTCCAAGTCCTCAATAATCTAGTCCTGTTCACCCAGTCCTGAACCCTTTAGCACTAGCACATGTATTTGCTGAAGGGAACATGGCTGTGATTTCTCCGACTATCCTGGTGAACATCTACAGGAACCCCAACGTTATCGATAATGTCTTCATTGGAGCTGAATGTTCCTGTGAAGAGATTCAAGTTTACACCAATCTCTTTAAAGAGTTCAGGGATGTGTTCGCTTTGTCTTATGAAGAAATTCCTGGTATGTATCGATATATTGTCCAGCATGAGATCAAAATCTATGAAAATGCTAAGCCTGTGAGGTGAAAGCTTCGTCTGGATAACCCTAGGAAGGTTGCAAATATCAAAGCTGATGTAGAGAAGCTGCTTAAGGCGGGATTCATCTTCGTTGTTCCTTTGACTGAATGGGTTTCAAATCTAGTCCCGGTGGACAAAAAACAAGGAACAATTCATGTTTGCATTGATTTCAGAGATCTTAATAAAGCATGTCCGAAAGATAATTACCCCACACCATTCATAGATCAGATTATCGATGAGTGTGAGGGCAATGTGATTTTCTCCTTCATGGAGGATTTTTCTAGATATAATAAAATTACTATTCGTCCTAAAGATCAGCATAAGACTACCTTTATTTGTCCCTGAGGTACCTTTTCTTACAAAAAAAATGCCTTTCGACCTTAAAAATTTTGGAGCCACGTTTCAGCGGGCCATGTGATATGCCTTCCATGACATCAAACATATTATTGAGGCGTACTTGGATGATATACCTGCTCTTTCTTGCAAGAGGATTGATCATCTTTCTCACCTCTGTCAAGTATTTGAATGGTGTCATTTTTACAAAATCCGGTTGAATCCAACAAGTGTGTTTTTGTAGTCACATCCGGTCGATTGTTGGGGTTTATTGTGTCTATGCAAGGGATTCAGGTAGATCCCTTCAAGGTTGAGGAAATACTTCTACGGAGATTTATCGTAAATTATGCCGAGATTACAAGAGGATTCATGAGATTATTAAAGAAGGGGGTCCCATTTTTGTGGGATGACTTTGCTCAATGCTCATTTGATGCTTTGAAAAAAGCATTGACCTCTACTCCTATCCTGAGTCCACTTGATTATAACAAGGATTTCCTCTTGTATATCGTAGTAGCATAATCTACTATCGGTATGGTTCTGGTTCAGGAGGATGATGCTCTTGTTGAGCATGTTATATACTACCTTAGTTGAGGTTTGGTAGGACCTGAACTCCGGTATTCTCCGATAGAAAAACTCTCTTTAGCAGCTATCCATGTTGTGCAGTGACTTAGACATTATATTCTTCTTCGAAAAACTTATGTTTTGGCAGCAGTCAATCCATTTCAGTTTTTTCTCAGCAAGTGAGTGATTGGGGGCAAATACAATCGATGGATTGTGATTTTACAGGAATTTGATCTTGAGTTTATGTCTGCCAAGTCCAAGAAATCATTAGTTTTCGACGAATTAATTTATGAGTTTCCCTGTGGAGAGGATATACTTTATGACGAATCCTTTCCGGATGAGCATCTTTTTCTCATCTCTTCACAGGATCCTTGGTATGGGTATCTCATTGTATATCTTCAGACTGTGAAGTTTCCTTCAACTTTTTCAAAATATGAGCGTCGTAAGTTATGTCACCTGGCTAAGAATTACTTGATCATTGGTGATACTTTATACCGTCAAGGGGTCGATTCGATCCTAAGACGTTGCTTAACTCTTGAAGAAGTTGAAGTTGTGTTGAATGATTGCCACAATGGAGCTTGTGGTGGTCATTTATCCAGGCTTGCTACAGCCCAAAAGATCTTGCATGCTGGATACTTTTGGCCTTCGATTTTCAAAGATTGTGTTGAGTCAGTCAAACAGTGTCATTCGTGTCAAGTGTATACTCGAAATATGCATGCTCATCAATCTCCACTCTTCCCAGTTTTCACTGTTGGTCCATTCACAAAGTGGGGTGTTGACTATATTACTTGTAACCCGCCTTCGGCTAAAGGTCACAAGTACATTATTGTAGCAATAGACTACTTCACGAAGTGGGTTGAGGCTATGCCTACTTTTGGGAATGACAGTGAGACAACAGCTCTTTTTCTCTTCAATCAAGTTATTGCTCATTCTGGTATTCCTAAAGATATTGTCACTGATCATGGCAGTCATTTTCAGAACAGCATGATGGCTGAGTTAGCTCTCAAATTGGGTTTCCAGCAAGAAAATTAATCTCCGTATTATCTTTAAGCCAATGGGTAGGTGGAAGCCGTGAACAAATCCTTGAAGACCATTCTTCAACGGAGAATTGATAAAGCTAGATCTAATTGTCACATTATGTTGTATCCTGCGCTTTGGGCATACCGGATGTTAGTCAAAACTGCAACTGGTTTTACTCCATTTCAACTAGCTTACGGGTTGGAATCAATATTTCCCATTGAGTGTGAGATTCCTTATCTTAAGTTGGTTGTAGAACTTCTTCCTGACACTTCGAGTCTTGAATAATTCCTCCTTCATCTGGAACATCTTGATGAGCAGTGTCGAGATGCCGCCACAATGAACGAAGCCCATAAGAAACGTGTCCAAGTTCAGTACGATAAAGCGATCAAACCTAGGGTTTTCTCTGAAGGCGACCTTGTTCTGGTTTATGCCCAAGACAAGGATGCCCTGGAGGCAGGTAAATTAAAGTCTATGTGGTATGGCCCCTTCATCGTTAAAAAAATCCTTAAAAAAAGAGCTTATACCTTGGTTGATTTTGAGGGAAATGAGCTGGCGGAGCCTAGAAATGGGCTCTATTTGAAAAGGTATTATGCCTAGGCCTTGGCCTGGCATATTGTTTTTTGTATACATTTTGATTTTTGTTTTTGTACATATCTAAGTTTTCAGTCTATGAGGTGATGGTGATGATTTTTGATCTAATTTGGTAGGTTGTATTGGATATCATGAGTCATTATGGTTTTGCCGAAGGTGCTAGTAGACACACCCAGAACTTAGCTTCCACGGCTTGGGTACTTTATTATCCATGTGGTAAACTGTTAGTTTCAAGAGGGGTTTGCATTGGTGTTACTTCCAATAACGTAGCAGAATACACTGCAGTCATTTATCTACTTTCAGAAGAAATATCTTCTGGTGTTGATTCGTTGGTAGTATTCTTGGACTCCCAGTTGGTGGTGTCACAATTGAACAATATATATCGGTTCCAGAATCCTTTATTTTTTCGATTGTTTGTAAGGGTACGTTTATTGCAAAGATAATTTCAATTCATAACATTTATTCACATTCCTCGAGCTAACAATCACGTGGCAGATTCATTATCTAATCAAGCAATTGATTGGCATATTATTCATTCAATACTTTAAATCAAATGATCAAAATCATCATACATTTTCATACATTTGTTTCATCACATCATAAACTACTGTATATATGTATATATCATCAGAATATACAAAAATTTGGACCCATCTATCCTACAAAAGTAGGGCTTGTGCCTGATCATGTTCAAACATATAATACAGTCATCCAAAAAAATCTATAACCCCTGTCCAATCGTGTTCCTATAGAACATGATCGTAGTAGCCACACGGCAGAATAACTGCACCCAGTCTCGCAGTACCTCGACTACCCGTCTCTAGATAGCCTCTAGTAAGTCTTCTACTGTAGACATAAGCACTTGGCGAGTCAAACTCTACAAGTTTCTCTGAACGATGTGTAGAGTCCTACCAGGGTCTTCAGCATCCGCTTCGCCTCTACGATGTTTGTGCGTGGGTATCCTTCCAGATGAACTGGTCCCATATCTGTGTCATGATCATATAATTTTGTAAGTCATTTGGAATCCAATCACAAACATGTTTGTTTTTATTTTTTCACATATATTGAAAAAATTAAAAAAAAATAATCAAATATTGCAGTCTTACCAATAGCACCCCATGCTGTGCCACGTGGAAGGACCAAGTCTGGATCATCGTGGAAATCCATCCCAGCATAGGGATAGTCATCCACTGTAATAATCTATTCTTCCCACCATTGGAAGAACTGATCATCCCATGTCGTTCGGGGAACTTCACTTCCCCCCAGTCTCTTCATCAGATCAGCCCATCGGGCTATTCTTGGGTCTCTAGGGCTGCTGATGGATAAGATCACTTTGGGTCGAAGCCTAGGAGTCTTCTCAAAGAAGAATGTCATCAAGATGGTTCCATACCCGAAATGCTTCGTTTTAGCTTTCCGGATGGAGGTCAGTTGTTTTTTCATGTTGGTCAGAAGAGCTGTACACCAATCAAAGAGATGCACTAAACATTCCACAGCTATACTCATATGTTTCCTCGATGCCTGGTGAAAGGAAGCAGATCCTGCCACCCTACCAGTGGTAAAGAGGAGAATTTTCATGTGCATCTCTGATAGATCTTTGATTGCAATTTGGGTCCCTACTTTTTGAGACCCCTCTACACAATAGACGTGGACATAGTCTTCTACTGTAAGCCCTCTGGATCTCCTCTTCGAAAGACTCCAGTAATAAAATAAATTTCTTCCACCTCTATGTCTATAGGTATTTGATTAATTATGAAACAATCCTCCTCCAGTTCCCAATGATTTACTAGCATTTCAAGTCATTAGGAGAATTTTGAGGTCTAAAATGGGCCTCCCAAGGAAAATGTACAATCAAAATTTACTTTATGACAACCAATTAATGGTTGAGGTGGCATTGCTTGAGTTAAAGGTACTTAGTTGTTACATTCTCAATGGTGGATAAAAACTCATGGTTAACCATGGTAGTGCTCTAAGTACTTTTAAAGTAAAAGTAAAGTACTCATAATAAATGTCATTTCAAACTTTTTGAATAAAAATATATTATTGTCATTTCATATTTCTTCAAAGAAACAATGCATATCTCTATACATTATTATATTATATTATATTATATTATTTTTATATAGTATATTAATTACATGTTATTATACAATTTAAATAATATAAATTTCAATAAATAGAATTTAATATAATAAAGAATTTATAAATTTATATTTATATTTTATTTTAAGTTATTTAAGTACAAAGAACAAATGCATTAGTTGTTCAATGATAATGATTTTTTCTTGAAAAGCTCGTTCTTATTTATAGTCACATCAATACAAATTTTTTATTAATTTTATTTTGGTAAAACTTTTGAATTGAATTTAACTATGGTTACATGGATTGTGGTGGAAAAAGTGATTTGAAAAATTATAAATGTTATTTTATTGGATTAGCTATAATTTTATTATTTCCTTAGGAGGCCCATTTTAGACCTCAAAATTCCCCTAATGAACCGGACGTTACTTTTCATATTTGGCATTTTGAAGAATTTGAGTAAACTGCAATTTCGAAGGATATTGAGCAAATTTTGGTCTCCCATGACCTCTTGATCAATGGCACTATGCTCACGTTCTCTCCAAGAGATAGTCATCCTACAAAAAATCATTAATTTCATCATTAGGTTCATTTTTTGCAATCACGGTCTGCGCATACGCGACTTCCCTTTTGGATAGTTGCGTATCATACGCGGGTTCGTCCACAGGAACCCGCGTTTGCGTAGAATGATAAATCAAAACAAATCATTTCAATGGTGAAAAATCAAAATTTTTAATCTATAAATGGATGAAATTAATCACAAAGATGAATTTAAGACTTACCTGACTAATACGACGAAGTTTAACGTATGTTTGCTCCTAATTTGAGGAAAGAGGTTTTTTCTCTAGAGCTCTTTTCTCCAATTCAGCAAAGTGACAATGAACCAAATGTGAGGTAAAATGTGTATTTATGCCCAAAAATTGAATTTTTTTTGCAAAATTTCATTATGCTTCATTTTCACATCTTTATTAAGCTGCATGACCTGGTTTCTTGGAAGTGTTGGAATGGGTGTATTTTCAGGTACTTTTTGTTGACTTTGAGATTTTTTCCGGTTTTCGAAACCATGATCGCTGACCTGTCATGGTAGGTATATGACCTCCACTGGCATATAGGTTAGGTGAACCACTTTTCGTTGCATTCTGAATTCTAGCCTCCATTCTGATCACTTTCCATAGGGTCGATCCCATCATGTCATGAGTATTCAACCCATTTCACTCACCGATTAATTAATCATGACTTGGTGGTAGAGCCTTCCTTTACATGGGCTTCCTAGTTAGTTCCTTGCTAGCACTTGTTGCCCATGCTCCACTTTATGTAGGCTCGGGAGTCCTCTTTAGTCCCGCCATGACTTATATGTTGAAGCTCCATTCTTCTTCTTCTTCATTATCATTTTTCTGGCTATTACCCTAGAGGCTCCCTGGTGTTTTTCAGTTGCATTACTGCATTGCATGTTGACTACTTGTTTATCTTGGCCTTTAGCCGGCTTCATTTGGACTCGATGTTTAAGCCATATTTTGACCTTGACTCTCTGTACAAAGTTAGCCATTGCAAAGCACTTAGCTATCGCAACTTGACACCCTTGTTACCCATGGATGGAACACTCCTTTGAGTATCGCTTACCAGTTTCTGCCACCTTGCATTGAGCATAGGATTGTTCCTATCCCAGGAACTAGTGCATCTATTTCTTGATACTCGTTCTATCCATTGTACCATAGCATTCTTTTATTCTTTTTCAAGCTTATTATATGAAAAAGACAAAAAAATCAAATATGTTAAAAAGAGCGGGAATGGGATGTTACTTCATATTTTGATGGCAGTTATAGTATCAGTTTGTTGCCCTTGAAAAAAGCACATACCACTATGTATTTTCCTCATTTGGGATGGTTTTAGTTTTGACCTAGGAGATGCCATAACCTTGTTTCGTGCATCAGTTCTCCCCCGGTTGGTTATCTCTTCCAATCATATGGAGAGTTTGTTTTTGCCTCTTGCATAATAGACTTATACAGTGTCATTCTTTATTGCCATGGTCATCATGAGTCATGCTTTTGTTCAAAGGAAGTTAAATCTGAGTCGGCCATTTTGCGGTGTCTCTTGAATTATTCTTTAGGCCTCCCCGATTTTGTTAGTATCTTGTACTATCACATCAGATGTTTGGTCCTATGCTCGTGCTAGTTTGAGAAGGTCTCCATTGACTTCTTGCTGGTGGGTTTGTCTCTTATCGACTACGACATATTGCTCTGAGAGTAAACCTAGATCTTCACCCTGGCCCTATTTACATTATTGATAGGTGTCCTTGTGCTTAGCATTTGATCATCACTATGGGTCTTTGACTGAGTGGTTTTCCTTTTGTTCGACGTCAGCATATATTATCACACTTGGGATTCGTGCAGTACCTTGATTTCCATTTAACCCTATTGGTGGATATCTCACCTCTTTGGTAGCTTTCATTATTGGTTGGTTGAGAGGGTTTCTTCCATGTGCTAGCTTCATCTTGTACATGTCAGAAACGTACTTCGGGTTGGTTCCTTCACTCTACTTCATCTGATTCCTTCCAAATATTGGCCTCCGAGTTACACTCGTGCTGGACTAATGTGGGATGCCTCAATGCCTTCCTTCCAACAGATCTTTTCCCATCGAATCCGACTCATTGCTCTGGGAATAAGGTCTAGAGTCTTTTTGTCAGTACCTTGGGGTTTGCAGTCATTAGTGGCAGACGCTTCGTTATAGACAATGAGAATTCATTATTGGCTCCTGATTGATAGATTCTTACAAGTTTTCGACTTTAGCTCATTTATTCGCACTTGTTAGATTGTACTAGGTCACCTTGACACTCATTATCATTATTGGTGGGTTGTCTCACGTTTTTTAATGGTTTACATTATTGACCAGTAATCAAATGATTTCTCACATGGTCGAATTTAGATCATTTATTCCCATTGTGTAGAATTGTGCCATAGTGATCGGTGAAGACCTTAGGTTTTCATTAGCATGCTTTGGTTCATTGTTGAAATTTCATCTAGCTTCTGCTAGTGACACCATCCACCCTTATATGTTGTTGTTTCAGTACAACAACATCTTATATGTTGGCCCCCGAGTCGTGTGATTGTACCACGTTTTCAATCTCTTACGATTTGGTACCTAGAGATTCAATTGCTCAAGTGATCAGATATCTACTACAACATCATTGATCAGTATTCTATATGTGATACTTACACTTGATTTCGACTTGTACTTCCGAGCAGTGCTCAGATGATTCACTATGTACTTTCCAGTTCAGTTATACTTGTATACATTTTGGATCTATAGACATGCTTTTCTTTCACTGAGCATGGAGATGCCTACCTCAGACATGAGTTGAATCTCTGACTTCTTTCATTGGTTTTTTGACAGGCTAAAATCTGGTGACGTCCTCTCTTGTCTTCGCAAGGTTCTTTCTATGCACATGATATATTTCGGCCATCATGTACCCCTTCTGACCTCATATCTTAGGGGGCATTGTTATAGCATCATTTTTCACCCTCATGTGAATAATGATTGTTTCTTTGGCCCTAGGCACCCTTTCCTTCCAGACTTGAACAAATTCATAAAAACAGTGTTAAAATTCCCATACGCGATTATGCCTAGACTTTTCCGCATATATACGCGAGTCCGTTCATACTTTTTCGCGTATGCCATTTAAATCATTAAAAAATATATATAAATTCCTTATTTTCGTGGCAAGGTGATGGTTATTCTCGTAATTCAACCACCCCAGTCCGTGGCCCAATTGTTTCCAATTGCTGAAACTACTTTGAGGGAGTATAAAAGCCCCTCATGTGTATGGCCTAAGGGAGAGATAAAATTATAGATATTATACTCTATTGGATCCCTATTTCAAGTCTGATGTTCCCATGCCTCCTGCACTTCACAAGTATATTCAGGAAACCCTTGTTTCCTTGAAGATGATCATAATCTTATATGACATATTATGTGCACACATCTTGGAAGAGTCCTAGTGAGGTGAGGGCTGGATGGATCCAGAGGATGGTCTACTCTAAGGTCGTGGAAGGATTCAGGTGATCTCTCCACTTTCTATTCTTGTACATGCCATCTATAATATGAAGTACCGTCTTGTTCCCCAATATTCACGTGTCTATATATGTGTAAAGATTGTTAGTTAAACATTCTGTATTGCTTATATAATGTTATACATGAATTATACTGACATCTAGGAATAATATATGATGTAATAGTGTTTTGTGTTCATTCTTTCTTGATTTTCAGGTTACGAAGCACGAGGAGTTGCTGGGGGTTTGAACCCTGCGAGATCTACATCAAACGTAAGACTTTTGGGTAAGTTCCACAATTGATTAAATCTAGTTTTCAACATAAAAGATAGGTTAAGTGAGTCCTTCTTGAATGGTATGCCCTTGATTTGTGAAGTTTGTTGACCCAAAAACCTTTAGGGAGTTATTTCCCGAAACAACTGTAGCTGGAGGAGGTGGCTTAGCCTTGAGCCTGAATGTGGAGAATGAAGTACAGGATCCTTCAAGAGGCCCCTCTTGGAAGGAGAAGGATTCCTAAGTAGGAGATCCTTGTGCTAAGAAGTACTGTGTAATGTTCCCAATTTTTGCAACTAAGTGGGAACATTTCATTTCAATTTCAGTTTTCTTTATCCATGAATAAAAGTATGTGAAGGAGGTTTATTAAAATCCTAAGTTGAAAATAAATACATGCCTAATGTAAAAGGGGACAAATCTGGGCTATTATATTAAACACCCCTAAGTGTGAAAAGGGGAAATTCATTTGCATGGGTCAACTTGGCCCCACCTATAGCTTAGTTTGGAGGGAATCTTATCCATCAAGCATAATTTACTTCTAGAAGAGGATCACATGTGTGAAAGGGGATAAGTTGAAGAAGGTGGTTTAGGGTTTTGGCAAGCCCTCATGTTATAAATAGAAGGATAGGCAGCAAGTAAAGGTTTTGAAGAATTTAAGAAGTTGCTGCAACAACTCAAGTCTCTTGGCTGTTTAGCCTAAGGGAAGAGGATTTCCTGTTTAGGAATCCTCTCTCCTTCCATGGAGTAGCTCTTTGGAGGGGATTGTGATGCATCTCTCCACTATCTGGCATTATGGCCAAGCTTCATTTCTATAGCAGCACTAGTCTTGTTGAGGGTTTTGTAGCTGCTTGTGATTTGTAGCAAGTGGGGGAACTAGATCTGTAAGATCTAGTTATTTAGAGGATATTTCTCTTAGGGAGGGTGTCTTGTGACCACCTGGAAGAGGATCTTACTCTCATGGTACTTCATTTCTGTAATTTTATTTTTTGTATCAGTTCTTTCTAACTACTGCATAGTCTCTTCCTTATACTGCGTTATTTTCATGTACACGTTTCTCTATTGTCTAGATCTTTCATTGTACTAGCTCTCTGGTGACTGAGGCTTGCCTGTCCCTTTGAGATTTATAAAGCAGCTTGCTGATATATTCATGTCCAGATCTGATATTTAATGTAATGAAATCCATCTTCAGAAATCTCTGAATTTTTCTGCAGTTCAGTGTGTTAAAAGCTAGATCTACAAATTGTTATGCATTATTTTGGCAAAACCCCAAGGGGATCTTGTTAAGAAGGTTGAGTAGTTTCCAGATCTGGTATGGATCTGATGTTTCAGCTATTTATCCATTTTATATCTGAATATTAACCTACAGCAGCTAAAGCTCCTCATCTAGGATGCTGTCAAGTCTTTCTGCAACTTTTCCATGTGTTTCTTCTATTATTTCTGAAGGATTCTTTCTCTTGCTTCATGTCAACTTAATGCTTCTATAAGAGAACTTCATTATGGATCTTATTTCTTGCTGCCATACTGTAGTATGGGTCTGATGGCTTATTTCCAGTGTTTTCCAGTAGAAACTGTGCAATTCCAGAAGGAGGGTTTCTCCATTAACCAACTCTCTCCTTTAGCTGATTTTCAGCTAGTGTTGTTTGTGGGAGATTTGTTTAAGCCCTCTAAACTCATTTATTTTTGCTGAAACTCTGCATGGAGGTTCCTTACATCCTAAAATAAGGGAAACCAGCCCTTTTTTGTGTTATTTTAAAAACCGTCTTGCTTATACATCGTCCTCCTTGAGCCTATTGCAGATTTTCCTGAGAGTGGAATTTCCCGCTTCTCACTTATTTGTTTTTTGCTCCTCTTTGGATCCATTCTTTAGATCCATCGATCTAAGGTTTCCAAGGGCAGAAAAATCCAAGAGGATTTTTTCATTCCCACATTTTTTGTGTTTCATCAGTCTTCTATAGATAGAGTCTAGAACGGGCCAGGAAGCCTCTGGTTATCATCCTCTCCTTAGAGGTGATATAACCAGTAAATTCCCTACTGTTCTATCTATGGTTTATAATATCCTAGTGTTTTTTCCATGCTGCTGTGATTCCATAGAGGAATATCTCAATATATTCCCTCCTGAGCCTATTTTCCCCATTTGGGATATTACAGTGGTATCAGAGCATGATCTCTGGCACAGCCTATGAAATCAAGCTACTAGTGAATCAAAGTACAGAAGAAAAGAAAAATTGATGGATTAGATGATATTATTCTCATAATTTTCTAGATCTAAGAAGGGCCTCTCCCAAGAGGTGAATCAGAAGAGAGAAAGAAGAAGCACCGAGACTCCTAGAGGGTTTCGAGAAGAAGAAAGTTGCAGTAAGAGCTGCATGAGATTTCAAGAAGAAGAAGGAAGCCATAGCATTTCCTATCAATAGAGTAGAAGACCGGAGGATCCAAGATCTCCTCATAGATCCACTATGCCCTCTTTCTTTGAAGAAGGTGAGAGGTATAGCAATGAAGGAAAGGGATGCAAAGAAACTCCTAAAGGGTTTCAAGATGGAGAGGAAGAACTATACACTTCCTATTATCACAAGGCAGAGAGAATGACTGAAGAAGAGATCTCATTGCTCCTTTTTCACGCATTGAAAAGTATTGAAGAAAATCTCAAGGAGTTTGAAGAGAAGAGGAAAAAGAAGAGCTACAAAGAGACATCTCCCAAGGAATCAAAGGAGAATGTCAATCTTGTCACTTTGGGCAAGAGATCTCCATTTTCACTACCTACTGCTAAGGAGCTTGCATCTAGAGAAGAGGCGCTTGCATCTTTGCAAGATATTCTTGAGTTCTTATCATATGGGATTCCATGCATGAATCTGAAGATGCATGAGGAGGAGAAGAAATATTCCAACGCTGGTGTACCTGAAGAAAGGAGGCTATCATTCTTACTAGCAATTGGAGGCATCATTGGTCTGGATGGAGGAACTCTTGTGCTCTGTCAAGGGGTTCCCAAATATCAGTTGATCCAAGGTATGCATAATATTTCAGCGCATATTATTTCAAGATCTATGCATAGCCAATGGTTAGATCAAAGTGCTTATTTGAAGCAAAGACATATCACAGCGCAGAGGACCCTTGATCTAATCAAGGTTGAGACTGGAAGCTATCCCTATGCATCATTGTTGAGCTGCATTCAATCTCTTGGATTGATATGTAGGGTCTTAAGAAAAGGGATTAGTACTATCCTATGTTCAATGGATGATTGTGAGATCAACAATGACACTTTCTTTGAGACAGTGCATGCATCACTTTGCAGATCTACAGCGTTGTCACTTAGTGGTTGTGACAAAGAGGCTTCATCATTCTTGGAGCATGTTGGAGGTATTGATGTAGATCCAAAGCTTCACTGGTTTTGGAAGATCATACATGAGAGGAAGGTCTCACTAAGAGATCTCAACAAAGATGCATTTCAGTATTTCATGAGATGCAAAGTTCTTCAGTGGGTTGAAGGAGATGGTATTCTGCAAATGGAGGATGCCATGATTTTGCAACACATCACCCAACTTCCATATTTGAGTGAGTGGATGAGGATGGTGAGAAACGGGTCACATGATCACTTGCAGACCAATATGGACCAGAAATCTTGGTTATGCTGGTTGCCCTTGGGAGACTCCTATCACTCTCCAAAGGTACCTATTTTTCTGATCTATGCCTTGAAGAATGGTCATGAGATGAACAAGGAGGCATGGAAATGCTGGTTGCTTGGGGGTAAGCATGACCACTACCCCAAGAGATTCTCATTCTCTTATCTCATACTTGGTACATCATTAGTAGAATATATGAAGAGGAAGCATGGATGATGTGGTTGTTAGAAGGAGAATTGGACATCACTTGATAAATCTTATGTCCATGTATTCACCTATGCTTGAAGTATGTCTCATATGTCTACATGCATTTCTATTGGAGGTATATTTAATGCATGAACTCTAGCTTGGGAGGAGGAATGACTCCCACATGATGTGGTAGAAGGAGCTTGCTTGTACTATGTTGATGAGGCATTCTACATGTTCATCATTGTGTTGTTGCTCCAAGATCCACATGTTGATGAGGCAAGAAGGCTGCAAAGTCCTTGTTGCTATGGATGCTTTTGGGTGAGTGTGGTTGCTACCCAATAGCTCATTATTTTCGGTATCATGCCTTGGATTTAAATTTTATGTTGCAGCAAGAGAAGGCATGCAAAATTTTGTTTCACTTGAGAAGGTATGGCCACCACATGACATATCCTATGTCTACGTGTTTTGCATGGTGGAAAATTTGGCATGACTATCTCAAGGTGTTCATTGATGATGGTGCTTTGTATTGGGCTGATGTGACACATCATATGTCCATTAGCATGGTTTGGTTTCATGATGCACATGAGGAGGAAAGAGGGCAGCAAGATCACTTGTTGCATTGAGGCTTTGAATGAGTATGGTGACCACCCCATGGCTCATAATTTTATGATTCATGCCTTAAGTACCAAAGAAAAGTTGCAACAAAGAAAGGCATGCACATCATCTTTTGAGAAGCATGGCTTGTCCATCTTATATGGAGGAGATGGAGGATCGCAGAAAAAGGCCTTGCAATGGTGGTTGATTTTGGGAGAATATGGTTTGACATATTTTTTTTACCCATATTACTCCTTTCCTTCTTCTTTGCATAACACTGAAATGATGGAGTTTGGATCCAACAAGGCCAACAGGGCTAAGAACGAAGGCATAGCAATGCTTATTCAAGATTCACAAACATGGGATGGAGGAATGTACTACATGATGAAGCTTTTTCTTTATGGGAGTAGCTACCTTACTTTATGTCTCTCATGTGTTTGTGATGGTGTTGGAAATCATGTATTTGTTATCTTGTGCTTCATGGTGAGGAGAGGACATCTAACCTCACAGTTGGAAGTCATCTCATACATTGGTAAAGACAAATTTGGAACCAAACATACATAACTTATTGCAGAAAATGGGAGAATACTTCCTTATGTGGATGCCATTTGGAGGGAATGGATGTTCTGCATCTACAATAAGAGTTTCTTGGGGGCAAGCAACATTTTTATGGGGGAAACTGTAATGTTCCCAATTTTTGCAGCTAAGTGGGAACATTGCATTTTAATTTCAGTTTTCTTTATCCATGAATAAAAGTATGCGAAGGAGGTTTATTAAACTCCTAAGTTGAAAATAAATACATTCCCAATGTAAAAGGGGACAAATCTGGGCTATTATATTAAACACCCCTAAGTGTGAAAAGGGGAAATTCATTTGCATGGGTCAACTTGGCCCCACCAACAACGTAGTTTGGAGGGAAGCTTATCCACCAAGCACAACATACTTCTAGAAGAGGATCACATGTGTGAAAGGGGATAAGTTGAAGAAGGTGGTTTAGGGTTTTGGCAAGCCCTCATGTTATAAATAGAAGGAGAGGCAGCAAGTAAAGGTTGTTGAAGAATTTCAAAAGTTGCTGCAGCAACTCAAGTCTCTTGGTTTTTTAGCCTAAGGGAAGGGGATTGTGATGCATCTCTCCACTATCCGGCATTATGGCCAAGCTTCATTTCTATAGCAGTGCTGGTCCTGTTGAGGGTTTTGGAGCTGCTTGTGATTTGTAGCAAGTGGGGGAACTAGATCTGTAAGATCTAGTTGTTTAGAGGAGATTTCTCTCAAAGAGGGTGTCTTGTGACCACCCGGAAGAGGATCTTACTCTCATGGTACTTCAAATCTGTTATTTTATTTTGTGTATCAGTTCTTTCCAGCTACTATGCAGTCTCTTCCTTATACTACATTATTTTCATGTACAATTTTCTCTATTGTCTAGATCTTTCATTGTACTACCTCTCTGGTGATTGAGGCTTGCCTCTCCCTTTGAGATTTGTAAAGTAGCTTGCTGATCTATTCATGTTCAGATATTATATGTAATTTAATGAAATCCATCTTCAGAAATCTCTGAATTTTTCTGCAGTTCAGTGTGTTAAAAGCTATATTTACAAATTGTTATGCATTATTTTGGCAAAACCCCAAGGGGATCTTGTTAAGAAGGCTGAGTAGTTTCCAGATCTGGTATGGATTTTATGTTTCAGCTATTTATCAGTTTTAGATCTGAATATTAACCTACAGCAGCCGAAGCTCCTCGTCTAGGATGCTGTCAAGTCTTTCTGCAACATTTCCATGTGTTTCTACTATTATTTCTGAATGATTCTTGCTCTTGCTTCATGTCAACTTAATGCTTCTATAAGAGAAATTCATTATGGATCTGATTTCTTGCTGCCATACTGTAGCATGGGTCTAATGGCTGATTTCCAGTGTTTTCCAGCAGAAAATGCGCAATTCCAGAAGGAGGGTTTCTCCATTAACCAGCTCTCTCCTTTAGCTAATTTTCAGCTAGTGTTGTTTGTGGGAGATTTGTTTAAGCCCTCTAAACTCATTTATTTTTGCTAAAAATCTGCATGGAGGTCCCACACATCCTAAAATAAGGTAACCCAGCCCTGTTCTGTGTTATTTTAAACACTTTCTTGCTTATACATTGTCCTCCTTGAGCCTATTGCATACTTTCCTGAGTGGAATTTCCCGCTTCTCACTTACTTGGTTTTTGCTCCTCTTTGGATCCATTCTTTAGATCCATCGATTTAAGGATTCCAAGGGCAGAAAAATCCAAGAGGATTTTTTCATTCCCACATTTGCTGTGTTTCATCAGTCTTCTATAGACAGAGTCTAGAACGGGCCAGGAAGCCTCTGGTTTTCATCCTCTCCTTAGAGGTGATATAACCAGTAAATTCCCTACTAGTCTATCTCTGGTTTAGAATTTGCTTGTGTTTTTTCCATGCCGATGTGATTCCATAGATAAATATCTCAAGATATTCCCTCCTAAGCCTATTTTCCCCATTTGGGATATTACATACTGCAACTCAGCTAAATAGCTGGAGATTGCACAAAGTCTTAATAGACCATAAAATCAATAATACATGACATGAGAAACAATGTCTTCCTTTCCCTCCTTTTAAAAAAGTGAAAGCCCTCTCTCCATGGGTCCCACTCTTTAGGGTTTCCTTCACCAAATAACCCTCTTCCCATTCATACTATACTGTCTATCAAAGTGTTTTCCTCCTCCTATCCCAGCGCTGTTGACTTGGTCAAAATTGACCTTGTCTTCATGAAAATGCCCCTTTTCACACATAGGGGTGTGAAATCCAGCTCTTATGACTATCCATTTTCACAATTGAGGAATTTTATTCCTGTTTTACTAAGCATGGGCTTCCTTACCCATTTATTTAGCTGTTAGGTGATGAAAATAAAATTTTAATATTCCATTTAGCTGTGTGCTAAAATGGGAATATTACAGTCCTCCCCTCCCAAATGTTGCTTGTCCTCAAGCAACTGCAATGATAGAACTGGAAATCCTCCTCCCAACGCATCTTCCTCATGTGGATCCTCCATCCCCCAAGTAATCATCCATGCAAAATGAGTTACCTCCCAACATGGCAACTCCTGGAAATCCTCTTCCACCTTTGGCTCTGGCAATGTAGGTGGGATGAAAATATGATCTTGGTAGACAAAATAGCCTACCCCATGTTGTCCTCCTCTCCACTTAGGATAAGTGTAGAGTGTATGCTGATCCTGGGCTGCAATGATATTTCCCTCAAGTGGCAAGATGAAGATTAGACCTCTAAGGATATCTCCTCCAACATTATGAAACATGTTGTCCCACATCATCTCATATGTGATGAGTTGGAAGTCATCATCATATGGCATCACATTCATCATATGGCTCACCTCATAAGGAAACAAATGTTCTGCTGTGGTGGCCATACCATCTCCCATGCTCCCTTTAGAACATGTAGTGCAAAGAGTTTGGGAGGTCTCTCCCTCCAAGGACACATTCACCCAATGTGTCTCTCCCCCAATCATGTTCCCATGAAAAGCATTAGCAATATCAACCAAGGGAACTATAAGGAGAATCATGCTGGCTACCATGTGAAATAAGGGAGAAGGACAATGGTCCCTCAAATGTAGCCAACACAGTTTGACTCTCAACTGCCATATAAATGGAAATGATGGGTGGCCTCCCCACCATTTTCTTGCTGCCCCAATATCCTCACAAGTCTGGAGAAAGTTAATGATGTAATGTGTAATGTGAGTATTTCCTCCATAAGAAATATCCTCCCTATATCCTCTTAGGGAGTGATCATCCATAATGGCCTTATGTAGACCACAAAATCTAGAAGGAATAATATTCATCCTTTGAGAAAATCCCTGCATATATATGGTTAAGAGATGCATACATATAGACAAATTACAATGCAAATCAACAATACTCTTACCACATATTTTTCTCATATAAATGGAGTGGCTCATAGATGAGTCTCCCCTCATCCTCAAAGGGAAAATATTTGGCTGTGTTAACTCCTCCATCTTCACATGATCCATGAAGTGCCTCCTCAAGTTCTTCAAGTGGTTCCTCCCACAAGAAGGAAAAAAATGTAATGTGGCAATCATGGTTTTCTCATAATTCCTCCTGAAATGTACAACATGTAAAGTGGGGAGGATCATGCTCCCAAAGGGCATCCTCAATCTCAAGCCCACTCTCCAAACAAATCTTCCCCTGAACATAAGCATATCAGCAATATATGGAAGAAAGGTACAATGAAAACAAGTTGCCAAATGACAACCGGAGAGTGAATCATAGTTCCACTCATGGAACCAGCGCAGTGCATCCTTTGCTTGCATCAAAATGAGAAATAACAAGTGCTTTACCAGCCACTTTTTTTCTGCCACAGTCATCTCATAATATGGAAACATGAAGTTACAATATGGTGTCATTGGTGTACACCAAGAAACATGTGGCTTCCCCCACAAACCACCAATGAGATAGCCAGTCTTAATGCTACAAAAGGCTGCAAGTACATTATTATATAATATGAAATAAGGAATGATCCTCCTTATTACACTATGTTGCTCATATAAAGTAAAGAAAGGCAAATCATAATGCAAATGTATACATCCTCTACCATGTACTTTGGTCCTTGAGCTGAAATGGCTCAACTGAAAATGCTCCCTCACTCTCAATGAGTAGTAAGGTGGTTGTGACATCCTCTCTGTCACCATCTGGGCTATGCATCTTTCCATATGCTAAAATATGTCATGCTGGATGCCCTCCCAAATTAACTCCTCTTCCAAAGAGATGTATGCATCATAATGCATGGAAAGGTAGTCCTCATGTGCTGCAAGTAGAAATTTCTCCTTCAGACTAGAATCTCTAGTCAAGAAGACTACACCATGTGAATAGATGACCATATCATCCACTATATACTCATCATCTCTATCCGGGTCATCAAGTATCATGCATGCACCTAGATCCTTGGAGTACTCTACCAAGAGTTGAGATCTCCAATAAGGATAAATCCACCTAAGAGACAACGTTGGTGATCTGGCATGTGAATCTCTACTCATGTTGTTGCCTGCTACTTTGACATTCTCCATGCCAAATTTCTCCTCCAAACTCTTCATCTCTCCACAATATAAGAGCGGTGAATCCAAAAACAAGTTGTATTCCATCAATGATAGATCTGGTGGCCTCCTAGGTGGAATGCCTCCATGTAGTGACACATCAATGTCAAGAGTGGGCTATACATATGAATGGACAGACTTGTCCCTGCTGTCACTGCGCAATCCATACTCCCTCTTAGGTGTATCAACCTCCCGAAATAGACAGGGATGTGTGCTCCTCATCACATGATTTTGTTCATCCTCCCTATCTCCTCCTTGTATATCCATAGTTCCACACCTCATCATCAATGGCACATGTAAAGTATGAGTTGTGCCTTGATCTCCACACATGAGATCCTAGGGATTTCCTTGCAAAGATGCAATAATCCCTCTAGTTGTGGCAAGAGCTCCTCCTTCCTCTGCATGAGGTGCTAGATCAACTCTAGAAATGATAGCGTTGTTGCCCTTAGCCTCCTCAACATGAGTGGGCAACCCTCCAATGATTGGATCCTCTTTTGGAAAAGGGATCACTTTGCCTCCTTGTGCCAAAATACAAGATGAAGGTCTTGCCTCCAACAAAGTATAATGCAAGATATCAGCCTCCTTTATGGTTCTCTGAAGTGATTTTGAGTCTATGGTCTCCTCCATCACATGGAAGGGTTTTGTTTGTTTAGATGAGTTTGCTTCCTCCACATGTCTTTCAAAATTATTCCTACCAAATATATCCATCAAAGTTTTAATGAACCTTGCATAGGAAGAAGTATTTGCATTCTTTAAAGTAAAGGACTCAAATAACCACCATGCATAGACCTTACCTCCAAAGTGCAGCGCTGCTACTCTGATGGCTTCATCTTCGGAAATCTGATGCTGCTGCAGAAAGGTGTCTCGCTCTTCCACCCAAGCCCCGACTGAACATGTAGGGGACCCATCAAATATAGATAGAAGAAATATATCCATATTATGCTGCTTTCTCCTCCTCACCATGATATTGCAAAACTCTGGAAAAGTGATATGATCTCTAAACTTATGAGTTTTAGATTCATACTCATGCAAGAAACCACTAAGAGTTCCCCTCTTCAGCATTCCTTCTTCTTCTCTCTCCCTTATGGAAAAATTGGCCATGTGACTGCACTGTGCATCATATGTTGTGGTTGCATGCTCACACTCCCCATAAGAAAATCTAGAGTTTGACTAAGTTTCAAACCCTCTTATAGATTCTGTACATATCTCCCTCCTTATCTTCTTGAAATCTTCATGAATGTTTTGTACAGATCTTGGAATAAGCTTTGTAATCTTATCTTCCTTCCTCTCTCCACATAATGGAGTCTTCATCTTCTCTTTTCTTGATAGCATCATGGCTAATATCCACAGGCTGAGCCAATATTGAAGCTTCGATACCATTGTAATATCCCAAAATCGGGAAAATCCACAATGTTAGGAATATCTTATAATATTCCTAAATTGGAGACCCAGCTATTGGGGTTCCCATGTTTTGGTAGATTTGGCAATACCAAAAGATGAGACAACATCAAACCACTTTGGGGCCCTAGAATCTATCCCTCCTTGACCCGGAGAGGGATCTCTCCAAATAGAGCAAGAATGATATATATTTGAAGGCTCAAATTGAGATATTAGGCTAGGTATGAAGCACAAATGGGGGTTTTAAATGATTTGGTTGGTTGGTTGCTGGGTTGGTCAGGAGATCATAGACTGAGAAAGTAATGGGAGAAAGGAAACAAAATAGCAGGAGGCTTCAGCAAAGAGGATATGCCAAGACAGTGCCATCCATTGGGCTATGGAGTCATGAAAGGAAATTACTTGCATCTACTAGCCAAGGCTTTCAAAGGGCAAGTCATCTACACTAAAGGATCTTTTAGGCAGATGGTGGAATGGAACACAAATGGGAGAAAGTGGAAGAAGGAAAGACAACCAATTTTCTGTCTATAGATCGGGTCAGAGGTCATTTAACTCCAGACCTGCTTGGACATACTCAAAGGAAGCTCTCAAAGGGACGAAGGGGCATCTTATAGATCAGACCAGAGGTCATTTAACTCCAGGTCTGCTTCAGCAACTCCAAGGGAAAACATAGATAAGATTACAGAGAAACATCTAAGAACAAATTCATTCAATTCATACATCAGAGAGAAGGAAATAACATCCACTACACTGGTTAAATTAACTGAGAACCATTCTTACGTAACACATTGAGCAGAAAACATTAAGGGCTGGGAGAGCAGCAACATAAGGCACCTAACAAGGGTGAATCTTATGCCAAACTTCTGATGCGAGCCTGAAGAACATGAAACAATGTGAAAATGAAATAAACGAAGTAAGAAGAACATCACCAATAGTAATAGACCAGGATCCTATGAAATGTGCTTTGATTAATTGATGCAAAACCAGTCATGCACAATAAGCTCAATGGCTAATACAATCTAGAATTCTCCTCCCAGCCTATTACATAAAAGCTACTCTGCAACTCCCTCCCAAGACTGCTCTAACAGTCAAGAATGAATCCCTCTAACAGCAACTGCCCAACAACTGAACAACAACAACCCTCTACAATTCGTTCTTGAGGATTCTTATAGGAGAATGAATAGAACAGAAGTAGATGAAAAATAAATGAACCTCATTAATACAGTGAGGCAGAAGTGTTCACGCCCATGCTGCTTAATGGCTCTGCAGCTCTGTATTTACTCTGTAGGCTATTTGGAAGCCTCTGTCAGATCGAAATTTACTTATGATATGTCCTTGAAATCCTTTTCGGCTGTCTGGAACTCTGTTTCTGCCTTCTGGAATAAATGAACTGGGTGGAAGGTCTGCAGGTCTCTCCATTCCTCATAAATGTGGTCCAGACAGTCTTAGGAAGCTCTGTCAGTGCATTAATCTGTTTAAGGGCTCGAGGAGGCATGGAGAGCGCTGTAGGAAGGTGACCTGTCTGGAGAAAACGTTCTGCTGATATTTAAACACAGATAGGACTCTTTGCATGCTTAAGTCTTCAAACTGTACCTTTATCCTTTGAAAGCGGGGCTAAACATTGATTATGTCAATGACAGGTTTTAACCCCTTTGGATCCTTTCTGCTGATCTGATGGCGATGCTGAAAACACCTCACTGTGATGTCTACACAATTTAAAATAAACCTGTTTAAAGTCCGGGAAGTGGCGGCGGAGGAAATGCTGTGGAGGCAGCGGAATGGTGGCAGAATAGTGGAGGGACCATGGAAAGAACGCAAAGCAGCGAAGAAATGATTAACAGTGTAAAAACCCAACAACTAACTGTGGGCGAATAACAAAGAAAATCACCAACAAACAAGGGAGCGGAACCTTGGAAGTGGGACCGGGTACGAAAATCACAATCGCAAATCGGAGCGGGGGTGAGTCGCAACACACCTTTAACAAGTTCCGATTGCGATTGGGGTCGGAGACGCGATTGAGCGATGACCGTCGATCTGGGGGAGGAATGAATGGCGGGGATGTAATCGGAGGGGCAGCACGATCGGGGGGATCGGGAGAGGACTTGCGATCGGGAGTTGCGATGACCATCGGATTTGCGGGGAGAATGGACGGTCGGGATTGAATCGGAGCATCGCAATCAGAGACAGGGAGATGGGACTTACAATTACGATCAGAGGGGCGGGTGCGATTAATGCTGAGCCGTTGGATCACGGGAAGGATGAACAGTCGGGAAGTAACCGGGGATCGCAATAGGAGGCCGGAGAAGAAGGCTTGCTATCAATCGCATCGCAATCACTTGCGATGGACCAATCGGAGGGTGCACACAACATGTTGCGATTGCGATGGGCGGGGGGCTTGCGATTGGCGCTCCACCATCGGATCACCACGGAAGATCAATGGTGCAGAACCCATCGCAAGACTTAATGTGATAAAACAATCGCATCGGGGATTTTCAATATTACACAGGGTTTTGCCTCCCGCCGATCCTTCTGATTGCGATAAGCGCTTGGGACTTAGGCGCTTGGTCCCAGCGCTAGGGCATGTGTGGGAAGTGGTTGAGGGGCCGGCAGGAAAGGGGCTTAGACCTAAAATAAGTTCGGGAAGTAGGTTTTAGCCCATTTTAATGGATTTTAAGGGTTTTAAAGGGAAACGATAAGGGGAAAAATGGGAAATTTAACCCAACAAGGAGTAAGGGAAGGACTTAAGGGGATTTTGGGAGGATTTGGGGGGTAAATGGGGAAATAGAAAGGGGGACAAGGGGGGACAAAAGAGGCTAAATGAGGGTAAAATAAAGGGGAAAGGAGGCTTTTGGGCATTTCTTCACAAACGGAGAGGTTTTATGAGGGAAATCAGCAGAGGGGATTTTATCAAAGGATAAAAGACACATGGAGGCTTCAAGGAGAATACGTTTTCAGAGGAAATGCATTCCTTGAAGACTCAACAATGATTTAGCCCCCCATTTGCTTGTCAAAAATTTTCATAGGGGGGCTAACAGTGGCTCCACATGGGGATGGCTTCTTCTTGAAGGAGTCAAGAATTCAGAAAATGATCTCTTGGTGTAGGTCAGGTGCCTACTGCTTGAACCATCCATTTCTTTCTTTGATCAGCTGCCACAAGCTATGAAGACAACATATCAACAGAAAAATTTCTCACAAACAACTACCTACCCACACTACAATCCTAGCATTTTTTCTTCTGGGGTGCATTTGGACTTGCAGACCCTTTGCATCATCAATTTTTTACAAGAAGGAAAATAAACCTATTCTATCTCTACCCTTATTACTCCATGAGACCAGATTAGACTGTTGGCCTCATAGCTTTTCTACCTACACTACTACCTGCTAGGATTAGACTGTCTAGCAGGTTTCTTCTTTATATTCTAAGACAGAAATTGAAACAACTAATCTACTTGCTCATAGGCTGAGCTTTATTGAGCTTCCTACCTACCCTACTCTAACTGGAAATCTCTGATACTTTAGGTGATACAATAGTGCCAATGTAGCCAATCAACCAGTAGTGAAAAAGGATATGAGCACTGGCTGCCTGTCAGAGATAACCACAGGGTGCTCTGCGTGTGGTTCTTCAAAATTATGGTCACCATCAGTAGTGACCATTCATGATGAATCTGGCCCATGCTAAGGATTAATGCTGGAGCATTCGAGCATATCAGGGCCTCCATGTACTCTGCCACAGGATCAACGAACAGATGATGTACATTTTCTTCCTTCAGGCCTTCCATGATTGGCAGGTTGTCTGCGTCCTGGGCAGCTCTGATTCTTGTATCTTCCACTGCATCTTTAGTGTGGCTCTTGGGAGCCGGATCATCTTCTTCTTTCACATCGAACAACAATGGAATCTCTTCATTTTTAGGGGGCGGGAGACTTTCCGAAAATGCTCTGGGGTCTCTGAACTCGTATGATTTCTCTTGTTATTTCAAAAGTTCGAGCTCAGCTTCATACCTCTCTGCCAGCACTTCTAAAAAAACTTTCTTCAGCTCATGTCGATCATTGAATCTTGAGCTGGAACGGAAAACTTTTGGAAGTTCTTCGCTTCTGAGTTGAGCCATTATATTTGATATTCCACAATGAAACTCTTCAAGGGGGCTCAGCTCAGAGTCTTCCATTTGGTAGGGATGATGTTGTATTGCGACTGGTCTCCCAGTGGGGTCTTATGTGAAACCACGGATAACCAGTGGCCTGCTGATCACCAGTGGAGTCTTTTAATTATTCAGGAATTGTGGAGTCGCCAGGTGGATGATTTACAACTTACTTTCCACCACAGTGGTTTACCAAATCAAAGTTGACTGATCTATCCCTAGAGGAGTCGCCATTATGTTGGGGTTCCCATGTTTTGGTAGATTTGGCAATACCAAAAGATGAGACAACATCAAACCACTTTGGGGCCCTAGGATCTAGCCCTCCTGGACTTGGAGAGGGATCTCTCCAAATAGAGCAAGAATGATATATATTTGAAGGCTCAAATTGAGATATGAGGCTAGGTATGAAGCACAAATGGGGGGTTTAAATGATTTGGTTGGTTGGTTGCTAGGTTGGTCAAGAGATCATAGACTGAGAAAGTAATGGGAGAAAGGAAACAAAATAGCAGGAGGCTTCAGCAAAGAGGATAGGCCAAGACAGTGCCATCCATTGGGCTATGGATTCATGAAAGGAAATTACTTGCATCTACTAGCCAAGGCTTTCAAAGGGAAAGTCATCTACACTAAAGGATATTTTAGGCAGATGGTGGAATGGAACACAAAGGGGAGAAAGTGGAAGAAGGAAAGACAACCAATTTTCTGTCTATAGATCGGGTCAGAGGTCATTTAACTCCAGACCTGCTTGGACATACTCAAAGGCAGCTCTCAAAGGGACGAAGGGGCAGCTTATAGATCAGACCAGAGGTCATTTAACTCTAGGTCTGCTTCAGCAACTCCAAGGGAAAACAGAGATAATATTACAGAGAAAAATCTAAGAACAACTTCATTCAATTCATACATCAGAGAGCAGGCAATAACATCCACTACACTGGTTAAATTAACTGAGAACCATTCTTAGGTAACACATTGATCAGCAAACATTAAGGGCTGGGAGAGCAGCAACATAAGGCACCTAACAAGGGTGAATCTTATGCCAAACTTCTGATGCGAGCGTGAAGAACATGAAACAATGTGAAAATGCAATAAACGAAGTAAGAAGAACATCACCAATAGTAATAGACCAGGATCCTGTGAAATGTGCTTTGATTAATTGATGCAAAACCAATCATGTACAATAAGCTCAATGGATAATACAATCCAGACTTCTCCTCCCAGCCTATTACATACAAGCTACTCTGAAACTCCCTCCCAAGACTGCTCTAACAGTCAAGAATGAATCCCTCTAACAACAACTTCCCAACAGCTGAACAACAACAACCCTATACAATTCGTTCTTGAGGATTCTTATAGGAGAATGAATAGAACAGAAGTAGATGAAAAATAAATGAACCTCATTAATACAGTAAGGAAAAAGTGTTCACGCCCATGCTGCTTAATGGTTCTGTAGCTCTGTATGTACTCTGTAGGCTATTTGGAAGCCTCTGTCAGATCGAAATTTACCTATGATATGTCCTTGAAATCCTTTTTGGCTGTCTGGAACTCTGTTTCTGCCTTCTGGACTAAATGAACTGGGTGGAAGGTCTGCAGGTCTCTCCATTCCTCATAAATGTGGTCCAGACAGTCTTAGGAAGCTCTGTCAGTGCATTAATCTGTTTAAGGGCTCGAGGAGGCATGGAGAGCGCTGTAGGAAGGTGACCTGTCTGGAGAAACCGTTCTGCTGATATTTAAACACAGATAGGACTCTTTGCATGCTTAAGTCTTCAAACTATACCTTTATCCTTTGAAAGCGGGGCTAAACATTGATTATGTCAATGACAGGTGTTAACCCCTTTGGATCCTTTCTGCTGATCTGCTGGCGATGCTGAAAACACCTCACTGTGATGTCTGCACAATTTAAAATAAACCTCTTTAAAGCTTGGGCAGTGGCGGTGGAGGAAATGCTGCGGAGGCGGCGGAATGGTGGCAGAATAGTGGAGGGACCATGGAAAGAACGCAAAGTAGCGAAGAAATGATTAACAGTGTAAAAACCCAACAACTAACTGTGGGTGAATAACAAAGAAAATCACCAACAAACAAGGGAGCGGAACCTTGGAAGTGGGACCGGGTACGGAAATCGCAATTGCAAATCGAATCGGGGGTGAGTCGCAACACACCTTTAACAAGTTCCGATTGTGATTGGGGTCGAAGACGTGATTGAGCGATGACCGTCGATCTGGGGGAGGAATGAACGGCGGGGATGTAATCGGAGGGGCAGCACGATCGGGGGGATCGGGAGGGGACTTGCGATGACCGTCGGATTTGCGGGGAGAATGGACGGTCGGGATTGAATCGAAGCATCGCAATCAGAGACAGGGAGATGGGACTTGCGATTGCGATCGAAGGGGCGGGTGCGATTAACGCTGAGTCGTTGGATCGCGGGAAGGATGAACAGTCGGGATGTAACCGGGGATCGCAATAGGAGGCTGGAGAAGAAGGCTTGCGATCAATCGCATCACAATGACTTGCAATGGACCAATCGGAGGGTGCACACAACATGTTGCGATTGCGATGGGTGGGGGGCTTGCGATTGGCGCTCCGCCGTCGGATCACCGCGGAAGATCAACGGTGTAGAACCCATCACAAGACTTAACGT
Source organism: Pinus albicaulis (assembly GCA_034641835.2). NCBI lineage: Eukaryota > Viridiplantae > Streptophyta > Pinopsida > Pinales > Pinaceae > Pinus > Pinus albicaulis. The sequence goes on along the minus strand of CM076583.1, from coordinate 1,267,385,317 downwards.
GATAAAACAATCGCATCGGGGATTTTCAATATTACACAGGGTTTTGCCTCCCGCCGATCCTTCCGATTGCGATAAGCGCTTGGGACTTAGGCGCTTGGTCCCAGTGCCAGGGCATGTGTGGGAAGTGGTTGAGGGGCCGGAAGGAAAGGGGCTTAGACCCAAAATAAGGTCGAGAAGTGGGTTTTAGCCCATTTTAATGGATTTTAAGGGTTTTAAAGGGAAACGATAAGGGGAAAAATGGGAAATTTAACCCAACAAGGAGTAAGGGAAGGACTTAAGGGGATTTTGGGAGGATTTGGGGGGTAAATGGGGAAATAGAAAGGGGGACAAGGGGGGACAAAAGAGGCTAAATGAGGGTAAAATAAAGGGGAAAGGAGGCTTTTGGGCATTTCTTCACAAACGGAGAGGTTTTATGAGGGAAATCAGCAGAGGGGATTTTATCAAAGGATAAAAGACACATGGAGGCTTCAAGGGGACTGTGTTTTCAGAGGAAATGCATTCCTTGAAGACTCAACAATGATTTAGCCCCCCATTTGCTTGTCAAAAATTTTCATAGGGGGGCTAACACTAGCAATATGCAAACACAACAATGGAGTAGCAGTGACACTCAAATCATAGAAATGTGAGAAAGATCCATAGCCATCTTATTAAGTAATAGCAGTAAAAATGAATACAATATCTTGAGGAAAATGTTACTCAAGATAGGCAACGCTCAGCCTCGAGAGACAAGTACATAAATCATGATAAAACACTGCTACACAAGTGTGCCCAAGCTATGACTACACCGTTTTATAAGAGAAAATGCATGCTAACATATGTCAAATACATGGATATACAAATATATTGCCCATACAACATTGGGAGTGAAGATCTCAGCTCCCAAGGGCTACCTCAAGTCAATCCTGGAAGGATTGGCTATATTATACAAAATCTGCAAAATGCCGGAGTTGCTGGGTAGCAGCTGCAAATTAGAAAATGGAACTGGATGGAGATGGCTGAAGATGATGCCTAATTGAATATGCCTCCTCCAATGTATCTTCCAATGTGAAAGGCTGATCCTATCATTGAAGATATCACCCTCCAAACATATCTACAAATCCCCACAGCAATTGCTCACTAGGAATAACGCAGTCACTGAAGCAAACTGTGCTGTAGGGGAAAGGGAATGATTTGGCCCAATGCCAAGATCTGAAACCTTCCTCACTAGCTTCCCAAAGGAATGGAAACTCTTTCCTCTAAAAATCTGCTCCGGAAATGGTGTTGAGGTCCTCCACTGCAACACCCTACAACACAACGTTATACTTGCGCAGAAATAATGTTGTAGCTGGAGGAGGTCGCTTGGCCTTGAGCTTGAACGTGGAGAATGAAGTACAGGATCCTTCAAGAGGCCTCTCTTGGAAGGAGAAGGATTCCTAAGTAGGAGATCCTTGTGCTAAGCAACACTGTAACTCAGCTAAACAGCTCGAGATTGCACAAAGTCTGAATAGAGCATAAAATCAATAATACATGACATGAGAAACAATGGTTGCCTTGCCATCCTTTTAAACAAGTGAAAGCCCTCTCTCCATGGGTGCCACTCTTTAGGGTTTCCTCCACCAAATAACCCTCTTCCCATTCATATTGCGTTGTCTATCAAAGTGTTTTCCTCCTCTTCTCCCAACACTGTTGACTTGGTCAAACTTGACCTTGTCTTCATGCAAATTCCCCTTTTCACACATAGGGGTGTGAAATCCAGCTCTTATTACTATCCCTTTTCACATTTGAGGGATTTTATTCCCATTTTACTAAGCATGGGCTTCCTTACCCATTTATTTAGTTGTTAGGTGATGAAAACAAAATTTTAATATTCCATTTAGCTATGTGCTAAAATATTCCAAATCCGGAATAGCATAGCAAGCCTAATAAAATAACGCACTCCTGGAAGATTGGTGCACACAAATGATTTTATAGCCCTTGTATCCCTTATATTAGCAGATCTAGAGTCTATATCCAAAAGGGGAGCAAAATCAAATCAAACTAGGTGTGGTAAACAGATCTCCCACCACCTAGTCTAGCTGAAAAATGCCCTGTAGCAAAGTGGTTGAGTTCAAAAGCTAAGAATAATATTCTAGGTCTCTAGAGGCAAACCACCGATAGGATCTCTAGTGAAGGATCCTCCACTGAGCATCTCGAAATGAAGGATCAGTAATATTCCAAATCTGGATTAGCACAGCAAGCCTGCTGGAATAATGCACTGCTGGGAGATTGGTGCACATAAATGAGTTTACAACCCTTGGATCCCTTAGATTATTAGATCTCGAGTCTAGATCCAAAAGGGGAGCAAAAAAAAAATCAAACTAGGTGTGGTAAACAGATCTCCCACCACCTAGTCTAGCTGAAAAACACCTTACAAGAGGGGCTGCAACTATGCACAACAAAATGCTTCAGAAATAATGCATTCTTGGACAGTATGAGCAGGAGGCTATCAAATATGATTAACTTATGAGTATACAGAAGCAAATCAGAATTACAATGAAGCTCTTTCAATATACAGTAGAATATAGGAGACAATAGAGCAATAAATCTTCAGAAAAGAAGGCTACAACACATATATAAATTGCCAAATGGCTTAACAACGTTATTTTGAAGAGTTGTAGCAACTGAATGTTACAACTCATATCTAGGACAAATCTATGGACAAAACATCAAATCCATTTCAGATTTGGAAACTAGACAATCTTATTTACAAGATCTTCTTGGGGTTTTGACCAAATCATGAATAACAAAGAGTAGATCTGAGTTTTAAGTTTCAGATCTGCAAAATTCTTCAGACATTTCTGAAGATGACTTTACATTAAAATAGATCAAATCTAAACAGAACATGGATCGGCAAGCTAATCCATGGATCACCAAAGTGAAAGGCAAAGCCTAGCACCAGAGATCTTTCATCAAAAATGGGATCAAACACCCTGAAGAATCTCTTATGAAAATAACACAGTTCCTCAATGAAAACTGCAATGTAGCTTGAATAACAATGATGGCCTGATGCCAAGATACAAATCTAAAGCTCAAACAGTGGATGCACTCTTCCAGGAGATTAAAAGACACACTCCATGAGAAGATGCTCCAATACAAGCTAGATCTAAGCAGATCTAGAATTCCACTTGCTACAACTTACAAAGGCAAGAAAACCCTCACTAGATCTGCGCTGCAATTGGAAGTAGAGCTTGGACCAAAGCCTGATAGTGGATCAAATCAGAAAAAAATCCTCCAAGAATCCTTAAGGAAAGAGGTGAAATTCCTGCATAGGAACTCCAAGTGCTAAGCAACACAATTCTCCACTAAACAGCAGAGAATAGTATTTGTCTAAACAGACAAGATACTCAGAAATATGATCAATCAACAACCTTCTCTTGCTGCCTTCCCCTTCCTTTTATAAGATGAAAGCCTTTGCAAACCCTAAACCACCTTGATGAGTTAGCTTCTTTCACATGCGGGGCCTCCTTCTAGAATTGCGATGTCCCTTCATGAGGTGCATTGAATCTAGACAGCACTATAGATTTGTTCAAGGTTGACCCAGTCTCATAGCTCAAACCCCTTTCACACCTGCAAGTGTTTTATTTAAATGGCCCTGATTTATCCTTGTTCACATGGGCATTGATTTATTTAGCCTTTTCAGGAGTTTTACATGTCCTCCTTTATTCATTTATTCATGCAATAGAAATTAAAACAAAAATGAATATTCCCCTTAGCTTAGGCTAAGTAGGAATATTACATTCCTCCCCTCCAAAATGTTGCTTGTCCTCAAGCAACTAATAGGGCAGGAGCTATAGTACTTCTCCTCCTCCATTGATGGCACCATCAATGATCAAGTCCTCATGATAATCCAAGTGATCATCAAACCAATACATCAGGAATTGTTTCTCCAAGGTCATCATAAGATGTGCATAGTCCATTTCACCAGGAGTGAAAAACTCAACAGAAATAAACATGGTTGGATAAATGCTCCCTCTAAAACATGTATCATGAGGTACAGGTAGAAGTTCCAAACCATGTGGTACATACAAGCTTCCCTTCCTCTCTCCATACAATCCCATAAAAAATACAACTATATCATCCAAGTATGGAAGCAAGACTACATATATGCAAATAGAAATCTGAGCTTGAGGAGGAGGGTCAAAATCCCACATGTGATGCCAACGCAGTACACCACCTGCCTGCATTAGATCAAGGTGTGGTAAGTGGCATTCCCACCACACATTTGCTGTATGAGTCACCTTAACATGGCTGAAGATGTTAAAGTTTGGTGCCTTTGGAAAGCACCCATCATGAGAAGGAATCTCCCTTTGCACAATAAGGAAGTGGCCAAGTTTAGCATCTCTATTGGCCCACCAACAATCATGAGATCCACATGATCTCTCACTCCCTTTAGGAGTCATAGCCTGCAAAAACATGGCAAAGGAATGTGAAAAATCAGAAAATACAACTTGCTTGGCATGATCAGATCCTTTACCATCATAGTCCTTCATACACATGGAGTTGTGCATGAGCATTTTCCTCCTCTCAAGCAAAGGAAGAACTGGTTGAAATGACTCTTGCAAAGAGTCCATTAGCTGCCCCAATCCTCCATGGCTAATACACTCTTGAAAGTGTTGATGTAATTCCTCTCTCATGCCTTCCCAAACAAAGCTCCTCATGATCAGGGTATAGATCTTTATTGAATGCATATGGCTGAGGAAGAGTTATTCATGTGCCCCTTGTAATATCTTCTGCTTGAGCTTGGAAGCTCTAGCCAATAATACCTTATCATGATAATAGATGACTCCCCCTTGGACTTATAGATGTTCTCATCTCTAGGAATATTAATGGCTCTTTCTCACACCATGTATATCGGAAAAAGACACACACGGAGCAGTATCTGCATTCTGACTCTCATCATTTTCTTGCTTAGAAACTTGGAGTTTTGAATAATTTAGCTACAAGAGCTCTTAGAATTTCTAATAATGATCATTTAGATGAAGAGAAAGCCCATCTCCTTAAAGTTTTCGGATAAAATGGTTACAATAGAAGTCAGGGTTTGAAGGCTTTCATGAATGCAAGCAATGGTCCTAGACGGAATAAGATTAGCAGTGATATTGTTGGTAAAGTTCATTTACATTTTATTCAAGGTACTACTGACAAGATTGCTCGGATTTTAAGGAAGCATAAGATCTCTTCTTCTTTTAAACTGTTAAACACCATTCGGGGCTCCCTTAAATCAGTTAAAGATTAGTTGGACCCTAAAAGTGTGAAAGGTGTTTATTTGTTTCCGTGCTCTTGCGGGACTCCCTACATTGGTGAAACTGGTAGGTCGATTAATAAGAGGTTCCAGGAACATGCTGCAGATATTAGACATGGTAGAACCAAGTCCTCTGCATTAGTTGAGCATGCAAAAAAGACGAAGCATCACATTTGTATGGAGGACGTTAGAATCCTTGCTAGGGTTGACCATTTCCATCACCGAAAATTTAGGGAGGCGATTAAGATTGAGAAGAGGTCCCGCACATTGAACAGGGATGATGGATGGAAAGTGAGTAGTTGTTGGATTCCATCTCTTCATTCCCTGTAAGGATCTTGTTTTCTTTGTTTTTATGATTTGGTCTTTTTATTATTATTCTATTATTTTATTTATTTATTAAAATAAAATACATTAAAATTATTTATTTATTTTTTATTATATATATATATATATATATATTATTATTATTATTATTTTCATAATTTATTTTATTGATTTGTAAATTATTTATTTTTAGTTTATGGCTTTGACTTGATTTCTTTGGTTTTTATTTTACTTTTTATTGTGTCCTTTTATTCTTTAGTTTTATGATTTGGTCTTTTCATTATTATTTTGTTATTTTATTTATTGATTTATAAAAAAAAATATTTATTAAAATAAAATACTAATAATTTATTCTTATATTTGTAATTTTATTTTACTTTATTTTTATTTTAATTTTTGTATTTTAATTCTTGTTTCTAATTCTAATTTTATTCATTCATGTATTTATTTATTATTTATTTTATTTTATTTTATTCTATTTATTTATAATTTATTTATAATTTTTTACGTTGACTTGAATATTTTTTCACTTAATAACCCGTTTTTCTTGTTTCTATGGGGGAGTTAATTTAGTTTTTAGGGTTGATTTTATATGAAGGTGTAATTATATCTTTTTATATTTTTATTTTTTACCGTTTTTAATTTTTTAAAGGTTGGTAGTCATATTTTTGGATTATTTTATAATTTTTCTTATTTTTTATCGTTTTTTAACTTGTAGGGTTTTGACCGTTGCTTCTCTCTTCAGGTTATAAATGTGTATGTCAGATCAACCAGTCCTCATTATCCTGATGATGAACTACAGTTGGTAGTTTGAAATGCGTTGGTTCTAAAAATTCTGTATGTGATTTCCCTGAAGATTTATAATTATAATAGACCTCTTCTTGCTGCATGTCATCTAGTATCATACCTGTGTGGAGATCTTTGGAATACTCTACAAGAAGTTGAGATTTCCAATACAGATCCACATTGCTCAACAATGACAACGCTGCTGATACATCCATGGGAGTGCTTGTCATGTTGCTGATCTCCTTTTTGACATTTCTCATGCCAAATTTGTGTGTTGGAAGGCTGATCCTCCCATTCTTCTCCTCCCATAGCGCAGATTCAAAAAAGAGAGAGGGCGATAGTGATGCAGGAATAAGATCCCCCTCATTCTTGAGCTATCCCAAACCCTCTAGCACTGTAACTTGGTCTCTCATTGCTCCAATCCCTCCTGGATCTAGATTTGGAGTAGTACTTTGTGAGGCCTCCCCCACAAGATCTGAATCTGGTGGCACCCTAGGTGGCTTGCCACTAGATAGGAATTTCCCTTGCAGCATCCTCATGAACATAAGAGAAGGGACTATAAGATCCCTGCTTCCAATGCGCAAATCCATCTATGTTGTTTGTGTGGAAGTACTTGGTGAAGGATAAGTGTTGATAACTTGAATCATTTGTGGTTTCCCACTCTTAAAGTCCACCCACTCCATCTGCAAAGCTTTCCAATCAGTGGTCACCTTCCCCAAAGTAATCAACCATTGGACACCCAGAATGATATTGGTGTCTGGTATGTCAACTACAAAAAGTTGATCCACCAGAGTGTAGGATCCCATAGTAACTGAGAGTGAGGGAACATATTGCATAAATTGCATGGTTCTATATCATGGGACCAAAATAGAAAATCCCTCAAAAGTATCAGTGGGGATTTCTCTCCTTTGCACAAGCTGAGCATCAATAAAGTTGTGAGTTGCCCCACTGTCAATCAACACAGATACCCTCTAATTCATGACTGAACCTTGTACTCTTAGGGTCAAGTACGTAGACACTCCTCTCAAAGATGAAAGAGTCCCACTTGTGGGAGCAAAGGCTCCATCCCCATCTCCGGATGGTGTTGGATCTTCCTCATAATTATCAGCGTTGTGACCCCTCCTAGGTCCATCATCTCCATCTTCCTCCTCAAAATCTGAGAAGACTTCTATGTAGTGTGCTTTCCCAGCAGCACATCTATGTCCTAGTGCCCATGAATCTTGGGAGGTGAAACACAATCTCTTCTTTCTCAACTCCCTCCTGAGTTCAATATCAAGAGGCTTCTTCAAAGAGCTCTCCTTGGAAGGAGCAACTTTTCCTTCCTTCCCCTTGGAAAAGTGAGGGGCCTTGCTCTGGAAAGTTGCCTTTGCTTTTGGCAAGGCATCTTGGAGGTCTCTAGCCCTCTCAATGGCATCATGCAAAGTGATGGGCTTGGTATATTTAACCAACCCATGCAAAGGTTCCTCCAGGCCATCGATGAACATGTAAACCCTCCTTTCTACAGATAGATCAGGAACCAAGACCAATAATCTTAGAAACTCAGAGATATAAGTTTCTGCATCCCCTGATTGCTTCAGCTTTACAAGGCTTATGAAGGGTGCTTTAGGATCCTTCCTGTCAAACCTCTCCACCAGTCTTCTAGTAAACTCAGAATAGGTAGTCACATTGATATGTCCCAATGTACACAACCCATGGAACCACAAAAAGTGTGCCTCACCTTCAAAGTGCAGTGCTGCAATCTTGATGGCTTCAATCTTAGGGACTTTGTTCAACTGAAAGTAAATATCCAGCTTTTCTACCCATGCCTTGGCAGAACTGTAGGATGATCCATCAAACTTGGGCAAAAATAATCTGCCCATAGAGTGGTGTCTATCCTGGTTATGAAAGAACCCACCATCTCTATACTGCTGCCTTGGTCTTCTTCTGTCCTTGAGGTGAAAAAAATCTTGCAAACTTAAGTGGTCTCTGAATCTCTGATTCTGAGATTCATATTCCTCAAAGTAATCTTCAAGGGAATCTTGCTCTTGTGGTCATTTATTCTCCACAGCCAAGAAGGTAGGCATAGTGGAGCGTTGTGGAGCTTCTGGAACTTGTGGTTGGTTCATTGGTTGACCAGTCCAATGATGAGACATGCCAAAGCTTTTCCCAGGATGAAATCTCCCAGGATATTCCCTCATTCTTTCCATCCTCATATCCTTGATCTCTCTAGCAAGATATTGCATGGCCACCAAAATATTTCTTTCAAGCTCTTCTCCTTCTTTATCATTTGTAGTTTCAGGGGCTTTACCCTTGTCTTGCTCATCAGTAGTGTAATCAAAATTCTTGTGACTTCTATTCTGATACCTCTTCTCCCTCTCAGTAAGAGATTCATCGTCTTTTGACTGCAACATGGTTGTGGTGCTCTAAGGAAAGCACAGGTTGTTCCAAGAAAGGAGCTTTGATACCACTGTAATATTCCAAATCTGGATTAGCACAACAAGTCTGCTGAAATAACGCACTCCTGGGATATTAATGCACAGAAATGTGTTTATAGCCCTTGAATCCCTTATATCAGTAGATCTAGATTATATATCCAAAAGGGGAGCAAAAACAAATCAAACTAGGTGTGGTAAACAGATCTCCCACCACCTAGTCTAGCTGAAAAACACCCTACAAGAGGGGCTACAGCTATGCACAACAAACTACTTCAGAAATAATGCAGTCTTGGAAAGTATGAGTAGGAGGCCATCAAATATGATTAAATTATGAGTATATAGTAGCAAATCATAATTACAATGAAGCTCTTTCAATATACCGTAGAATACAGGAGACAATAGAGCAAGAAATCTTCAGAAAAGAAGCCTGCAACACATATATAAACTGTCAAATGGCTTAACGGTGTTATTTTGAGGAGCTATAGTAGCTGAATATTACAACTCAGATCTAGGACAGATCCGTGGACAAAACATCAAATCCATTTCAGATCTGGAAACTAGACAATCTTATTTACACAATCCCCTTGGGGTTTTGACCAAATCATGCATAACAAAGAGTAGATCTGAGTTTTAAGTTTCAGATCTGCAAAATTCTTCAGAAATTTCTAAATATGACTTTACATTAAAATAGATCAGATCTAAACATAACATGGATCAACAAGCTAATCCATGGATCACCAAAGTGAAAGGCAAGGCCCAGCACCGAATATCTCTCCAGTGGTATTTGTAATATTCCAAGTCCTACAGCAATAAATCCTCCAGTGAGCATCAAGGGTGGTTGTGGCTTTATCAACAGCAGAGGAAGAGTAAGTGGTAGCTACAGTAGCAACATGTCACGCAGTATGGATAAGGAGAATGTTGAGAAGTTTGTGTCATGAACAGGTAAAAGGCACAATAGTTTATTCTAATAATAGCTCAGCTATAGCTTTATCCAAGAATTTAATGTTTCATAAGAGAACGAAACACATTGATGCAAACTATCACTACATCAGAGAGTTAGTGACCAATGGAGAAATAGTTCTGAAGTATTGCAAAACAAAAGAGCAGTTTGCTGATATATTAACAAAACCATTGGGGTAGAAGAGTTTTAATTATTTAAGAAAATGTCTGGGTATGCAAGAGAACATCAGTTGTAATTAAGGGGGAGTGTTGGAAATTAATTCCAACTGCTGCAGGCAGAGCAAAAGGACGACGAAGTTAAACTCTGATGGGAACACTGAAGGACAAAAGGAGGAAGCAGATTTTTGTTCTGATTTACACTCCACTACAAAATAAATTTCATGTTTAATATGCATACAACCCAGCTCTCAACCTGCCACTCTTATTCGCAATACCTACCGAAATAAACTCTCCACCAAACAAAATTCCAGCGACATCCATTATGAGCTATGAGCATGTAACTTGAACCACTGGAGGAGGTGATGACATCACTCCTTCGGACCAATCAAAGGAATTCCGTGGGGAAAATAAATCAGCGAGAAGGCTTCTACGCACTCCGCCAAAACTAAACTTTGGTTAATTTTTTTTTTATTTTCCGTGCGACATGTTTTATGTTTTCATAAATTAGGATATATGATTTATAATATATATTTACAATATATATATTTACAATATATATAAGCATTGTGGTAGTGTGTGCATGTTGTGTGAAGTGCATTGACCATGTATGCAATCACTACTACATAAAGGGGGGATTTAAGACAATATTTAAGACAATTTTTGGGTAAATTGTCTTAATTTGAGACAAAAGAAAACTTGTGTATTGTCTTTAAGCGGGTGTCTCAAATTAAATCGTCTTAAAATTAAATCGACTTAAAATATTGTCTCTATAAAGACAATATATAACACAATAATTTTTGTCTCTCCAGAGACAATAGTTGCACTACAACACAAAGGGGGGTTTTAAGACAATTTCTAGGTAAATTGTCTTAACTTGAGACGATTTCATTTTTGTCTCTCCAAAGACAATAGTTGGAATTAAAGACAATAGACATATTGTCGTTATGGAGACAATGTCTTTAATCTTATCTATTGTCTCTGCAGAGACAATATAAAACAATGAATCCAGAAAAAAATCTCACCATTAAAATAAATCAATATAAAAAATTTAATTAAAAAAATCAACAATATCATTGAATAATTCATGTTAGGGTACAGTGGAATCGAACCACCAACCTCATGCATGGTAGGTGCTCTTCCAATGAGCTAGCACCCTTTAAAGAATTATGTGAGGAGTTATAAGTCATGACAAGTATAGAACCAGGAGGCAAAGAACCTGTCGTCAATAAGAGCTCCAACATCTTTACATCCACATAAGATTTCCCTGTTTATTCCATGGCTAGGCACACATATGCAGAAAAAAAAATAGGTCTAGAAAACTCAATAAAGATTGTCAATTTTTGCAGTTGTTATTCACCCAATTAGGCAATTTCAATATGGGTATAATAGAATAGTGATCATAAGAGATATACAATTCTTCTAGGAGAACTTATGACTCTTGGATCAGCATGCACAGAGCACAGAAAATCGGAAATACTTCAAAATGACAACCTAACATCAATATTGGGTAACCAAGTCACCCTAAACTAGTAGAACTAAAGATAAAACATGTAAGCAAACAATAGTTAGGCATATAAAATTGGAAATTAAAAAGGCAAAACCAATAAATACACAAATGAAGAGTTAAATATGCAAGTGACCGTTAAAGTGACAAACTTACTCCTGCTTAAATGAATACACATCTAGATCTTATCATGGTTTATCTTTGGATTTTAATAGTTTGCATATGGACAAGAAGAAAAAGGTTGATAACACCTTCCATAAAATAAGTTCGAATTTGTCTAGGGCCTAAAATATTAGGGCTGATGTGCAGATCAATTATACCACTTAAAAATGAATTTCCGAGGCAATTAACAGTTTTCTGCATCTATCAAAAATATCTCCAATTGTAAATGAAAACTGATAGGTTTCTCAGTTTTGAGCTCAGCGTTTTATTAGAAGGAAATGTAGGAATGCCTTACACTTGCCATAAGCTAAGTGCACAAGTTTGACAAAGCATAATACCTAAGCATTCAAGTACTGAAATGGAAGGAATAAAGGAAGCTCAGTGATCTCTAAATGTTTCAAAATCATAACCACAAAAGAAGCATCAACCTGTATATTTCATTTCTACTCCAACCATTTCCCATCTCAAATAAAAAATGTGAGATGCCATCTATTACTTTTATCATAATTTTGTCAAACCACATCAAAAGAGCAGGCCAACAGATCAGAGGATAACATTGTATTTGTCTTGTAATCAGGAAACATAACAAGTCAGCTCACTTTACTCCCCAACAATAAGACCACACTGTGTGCAGTATGTCTGGTTGAAAGATTATCTCAAATTACAAATGCATGATATCAGTAGTTAGGCATAACAATAGGTCATGCTGCAGAGTCATGTTAATGGGAAAAGGGATATATAATAAAAAGCTTTGCCAAAATGTGATACTTTTAACTGAATTCTCTCCAAGTTATTTGCTTGCGACAACAAAAAGGCTTATTCTTTATACGCTAACAAAATAATTTAATTGGAAACCCACCCATTTCTATGGTTGTAGTTCTCTTTTGCTTCCTCTACAAAACAATCAGATTCTTGGATCACATTCAGTTCTTCATATTTGGATAGAAGGAATGATTATAAAGGTCAAACATATGAGTTGGATTTAAATTTGAAAATCCTGCATACATTTCAAGGATGCTTCTTTGTACCAAAATATAATACAAAATTGTCTGTGTTGATGATTGTGCTACCATCTGAAGCAAGTGGAACTTTCCAATTCAGTTTCATTTCCTTTCATTCTGCACCCAATCATTTTAGTTTCTTCTCCTCTACCAACTTACAGTTAATTTCTATATTACATATTTTGAGTTTTTTACAATTCACTGATCGATTTTGTTTCCCTGCATTTAATTTCTCCATAGGGAAATAAAAAATGAACAGAGTAAATACAACATCGTACAGCAAAAAATGACAAGATAGATATCGAGTATGTGTAAATGCTGATTACCAGTACATCTTTTGTACCGCATTGGATAGAGAAAAAAAGATTGAATACTGTATGGCATGGTAGAATTAACAATGCCCAGTTGAGCTAGAAAAAGGACTAACCATGAAGACTTAGTCAACCTGTCATTATTTATAAAACACTGATGGGTCTCTGCACAAAAAGGGAAATAGTTCAATTAACGCTCATATATAATTATATGGGAACTATAGCACGCACCTCAATGCAATTCAACGGTTCAAACCCAGTGTGAGTGACTTTTCCCGTGACTAAAACTGCCTTGACTATGTAGACAATTGTTGTTTCCCAATACTATGGCCTTTGATGTGCATCATATTTCATTATTGCGAAGGCAAGGTAAATTATTACGGAATAGGTATTAACTCAACAATCAATTTTTTTAATAGACAATCTTATTTTGATGAATTTCTCTGCATCCTTTTACTTGTAAGTTCAGCCATTACAAGACACAGATGGTCAGTCATGCACCTCAGAATTGCCTTGCCTTCTTAAATCTATTCTTTTCCTCAGCCACTGATTTAGAGATTTCTTTGATATCCGCAGCCTCTCAATGGTTGGAGGCTTTTGTAGAGCAATTGCAGGGATTTCAAATCCTGCCAATTTTTCTGTCCTCTTCATGAGTTTAAATCCTATCACTAGCTATTTGATGATCATTGGTATGGTTTGGTAGTCCATCTTTGACAATTATGTGTCTTCTAGGTACAAGGTCGTTTTGATTACCATAGATAACTGGAAGGCCCAACTCATTTTAAAGGACTTCAACAATAGCATCAGATAGTGCATTCTGTTTGTCAATATATTTCGCAGTGCCAGTAAAGATTACCATCTCATCTTTAATTGGGTATTCTGCACTTTAAAATACACTAAAATCAGTTTGTCATTTTAACATACAAATCTAAAATATATTAAAAATGAGTATAAAAAAGGAGATGGTATGCACTAAGTCACTAACAAGAATATGCCATAAGAGGATGCGATTAAATGCAACAGTTGACAAAACCATCCGAATACTATATGCCTATTGCTATATGGATGTCAAATATCTCATACTGAGTGAAGTCGTCTTGCATAGCCTCAGGTTTTGTTGAGTAGTATAGTGAAAGTAAGCAGCTGCCATTAAAATTTCATCCATAGGACTTCCAGTTTTTTGTTCTGTGCAATGGATAAGAAACGCTTGTTATCTATAATCACTAACAGTAACAACTTATTGTTTTTGAGTTAGTATTTTCCAAATCATTTTGGCATGGGCAATGGAAAACACCTGATATAGATGGGATATTATTATATATAGAGAGAGAGATGTGGGGCCATTTCTCATACTGTTCATTGATTCTGTGAATAATTTGACCCTTTGGTTCCACTGAATAGTGATTTTGAACCAAGATAAAAAGAAAAGATATGAAATATTTTTTTCCTTGATGACCGCCGCCACCGGGCCCAAGATCAACACTTGCCACTTTGTTCAGGGCTGTGCCGACAAGAATTGCGCTTGCGCACAAAGATTCAATGATCGGATCCACGATAGACCGCAGGTGGACTTTGTCTATTTCTAATTGCCAAGAGGAAGAAGAGATTGCAGAAAATATTAGCCCCGTTGAAAAAGCCCTAATGAATGGAATAATGAAATTCAGTATCCATGGGAACATTGCCTCTACAAATGGCAGCCCTACAAGGCATCATCATCATAACTTTTCCTCATCAGATGGGCGGATGGAAGATTGCAGTCTCAAGGGTGCGAGAATTCCCCTCCCATAGGAGATTCTACAGCTGATCCTGAAGATCTTGGACCACTGATTTTTGGCTCCTATTGATCCACAGGAATGTATGATGGCGCTTCGTTAGCGGCATAGGCACTCTTCGCCAATCTTGCATGATCTAATTCCTGAAAAAATTCTAGCCACCAGGGGTCTCATGAGGTTAGACATATCTGTCCAGGCGACTGCGATCACAACTGTCGCTGCCAATGCTACAAGAAAATTCGATCCACCGACCAAGCACAGGAAGCCCGAGGTCTTCCTGGCATCTACATGAGTGTTCTCTATGCTTGAATATAGCAGGGTGAAAATTAAAAAATTGAGATGAAGCATGGGATTGGGAGTTGTGTGTTTTGATTAAAGCTATTGCCATCTCTTGCATGGAGTATTGACTTGCAAGTATTTCCTGGTATGTGGATGAGGATAGTCCCAGGGGTAGCAGAGTATGGGGTATGTGATGTTACTAGATAGTAAAATCAAAATTGCAACAGTGAAGTAGTGATGTTGTTGTAGATGTTGAGCTTATGTGTGTCACATAAGGCTTAGATCTAGACAATTATGGTCTCCCCATTTTCTCTCCTACATGTGTCAACGATTGGTAAATGGTGGATGATGCCTAGATTCATTGCCATGTGTGTCATGGTAAATGACAGTATGAAGAGATTCACTAGTTGTGATACCAGCTGTATGAGAATAGTTTGGCGTGTCCAAGCTGATAGCTTGCTTGGTGTGTCCGTGCTGAAATGGATAGTTCATTTCAATAAAAGGTTTTGGGTCAGACAGGTCATTATCAGAGTCTAGCAATTAAAAAAAAGCTTAGTAAAGAAAATAATTTCAATAGAATTTGTCTTCAACGTTAGAGAGAAGAACCAGTTGGCCATTTCTTGTGGAGGTGTCCAATTTCCAAGACGTTTTGGTTACAAGCGAAATTCAGCTTCCTGTTCACCACCCCGCCCCCCAGCTTGGAGAGAAGTTGGAGAGGTCTCTTCTTGAGAAATACCCGGATGATCAAGGATTACTAAAGACTTTTATGGCATACAATATGGTTGTCTGCTATTGCTCCTCTTTGGAATAGAAGGCGTACAAAAAATTTTCAAGGAGATAATTCACAGCTACATCTATAGGATATTTAGAGGATTCAAAAGTGATCTAGCAGTTCATGTCAAAGCTAAATTCAATATTTCATAGAAGGATGTAGACTCCTTTCCCCTTGGGCCATAGGTTCATATGAGCCTTCTTAGTTTGCATAGGGAGAGGATCTTCAAGTAACTTGTATGTCTTCCTATTGTAGCTCTAAATGCACATCTTAAGTAACATAAGTTGCAATTAAAGACTTAAAAAACTAATTTCAATGGAAGCTTTTCAATCGTTTTCATCGTTCATGGGTCTTGAATAGAGGGGATCGGGTGCTTTGTTAAGATGTTAAGGCACTTCTAAATGTTAAGTTACCAATTTAATTCCATGTCTTATTCGGGTGTTATTCTTGGCCATAACCATGATGTAACCTCACCATGCCGAACTAAAAAAAATAGATAAACCTTTCAATCGAGTAGCCAAGGGTAACCCATGTAGACCAAGGTTGCGAAATAATAAGGAAACGTCCAGGACGCATTCTTATTGTCTTTTTCGATTAGGTTGGAAGTTTCCTCTAAAAATCAGCTGAGTTTATATCTTTAGTTCAATGAGTATCTTTGCCTACTCAACTAGGTATATAGGCAATCTCAGCATAAAGATATTAGAAATCCATTATTAGCCATGGGAAGAGAGGTAATTGAAGAGGATATAGAAAAGTTTCCCTTCCTCATTTGAAAACTTCATAGAAATGCTTAAAATCACTAATGAAACCACTGACACAAATTTTGAGGTCTCGACAGGTCAAAAGGAAAGATGGAAAAGCAATTTGAAAACAAAAGTAGCACTTTTGAAAATGTTTTGCAGTGAACTACAAAGGTACGAAGTACAGAGGTAAACAAGGCAGGAACAGGCAAGTAACAATGAAAGAGTCTTTACCATTTTAGATTTAAGTAAAGATAAGAACTTGAAGTGCTACTACTGTGGAAAAATAGGAAATATGAATGTTGTGTGCAGGAAAAGAATCTATAATTTAAAGGATGAAAAAATTTAACAAAAGCATGCAAACATTGTGGAAAAAGAGGAAAAAGAATTGTGTTATTTGTTTCTTCTCAGACACGAGGCAAGTCAAGTGATTGGTATTTTGATTCTGCTACATCCAACCATGTAACTAATAGAACTTACTGATTTGTTGAATTTGATAACTACAAGTCGAGGTCATATTCAGTGATTCTATGCAATGAAAGAGCACATTATGTGGATGGTATAGGCAATATGCAAATTGAATCGGAGTTAAAAATTCCATGTTTAAGAATGCCTTTTATGTTCTTTATGAGCTTGAAAATGAATCTTCTTTCACTTTTTCTTGTACTCACATAAATGACTTTTTCAAAAAGTAATGCTATGACATTTCATATGCTCTCTCTCATTTTTCTAGTGTTAACTTTTTGCAATTGTTGTATGCAATTTACTAACAATGATGAAGTCAGTGGTTGAGCATCTTGGACACAGGATTGTGTTTGTTGATATATGTTATCCTATGATGCGAAGAGGGCGGTCAATGGCTCCGCAATATCCTGTAGAGAGAAATATTTGCTGCTAATCGCATAGTAAGATGACACTGGGAAGATTAAGTGATCTTCAGTCTCAACAATGAATAAAGCCTACATGTCTATTCCTTTTGAGGGATATGGTGCTCAATTTCCTGTTCCTTTTGAGGGATATTGTGCTCAATTTCGACTCTCAAATATGTCAACATACCCTCCAATTTCCATGGGACTCCAAGTTAATGTAATCAATGATGCTAGTATACTCTAGAATGGACAATAACACCATTAGAAAGATGGGCTTGTTTTTCGGTTTTGTAACAGCCCAGAGGACATTGATAATATGCCTTTGGTGTATGGTATAGTTGTCTTGGCCCATCCTTTTCTTTTATAGAGCTGACGATCGGGATTCTTGTATACTTGTGCTTTACATCAACACTAATTTTTCTTGTTTGATGGAAAAAAAGCTATTTTCAGTCCAACCAATAGAAATATACAGAAATGTATCTCCCATATTGCTGCTCTACATGTAAATAGCAGATCTGTTCAAAAAATTGACTTTAACATTTTCTATTCCAATAATTTTTCTAAGGTCAATGAGAGGACTGTAATGTTAAAAGGAATTTCCACACTACAAAATAGTAAATACAGTAGATACTGCAAAATACAGGAACCACTAAAGTTCAGAGTTTGTATAAAAGCTATAATAATTTAAAATCAGTTTGGCAGAAGGGCCTCTACTGAGTCAAAGTACTCATACAAGTATACTGAAAACATAGTTTTATTTATCATTCTAGATCATCAAAAAATATGTTTCCACTCAAACGTTAAGTTCTCATTTTAATCGCCTTGACATATTCAATGAGGAAATAAAATAGAGTGAAAGTATATAAATGGACATATAGCACCCCTACATATAAGGCATTTCCATACTATATCGGACGACTAAATCATTCCCAACATTTTGATGCTTATTGATTATTTCTAATGAAGGGCTATGGAGGAAGATCTGTGTTTATGAGAGTGTGAAAGTAGTTGTTCTGTAAAGGAGATGTTAAAATTAATAAAAAAAAAAAGGAAAAAAAACATAAGCAATGGGTTAGGATCTTGCCTCAAGAACTTCAAGATTAGGGTAGAGCCCTGCCAACTGACAGTGATTTTCTGTGCTAAAAAATGTGTACTGCAGATCCAATCTCTTAACGACAGAAGCTCTTGGGAATATAGCAGGCATCTTATCCTCCATCATGAAGTTTAGTCGTAGCAATGAGGTCAACTTTGGACGAAATGTAATCATCTAGGACATATTGGTATCTTTCGCATGCCGTTCACTGGTGTTAAATGTCCCACCACCAAACTCCTCCAATGAAGTAGCCTTTTTCAAAACACCTCTCATCTCTAGTATATCATAGTCTCCAACCTTTAAGGATGTTAATGAGGGGAAGTTTGTTACTATTAGCTCAAGATCACTGGTATTGATCATTTCTAATGTTGTCATGTAGAAGTTCAACACTTCCAAAGAAGAATTGTTAAGAGCAAGCTCATGTAGCCAGTCCCCACTTTCCTCTTCAATTTGACTCTCGTCCAGCATTAAGGTCTTAAGAGACCTACAAATAAAATACAGTGTTGATTAAAATTTCATTTGAGAACTTTGATAAGAAAGAACAGGAAAATACTCTATAAATTCTCAAAGCATGTAGTCAAGTGAAATTTCAAGGAAAATGACTTTAAAGGGCTCCTTCTTGGTCGTTGTTTAGTCTAGTGAAAGTAATACTTAAGTGGTTCACAATTGTAAACATTTAAAACGCATCACAGTTTCAAAGCTATTTGCAAATTTGAAAAGTATACTATTTATGATCCTGTGCATAGTTGATCAATTCCTTATCTTAGAGATACCCTTCTAGGCTTTCCATTTTGCATATTCCAGTCAGTCACTTTGAGTTGTATTTTATGTTTAGATCAAGTACTATATTTTGGGCCCTGGCATTAAAAGAGAAAGTAGTTGGTACAAATTTTCATGCAGGTCCCTTTATGGCACTCATGCCCCTTATTGATGAAGATAAGGGGAAGATTAGGGCTCTGCACTTGTCCTTGGCTACTGGCTCTGGCACTTCTTGACATCAGCTCCTCTCAATCATCTTCAGCATTCACTTCCTTCTCCTTATAGTACTCAAGTATCTTTGCATCATGTTGTGTGCCCACACTTTATTTATTATGCCTTATTAGCCTTGTTAGCTAAATGTTTAGCCGGTAGTTATCTGGTTAGATTTTCTGATTTTAGCATCAGTATAGGAGTTGCTTTTGCACTCCTGCATTGTAATTTAAGCTTCTGGCTGTACTTTCTAGTTTCATTGACTTACTTTTATAATCATTGGTTATACATTAATAAAATTATCTTATTTTAACTCATACTACTGGAACTCAAGTTTTAACTGTTCATTAGTTGCAGCTAGAGAAATGATTAAGTTAGTTTAGATTAAGACTTCGTATTCGGAACTTTGTTAAATTTATAACTATAAACCAGGCAGATAAACTCACAAGTTATACCAGTAATAAATTTTGTACGAGATAAAACAAGAAACTAATCAGCATATTGTGGACCAGTGGGTATGTTATACCAGTAATAAATTTTTTAAGAGATAAAACAAGTAACAGATCAGCATATTGTGGATCAGTGGTATCTTTCAGTCAATGTTTTTAATTAAAAATTACCAGTTTGATGGATAATTATGAGTTGATATCTCTTCATATATTAATAATTTTAAATTCATTAGTATAGATTAATATTAATTTTAGATCTATTAACATAGATTCTTTTTTTTTCAGAGGAAAAAAAACACTGATATATTATATATGCCAGTACATTTTACATCAATTTCGTTCTCAGCTGTGCAACATCGAGAAACATCATGACATCTATGCCAAAAAACAAACCGGATCACATTCTAAGTAAGAAAGAGGGTCATAGTAGCTTGGCATCCATATTACATCAATTTTGTTCTCAGCTGTGCTACAGCGAGAAGCATCATGACATCATTTCCAGAAAGCAAACCGGATCACATTCTAAGTAAGAAAGAGGATCACAGTAGCTTGGCATCGCAAATTTCAGAGTGCATAAACCATTCATTACATATATGTCTGCAGAGTGAGAGTAGTCTCCACCCCCGTATCATTCAAAAGCAGAGCCGAATCATTATAAAAGGACAGTTTAATAGTAAACAATAATACCTGTAAAAACCTTGATCGAGAAGTCAGGCTCGCTTGATATATAAGATTAGTTTTAGGCAGGCTCGCTTGATATTACAACATCTATTTTAAACTAAACTAGATAAATACTTTGGTACGAAAGAATAAAAAACATTAAAAACAAAATACAAACTCCATGTGTATTTGACCAGTTCTCTTTTGGACCAAGAACCCTCAGGAAAGGGATTATCATCTCTCACGTCATTACGGACAGGAGCATGACATCTGGCCCCTGCCAAATGCACTAGGAATGATTGAAATTTCTTGGAATAGTTTTACAGGGAAGTGTCACAGAGTAAAGAAATGGTAGGGCCTGGTTACCATGTCTGACACCCAAACACAGAACTGGGTAAACATAAAACTAGAGCCCTGCAACTGGATGAGCATGTCCTTTGGGGGCAAGTCCATTTTCCGGTTTCATATTTTAGATATAAATTATCTCATGTGCTCTAATATATGCAACTTCACCAAACTTGCGAAGCACTAAACATGGGACTCAAATAAGGATGCTAAAAAGCCAAAACCACCATTAAAACACACATAAAATCATCAATGCCAGGCACTATACTAAGCAAACAATGCATTTATCCCTGACCTACTTTCCAACTAAATAGATAAAGCTGAGAGAACGTTTATTTATACAGATATCTCATCACTTGTCTGTCCTTGGCCATAATGAAAATTATTCTTCAAAGATATTTTTCTTTCCATAATTTGAAATAAAATAAAAAAATTCTAACAGAAACTCCCCTTTTTTTTTTCAGTTGGAGTGGGGTCAATCACATGGGACATGTCATTCTGGGGATTCTTAGGTAGAGCCATACAGAATTCACTATGAACTAAACCTTGGTCAGTTGTGATAAACTTCCATAGATCTACGGCTGGACCACATCCCAACCAACAAATCAAAATGGAAGTGGGCTTGGTTCCTATAATGTGCACATGGTCATGGCCTCCTAGTGCCATAGATTCAATTTTAAAACCCATAAAATTTAATCTCACACACAAAAATCTATCTTCCTACCAATATTAGAGGAAATAATTGTGTGCCCCACTGGAGCTTGCACCTTGCCACTCCAGAGGACTTGAGTGGACTACCATCCCAAGGAGAAGAGGATGAGTATTGAAACTGGGTCTTGGTGCTGCAGTAAGCACTCCATTACTTACTGCGGGGTGTTTTACATGCTACAATTGCAGTGATATTAAGAGAAGGCAAGATGACAGGGATTAGATTTTCTAGATCTAAATACCCAATTTAGATGTCTACGATTAAGGCAAGATGTTGAATAGCTTAACCAGTAACAAGACAACTATTGCACCCTATTGCTAGTAGCAGGTCAACTGCTGCATTTATCCCGACCTACTTTCCAACTCTTTTCATAAAACCAAGAGAAAAAATTTATTTATATAGATATCTCAGGACTGGTCTGTCCTTGGCCATAACAGCACTTGTTCTTCAATAGATACTCTATTTTCCATTGTTCAAATTTAAAACCGATTTTTTTCCTAATAGTGACACCCCATTTCTTGGACTGGAGTATAGAAACTAGGTTTTAGTGCTGCAGGAAGCTCTCTATTACTTTCAGAGGCGAGGTTTACATATTATAATTACATACCATGATAACTTAGAAGTCAAGATCACAGGTATTAAGTTTTCTAGATCTAAATACCGAATTTCGATGCCTAAACTTAAATAAGGTGCCAAAAAGCTTAAGCTTAGCTAGTAGTAGATCAACTGTTGTAGCGCAAACTTATTGAGATTCAGAAATATAACCCTCAGCTAAAACCATGTAACCAACAAATAACTTAGCTTAACTTTGCAAGTCGACTATTGCACAAACCTATTGGGCTTCAGAGGCATGTACTCCTCTTTAACGGTTAACCAAATCCCTGTAACCAACAAATAACTTAGCTTAGTTTTGCAATTCAAATGTTGCACAAACTTATTGAGCTTTAGACATATATACTCTCTGACAAACATGTGGCCTGTAGAGCCCAACTCATAGGTTTTTGCTATTCATCTCACTGGAGTATTGAAACTGGGTTTTGGCATTGCAGTAAGCGCTCCATTGCTTACTGTGGGGGTTTTACATATTACAATTACATTGATACTGTGAGAAATTAGAAGGAAAGATGACAGGGATTTGGTTTGCCAATCTAAATACCCAATTTAGATGCCTAGAACTAAAGCAAGCTCCTGAATGGCTTAGCTAGTAGAAGGTCAATTGTGGCAATACAAACTTATTGGTGTTCAGAGGTATACACTCCTCTTCAACCAAACCCATGTAACCAACGAATAACTTATAACTTAGCTTTGTCGGTCAACCATTGCACCGACTTAGAGGGCTTCAGAGTCATCTTCTCCTCTTCAGTCGTATAATCAACGAATAGCTTAGTTTTCTAAATCTACCTACCCAATTTAGTTGCCTACATGTAAAGCCAGTAGCTAAATAGCTTATAGATGGTAGCAGGTCAACTGTTGCAGAACAAACTTATTTGGCTTTAGAGACAAGTACTCCTCTCTGGCCAAACCCATGTAAGTTTGTAACCAACGAATAGCTTAGCTTAGCTTTGCAGGTCAACTATTGCAGCACAAACTTATTGTAGGTCAAATATCACAGCACAAACTTATTAAGCTTGAGAGGCATATGCTCCTCTTCAATCAAACCCATGTAAACAGCGAATAGCTTAGTTTTGTAGATCTAAACACTCAATTAAGATGCGATTAAAGCAAGCTACTAAATAGCTTATAGCTAGTAGCAGGTCAACTGTTGCAACACAAACTTATTATGCTTCAGATATACATACTCCTCTTTCGTTATACCGATCTAACAAACCAATAACTTAGCTTAAAAGCTTTGCAGGTCAACTGTTGCAGCACAAAATTATTGGGTTTCAGAGATATATAATCCTCTTCAGTAAAACCCATGTAATCAGTGAATATATTAGTTTTCTAAATCTAAATACCCAATTTAGATGCATACAATTAAAGCAAGCTGCTGAAAAACTTAAAATTAGTAGCAGGTCAACTATTGCAGCACAAACTTATTGGGCTTCAGATATATGTACTCCTCTTCACTGAAACCCTTGTAAACAATGAAAAGCTTAGCTTAGCATTGTTGTCAATTGTTGTAGGACTAACATATTGGGCTTCAGATTTATATATATTCTCTAGCTTAACCAACTAAACATCTGGCCACTAGAGCCCAACTAATGGACTTCTGTTGTTCACCAAGGGAAAGTGACTGGGAAAGTGTCCAGATCACTTATAACCAAAATCCAGAGCAGGTCAACTGCAATAATTGAAAATCCCTGACACAGAATTGCATTCAAGCATGAGCTTCGAAATGTAAAAATTCAGCACCCACATACCTGCAACCATGAGCCACTTCCTCAAGCCCCCTCGTAGAGAACCCATAGCACTTCTCGAGTTTGAGCTCCTGCAACATGTGACCTCGGCCCCTGATGAGAGTGGCAAGATCATCATCAGTAACAATCATTCTGCGTAGATGGAGCGCCTTGAGGCAGAGACAGGTGAAGGAGATCTGGTCTATCCAGGGCTTGGCATAACCCCCCCAATCGTCAGGGAGCAGATTATACATGGCCGCCCTGGGTTTCCCCTTCACCATAAGGGACTTCGGGCTGGTAAACCTGCGGGTGAGGTCGCTGGCGTGTATCGAGTAGCAAAAAGCCATGGTCACATGCTTTCTTGTGAAGGCATCCACATTGTACCACTTCTTGCATACCAGAGAGACTGAGCCATGGTCTCTCGGATCCTCCAGGTGACCCATAACGCACTCCAGGGCCTCGTCCGATATGCATCCACAGCTCGCCCGCTTCATGACCATTGCATTCAACACAGTGAGACGATATACTCAATGAATATGGAATTTTTCCCCGAAGGCTTCTGTCTGCTGGGAAAATATTTGTTGCGGAGAAAGCGAAAGGATCGAGGGTAAAGCGACGGATTGGTTAAAACAGTAAAGGAGAAACAAAATGTTTCAAAGCGGCTGGGGGTATAAATGATCATGCGCTGGGACTGAGTGCTCTCTACCGCCTTCATCCAGATGACTTACGATCTCATGGGAGTGTTATACATGTGACCTCTTTTATGTTGGATTAAGACTTGGCAGCAATAAATGAAACGAATGAATTTGTTTATTTTTCCTCATTTTCAGAATTTTGCCGCTCTTTGAATGAATTGTGCTAATTTCTGAATGAATTGTGTTAATTTCTAATTTAAGACCATTAAAAAGTTTTAATTTTTAAATTAAAATAATTCAAATGATAATTTAGGATTTTAAAACAAAATATTAGTTTGGCTTAAAAAAATGCTTTAAAGTATCTTTATATGCTAGTGATATAATTGTTGTTATTGTTTCATCTTTTAGTGTTTTTATCAATAGTTAAGTAACTTTATTAATTAATGACGATTATTACTATTTATTTTTATTCATAAGGATTATTTTAAGATATTTGTGTCGGTGTAAGTCTAAAATAATCCAATATACAATGGTGTCTTTGAGTACAAATTAAATTATAGAGGGTAGTGATGAATTTCCTAATTAAAATTCCTATGATTAGATGGAAAAGTGGCAAAGAATATCCATCCAATATGAAAGTAACATTCAAATAAGTGCATTGTAATGACAACACAATCCTTGTAGCATGATAACATATACAAAACAAACACATGAACTCAAAGAGCTATAAAATAAGTATATTATAATTCATTTGATATGTGAATGAAGTGTCAGAAAGTAAATCATAGAGACACTATACCATGGGCTACCCTATCAAGTGCATGTAGTGGGAGTGCTCTCAAGTATGAAATGGATGAGGGCAGATGATGAGAAGCTCTTGACACCTATGTAGTAAAGCCACCCTCTAGAATGAGGACTTTCACCTCTCTTTTATAGAAAAGAATATGAAGATAGAGAATGTAATTGATGAAATAGAAGAGGATCAAATTGTGGGTTAAAGGCTTATGTGCTAGATCATTTTGGATGTCACAATTTCTCTCTAGTGAATTTTCTCTCTTTCAAAACTAGGTTTGTTGAAATCACACATCTCCTCAAAACACTTTGTAGCTAATGTTTTCCCTTTAATTGACAATTGTGTTTAAAGTATCTTTAGTGAGGCACATGTCTTCTAAAATATGTGTTATTTTAGCATGTAATACTCAGAATAGTGCATTAAATGTATGAGCAACAAGTCAACACAACACTGTGGCACTACTCCATGATATCTATTTTTTTCTTATTATGAAGTTCCAACCTACTAGAAATAGTTCACTATGGTGCCCCCTTTGAAATAACTTCTTGTTTTCCTTTAGTAACCATATATATCTATTGTTGTTGTTCGTATTGAGTGAGAGTTTATACTATAGGAAGGTGTAGGTCGAGGGGGGACTTTGAGGATCCCACTGCTCCACCTTCACAATTGGTATTGTCCATCATTGGGTCTTTCCAATTGCATACTCTATCACTAACTAGTTCAATTTCAAATTCCCAATTTCTTGCTAAAATAATGAGTGGTTGACTACCAATCGCCATGAGATAATACCAATGACTAACAAAGGTCGAATGAAGAGCACCAGAGAGAAATAAAGATAACAAATTCTCCCGTGAAAGCCAAGGAAACTGATGTAGACCAATAACCATTTCGAACAACAATTTATTGATCTACACCTTGCTCACATAATCACATCCTTAGTTAATTACCTCCATAATGTTTCAAAGCTTGCGCACAAACAAATGATTCTTCCCTGGCATGTCTGGACCTTGATGGAAGAGCTCGGTTGCAAGAGAGAATTTCAAGGAATCGAACTCGGACAAGTCAGACCACTACACAAATCTCTCATCCAGAGCCCGCGAGCTCAATGGAACCTCTCAATCACTGAATAGGTAGAGCAATCTGAAGACCTGGAAGGAGCCTTTACTAATACTAATAATTTTAATTAAAAAAATAATTCATTTATTTTTTATAATTTTTTTTATTTTATCACTATAAAACATATAATAAAATAAAATAAATAAAAATTTGAGTGATATAATACTTATTATAAATTAATACCTTTAAGTTATATAAATATATCACATTTATCCACATCACCTCATAATTCCTCATAACCTTTTTCTTTGCAAGATGCTTAAAAAATAAAGGAAAAGAACTACCATATATTCGAGCAACCAATGCACTCTTAGAGTCTTTATTATGCAGCATTCCTTATCCTCATCTCAAAAGTTCTAATCAATCCATATTTTTATTTAAAGTTTTATAAAATGTTTCATATTTTTTTCACCTATATTTTTATACATCTTAAAATCATTTGACTGGTAAATCATCCAAAATATGTCACCCGATATGGCTGCGTGAGTTCATTAATTGTCCAGGTTCGGGAACGTGCAAAAGTTCGGCAACGTGAAGGGATGGACACACCATATATTCTGAGTGGGGATGTGAGTGGAGTTAGATAAGAGGCCGTAGGATTCTCTTATGTTGAAGTGGCCAACCGCATTAGAGCCCCATCTTAGCTTGCCCGGCTGATCGTCCCTTTGAATCTTCCTTTTCCTTAGCTCATCAGCTAGGTTAGTCCAATCCTAAGAGTGATTTTGTTGGACCCATTCCGGGGCCTCGAGTCATTCCCTCCATTTATTTTTTTCTTTGTTTTTCCAGGAAAGAGATTCTTTGACCGAGGGAGAGCCCATAAGAAGAGTGTCATCCACATATTGTTAGTGGGTTGAAGGGGGGTTAGAGGGGTAGAGGTTAAGGGGTTAGAGGTTTCTGGGGTTAAATGGGTTAGGTGTTTAGAGGTTTAGGGGGTTAAGGGATGGTGGAATTAGAGCTCTAGGAATCCTCCAATTTTGAATAAAATACGATAGTGGAATTTCAAATAAATTGATGCCCTAACTATCACACCAAGAGGGAACCCTTGATGCTCCTTTGACTTGAGGATTTATTGAAGGTTTTCACTTTGTAGTTCATCATTCAAAACCTATTATCTTAACTATAAATGATCATTGGATGAGCCTTTACCACGGTATATCTCCCAAACCTTAGTCTCTTATAGTATTTCTCTCAAAAAACAATTCATGGAAAGTCACCTTAGATTCTCCCAAAGCTCATACTATAATTGAATTTTTACTTGCCTCACTTTGAAGCCTAGTATAAACACGTCAATCACAAGAGAGGGATTTTGGAAGTTTTGATCTTAGGCATTCATCATTTTTTAATATTCCTAAACCCGAGGTCATCTTTCCCTCAAGCCTTTCTTGGAGAGTCCTTCTTTTGCTTCTAAAGTAGGGACCCTATTATCTAATCCTCTTCTTTGAATGGGCATTGGAAATCACATTGTGCATCATTATTGGTCTCATCATTCTAGTAATTTCCCTATATCGAGACTACTCCCATCAGTGAAAGTTCATAAAGAGCAAGGGAAATTGAATGAGGTGACAATGGGTCCTTGTCC
This sequence comes from Pinus albicaulis, assembly GCA_034641835.2. Classification (NCBI taxonomy): domain Eukaryota; kingdom Viridiplantae; phylum Streptophyta; class Pinopsida; order Pinales; family Pinaceae; genus Pinus; species Pinus albicaulis. Next base: position 1,267,357,320 of record CM076583.1, on the reverse strand, counting down.
CATTGTTTCCACTTGATCTAGTAGTAGTCCCTTTGGAACCCCTCCTAGGACCCTTGCTAAATTAAGCGCTAACATTTTTCAAAAACAAGTATAAAGCAGATGGCTCACTTGAAAAGAATAAATCTAGGCTTGCGGCAAAAGGTTTTACACAAAAAGAAGGGGTCTATTATGAGAATACTTTTTCCCCCATAGCAAAATGGGATACCATATGGACATTCTTTGCCCTAGAAACTCAAAAAGTTGGAAATTCCATCAAATGGATGTAAAAACTGCTTTCTTGAATGGAGATATGAAAGAGAATGTTTTTGTGTCCCAACCAGAAGGATTTTTTGTGAAGGGTTAGGAACATAAAGCATGCAAGCGGTAAAATCCTTGTATGGCCTCAAGAAAGCACCACAAGCCTGACATTATAAGGGGTTAGGGGAATATGGGCTTAGGGGTTAGATGTTTAGGGTTTAGGGGAATAATGTGTTACTGTTTAAGGGGTTAGGGATTGGGGGCTTAAGGGTTAGGGGATTTGGGCGCATTTAGGGTTAGGGGTATAATGAGTTAATATTTAAGGGATTAGGGATTTGGGCTTAGGGGTTAGAGGTTTAGGGTTTAGGGGAATAATGAGTTAGTGGTTAAGGGGTTAGGGATTGGGGGCTTAAGGGTTAGGGGATTTGGGCGCATTTAGGGTTAGGGGCATAATGAGTTAGTATTTAAGGGATTAGGGATTCGGGTTAGGGGAATAATGAGTTAATGGTTAAGGGGTTATGGATTGGGGCGTTAGGGGTTAGGGGATTTATGCGAATTTAGGGGTTAGGGGAATAATGAGTTAGTGGTTAAGGGATTAGGGATTGGGGGCTTAGGGGTTAGGGGATTTATGCGCAGTTAGGGGTTAGGTGAATAATGAGCTAGTGGTTAAGGGATTAGGGATTAGGGACTTAGGGGATTTAGAAGTTAAGGATTTTAGGGGTTAGGGTTGAGGGGTTAATGGGTTAATGGTTAGGCGTTAATAGCTTATGGGTTAAGGGGTTAGGGGTTTAGGTGTTAGTGGTTTATGGGTTTAAGGGTTTAGAGGTTTAGGGTTTTGGGGGTTAAATGGGTTAAGGTTTTAGGGGTTTAGGGGGTTAAATGGGTTAGGGGTTGGGAATTAGGGCTTAAGGGGTTAAGGGTTAGACGTTTAGGGTTTATGGGGTTAAATGGTTTTAGGGGTTTAGAGGTTTAGGGGGTTAGGGGATTTAGCAGTTAAGGATTTTCAGGGTTAGAGGTTAAGGGGTTAGATGTTTAGGGGGTTAAATGGGTTAGGGGTTTAGAGGTTTAGGGGGTTAGGGGATTTAGAAGTTAAGGATTTTAGTGGTTAGGGGTTAGGTTTTGGGGGTTAAATGGGTTAGGTTTTTAGGGGTTTAGGGGGTTAAATGGGTTAGGGTCGGGAATTAGGGTTTAAGGGGTTAAGGGTTTAGAGGTTTAGGGTTTAGGGGTTTAGGGTTTAGGGGGTCAAATGGGTGAGGGGTTATAGCCATTTATTAGGTGAACAAGGCATAATCTAGTTGTAGTAACCATAACTTGGTCAAGTTGTTATAGTCAAGGCAAGACTTGGTTGGGTTCCCAAGTTCCAAAAAAGTAAGGGTAATTGTGAGGGCATGAGAACTAAGGAGTGTCAGTGTGTGCCAAGGAATGAAAAGGCATGCTAACACATGCTAGAAAGTGTCAATGGATGTTGAGGAGTGTTAGGGAGTTCCAGGACCTTGCAAGGGAGAAATAGGTCAAAATGCATGGAAATGAACGAATAAGAGTGTGTGCCAAGTAGTGTCAATGAAATCCAAGTGTCTCAAGGATAAAGTGTGTTAGGGGAAGGCCAGAATAAGACTTGTAGGAGGTAAGCCTATGGTTACATAAAGGGTTGCACAAAGTAGTTTCAAACAAAGGGAAACTTTGGGTTGGGCACAACATTTATTTTCCAATGACTTGGTTGGGTTCCCAAGTCGCAAAAAAAAGTAAGGTTATCTATGACGGCATGAAAGCTAAGAAATACCAAGGTGTGTCAGGGAATTCCTAGCAGTACTAACACATGTTAGGTAGTTCCAAGGCATGATAGGCATGCTAAGATGTGGCAGGTGCCAGGGTGTGGCATGAATACATGCTAGGAAGTGTGAGGGCTAAGTGTCAAGGAAACACAAGGGAGCACTAGTTTAAAATTCATGGAAATGAAGTATCAGCCAGTTCCAGGTGTGCTAAGAAGGGAATGACATAGTATTCTAGGAACTGCCAAGGCATGTTAGAGTGCTAGGGAAGCATACAAATATGTTCCAAGTGCCAAGGTGTGCCAATGCGTGCTAAGGAGTGTTAGGGAGTGCCAGGAAAACATAACATAGCACTAGGTCAAAATTAATAAATAAATGAATAAGAGTGTGTGAAAGGGAGTGTCAGCAAGTTCTAGGTGTTGGGATTCAACAAGATGATGAGCTTAGTGAAAAGAGTCGCCTTCACTAAGTGGGCCTGCAGGCTATTTTTGGTGCAAGTCTATTTTTAGACATGGAGACCATATTTCAGAAATTGCAGGATGCTATTTGTGGATGGTTGGTCAAGTTGAAAAAATAGATGGATTTCTATTTTAGACATATTAGGCAAAGTCTATTTATAGATCGCAATTATTATTAGCTCTTAATAATAATTAGACCCTAAATAACAACTTATTCTCTTGGAGCACTTAATTTCAGTTCACAAGTGTGGTAGATTAGCTCGCTGAAGGAATTACGAAATTCCTAGGGTTTACTGGTGTTCATGCATGGAGGACTCAAGTTAGCACTCAAGTGGCAGGGTTATGATGGAGTTGGTGAAGTAGTTCATGGAGTTTGTTTCAGTTTAACTACATCCTTGGAGTTAAACTCAATTGAACTAATTGTGTCTATTTCTAACTAATTGATACATTAGTGGGAGTGGAGTGAATTAAGTAGTTAAATTAATTCACAAATAATAACTCATTAATCAACTGAAAAGAGACAACAGTTGACTACTTTCATGGGAGTTCCAGTGGAGACTCAGTGGAGAGATAGGTGAAAGGGCAGTGTGACTATCAGTTGTGACTATGTTGATGCATCCAATGCATCACACATCCATTGGAGATGCCAATCAGGATTGTGCAGTCAAGGCAAGGGTAATTTGAATTCATTCAAAGCTATTCTTCAGCAAGGATTGTGCAGTAGAGGCAAGCTATCAGGAGGTAAGAAATCCGTGCATAGATTTGCAAGTTTCTTCATGATAGTGTGTAGCGATTGTATTGTACTGAGAGCTTGATATGTTTAGCTTTGTATGAGTATTGTTACATGATCTCTATGACATATATTATACATATAGTTGGGGTTTTCAGATTTAGGCTTTCCCGTTAAACAATTGTGTTATGTGTGTTGATTTTTATTGCTTCATGTGTATGCATTGCGATCTAGTTTTGAATTTCCACAAATGATCAATGGTGGAATGATTCTGTATTTTTCATAAAGTTAAATAGTGTGAGATCAGGAGAATCTATGATATATAACACATTAGTTATATAATTTCTACACTAGGTGTCTCAAGGAGGGAGTGACATGGTATGATAGTCAGTACTAAGTCATGTTATAGTGTTAGGGCGATATGCATCCAAGATGTGTCAGGTGCCAGGGTCTGCCAACATGTGCTAGGAAGTGTTAGGGATTGTCAAGTAAACACAAGGGAGCATTTACATGGTAGCCATTAGAGAAGTATTTACATTGTATCCATTGCAGGACCTCGAGAATTTTTTTCCATGGAGAATTATTTATGTTGTGGCCATTGCATTAAAGCAAGAGGTTTGTCAATGCCTTTTTTTATGTGTTTATAAATTGGAAGAGAGAAATCAGAAACAATAAGGGCCTAAAATAACTGAACAAAGAAATGGAGGTCACTAGGATAAAGCTGATGGCATTTGATTTGGTAGTTTCATACTATCACAAGGGCATCCAAGACAACCACGACCTGATTGAAGAAGTGGAAAACAAACTGGCAGTCCACATTGAGGAAGATATCAATCCATTTTCAACTAAATCATATATATAACTATGGCTCTCTCTACTCACAGTATTTCATTGACATTGTGTTAGTTATCTATTATTAACCTATGCTTGTGTCTATTTAAATGGATACAGTATTGATAGCCCAAAAATGAGGCATTTTGGATTGTCTATAGTTTGTACTAGTTCTGAAAAAGGACTAGCAACAGTTAATCTCTTTGACTTCAAAAAGTACTCTACTTGTTGTGTTGGGGAGTTTCTCTCAGAAAATTTATGGAGAACTCGACATATTTTTTATATATGTACTGTGTAGAACCTTTATAAATCTACCGTTCAAATTAGGGTCAACCCAAATAAATCTAATTTGGGGGTTCCACTGCAACAATATTTTCCCCACAACAAGCACAAGATCAAGCCAACATGTGTGATGTGTGCATTTAAAGAGATGGATAGGTAGGTTTACCCTTACGAGAACATGTAATCTTAAAATCTCACTACGATTACTGAGTGCAAGAATTTTCGAAATGGCATTATGAGTGGAGACTTTTCCAGAAGAGATTATTCATTTACATTACAATATATACAACATGCAGTTAGTGTTCCATCCATGTTAGTGCACACACTTGATGGTATCAATCCTTAAACTGGTACAAAAAAATGATTTTATATATTCACATATGGGACAGTCACAAGATGTCAAAAAATTCACATACTTATCGAAACCCTCAATCAGGAATATGCTACATTGCTTCTTAATGTGCTTTCAACTAGGTAGGCATCAATGACAATCATTACAATGGGTTAAGGGGATCTAAGAGAGAATTATGTAAGGAGTTCCTTCTAGGTAACGGCCATTGGTATTACTATTGTTAAAGGGGGTGGCCTACAAGGATACATTGGTAGCTATTGATGCAAGAGCATAATTTCAACAATTTATTTCAAAATTTGTATTTGTCCTCCATAAGGTCTTAGAGATTTATAGAAGAGGAAGTTGGTTTCCTTGTTGCCCTATAATTTTGTAGAATTTCTAACTTCATATTTGGGATAGGAAATTTTAGTAATTTTAGGCATAAGTTAAGATGTTTTTCTTATTTTTAAGGCCTCCTAGTCATTAGGAAAGTTGAGTCTTATGATTAGGATTACTTGTGGCATCCTATGTATTTTTCAAACTCCAATACACCAAGGCAAATATGTGGAGGACATTTGGGGGAAATGTGATTGTCCATCAAATGTAGCTCTTTTCCTTGGACCCTACTAGTTCTTAGAGGTTGTATTTGGAGCGGTTAGCAGGAAAAAACATAATATGCCCAAGAATATTAGCGTTGGAGCACCTATGGTTTGGGATAAAGGATAAAGGGTTCTAGGAGTTAATGGGTTTAAGGGTTTAGGAGCAAGGGGTTAAGGGTAAATGGTAAAGGGTTAGGGCTTATGGGATTTAGAGGTTAGGGGGTTGAGGTATAGGGGGTTTAAGGGTTAGAGGTTAATGGCTTAGTGGTTAAGGGATTTAGGGGTTAATATTAACCATCAAGGGCTTACATGTCAGGGGATTTAGGGGTTAAGTGCCTAAGGGTTATGTTATTTAGGTGTCAGAAGGTTAAGGGGTTAGGGTTTAATGAGTTTAGGGGTTAGGGATATGGGTTAAGGGTCAAGGTCTAAGAGAATATGGGATTAGGTTTTATGGGGTACAAGGATTCTAAGTTTGTAGTTAGGGGTTAAGGGGTTAATGGCTTTGGGTTTAAGGGATCAAGGGGTTAATTTGTTATGAGTTATGGGTGTAGGGATTAATGGATTGTGGCTTTGGGGTTAAAGGGATAGGGACTTTAGTGGTTATGGGTTAAGTGCATATGGGTTGTGATAATGTGGACCCTAACCCTTTGTCACAACTATTGGGGGTTCCCCTATAAATTTCTCTCATTGCCTTACCTATAGGTCCCCTAGCCCCTATGCCATAAGGCCCTAAGGCTCCTTCTCATTCTCTAATGTTAGGATTATAGATCTCAGTAAACCATGCTCTAACCTCTCACTTCTACCCATCCATGCTACCCTTATGTCCCCTTGCCCCGCTCAATACACCAAAAGACCCCCCTCCCCCAAAATTCATGAGAATTGAACATTTGGAGGCGATCATTTAACAACAACTTCACAACTACTCCATTTATAATGGTGTCTTGGAGCTATTAGATGTCATTTCATTGAGCTACAGTGATAGGTGAGAGCTATGCATAGCTCACTAAAGGTGTATCAAGAGACTATTAGTCTATTGGCTATAGAATTTGACTCTTTTTTTGTAACTTAGCAAAATGGAAAAGATGTGGAGACAATCTCCATTCTTCTTCTTTCACCGAGCCATGTAAAATAAATGAAGCAAATAGTCTCAACCCCTTGGAGAAGGAAATTTGAGAACAATAATTAGCATGAACAAACAAAGAATCCAATGAGTTAAGCTTAGAGGGGTCTCTCTTTGTAAAAAAGCATCCATAAGCTTGTTAGAGTTAGTATGAATCTTTACTAGAGGTTGAGTAGTCTTCACATCACCAACCACATCCAATAGAAAGGTACCAACCCCTACAATAAAATGATGTCTCCAAATAAGGTGTAGTTAATACCAATAATATCACCTTATGAATCTATTACAATATGATTTGGAAAGTACGTTTCCATACATGTGTGAAAGAAAAAATCCATTTGGTTAGCAAAAGGAAGTCTTTTTTAAGACCTCTAGAAACCCCCTTGAAGGAGACAAGAAGGGTTTGAAACCATATAATACAAGTCGATCTATGAACCCTATTTCTGATGTTTTCTATGCATGTGTTTGTTCACTCGGTTTGACATGCGATAGACAATAAAGAAGCCTTTTTTTTCCACATATCATCTTCATTAGATATCATGTTGCTAAGAATGAAGTGTCTGGATTAGAGTTAAAGTTCCTATTTTAGTTTGTTGTCTTTTTTTGTCTTTTAGAGTACAAATCTTTCTGGTATATTGTGCCAAGGTAGTTTGGCTTTCCAATATTCAAGGAATATGTGAGATAATATAAGGAAATATTGTAATATTTGAAATAACATGATGAACTATTTAGCAGAATTTATGGTGTTGGATTGATTGAGATGTTTATTTTTGGATGGATGGATGTACATCTCTTTAGCGAATAGAAAAAACTCATTAAGCATTGTTGCAAGTATGTTATTGACATGTTGAAGTGCCATTGAGACTTAGAGGTACAAGATTTAGACTTGTATGTTTTTACCTATCCGGGTGTAATGATACCTTGTGGAGGTAAGCAAAATTTCCATTTTTTTAACTTTTGGATATATTCTATACGCTCTTGACAGAATTTCAACCTTTTAAATAAAACTACAAACAAATGTACATTCATGCAATAATTACTAATTTATTTGGGGGTGACTCAACAAATTGTAGCATGTTTGCTTGTTGAATTTGTTAGTAAGTTAATTAGGGCTTGATAAATTTTTAAGCTTCAGTAGGATTTATTGTAGTTGTATGTGTTTTAGAGAAGCGAGTTTGGAGTGGTGGTTGTGCTTCCTTTATTGAATTTGATTTCTTTGGTTCTTCTTCTTGTGCATGCCCACTGTGGTATATTCTCGTTAGTGGTTAAGGGGTTAGGGATTGGGGGCTTAAGGGTTAGGAGCATAATGAATTAGTATTTAACGGATTAGGGATTGGGGTTAGGGGAATAATGAGTTAGTGGTTAAGGGGTTATGGATTGGGGGGTTAGGGGTTAGGGGATTTAGGCGCATTTAGGGGTTAGAGGAATAATGAGTTATTGGTTAAGGGATTAGGGATTGGGGGCTTAGGTGTTAGGGGATTTACGCGCAGTTAGGGGTTAGGTGAATAATGAGCTAGTGGTTAAGGGATTAGGGATCAGGGGCTTAGGGCTTAGTGGATTTAGGAGTTAAGGATTTTAGGGGTTAGGATTGAGGGGTTAATGGGTTAATGGTTAAGCGTTAATGTTTTAGGGGTTTAAGGGTTTAGGGGTTAAGGGATTAGGGGTTTAGGTGTTAGTGGTTTAGGGGTTTAAGGGTTTAGAGGTTTAGGGTTTAGGGGTTAAATGGGTTAGGATTTTGGGGGTTTAGGGGGTTAAATGGGTTAGAGGTTGGGAATTAGGGCTTAAGGGATTAGGGATTAAGGGTTAGACGTTTAGGGTTTACGGGGTTAAATGGGTTTAGGGGGTTGGGAGATTTAGCAGTTAAGGATTTTAGGGGTTAGGGGTTAAACGGTTAGATGTTTAGGGGGTTAAATGGGTTACGGGTTTAGAGGTTTAGGGGGCTAGGGGATTTAGCAGTTAAGTATTTTAGGGGTTAGGGGTTAGGGTTTGGGGGTTAAATGGGTTAGGGTTTTAGGGGTTTAGGGGGTTAAATGGGTTAGGGGTCGGGAATTAGGGTTTAAGGGGTTAGGGGTTAAGGGTTTAGGGGGTTAAATGGGTTAGGGGTTTAGCGTTTAGGGGGTTAAATGGGTGAGGGGTTATATTCATTTCTTAGGTGAACAAGGCACAATCTAGTTGTAGTAACCGTAACTTGGTCAAGTTGTTATATTCAAGGCAAGTTGGGTTCCCAAGTTCCAAAAAAGTAAGGGTAATTGTGAGGGCATGATAACTAAGGAGTGTCAATGCGTGCCAAGGAATGAAAAGGCATGCTAACACATGCCAGAAAGTGTCAAAGGATGTTGAGGACTATTAGGGAGTGCTAGAACATTGCAAGGGAGAACTAGGTCAAAATGCATGGAAATGAACGAATAAGAGTGTGTGCCAAGTAGTGTCAACAAATTCCAAGTGTCTCAAGGATAAAGTGTGTTAGGGGAAGGTCAAAATAAGACTTGTAGGAGGTAAGCGTATGGTTACATAAAGGGTTGGACAAAGTAGTTTCAGTCAAAGGGAAACTTTGGGCTGGGCACAACATCGATTTTCCAAAGACTTGGTTGGGTTCCCAAGTCACAAAAAAAGAAAGGTTATCTATGACGACATGAAAGCTAAGGAATACCAAGGTGTGCTAGGGAATTCCTAGAAGTACTAAGACATGTTAGGCAGTTCCAAGGCATGATAGGCATACCAAGATGTGCCAGGTGCCAGGGTGTGGCATGAACACATGCTAGGGAGTGTGAGGGCCAAGTATCAGGGAAACACAAGGGGGCACTAGTTTAAAATGCATGGAAATGAAGTATAAGCCAGCTCTAGGTGTGTTAAGAAGGGAGTGACATGGTATTATAGGAAGTACCAAAGCATGTTAGAGTGCTAGGGAAGCATAAAAAGTTGTTCCAAGTGCCTAGGTGTGCCAATGTGTGCTAAGGAGTGTTAGGGAGTGCTAGGAAAACATAACAGAGGTGCACTAGGTCAAATTTCATAAATGAATGAACAAGAGTGTGTGACAGAGAGTGTTAGTGAGTTCTAGGTGTCTCGAGGAGGGAGTGACACAGTATGATAGGCAATACTAAGTCATGTTATAGTGTCAGGGCGACATGCATCCAAGATTTTATATATTCACATATGGGATAGTCACAAGATGTCAACAAAATCACATACTTGTCGAAATCCTCAACCAGCAATATGCTACATTGCTTCTTAATGTGCTTGCAACTAGGTAGGCATCAAAGACAATCATTGCAATGGGTTAAGGGGATCTAAGAGAGAATTATGTAAGGAGTTCCTTCTTGCTGGTAAAGGACATTGGTATTACTATTGTTAAAGGGGGTGGCCTACAAGGATACATTGGTAGCTATTGTTGTAAGAGCATAATTTCAACAATTTATTTCAAAATTTGTATTTGTCCTCCATAAGGTCTTAGAGATTTTTGGAAGAGGAAGTTGGTTTCCTTGTTGCCCTATAATTTTGTAGAATTCATAATTTCATATTTGGGATAGGAAATTTTAGTAATTTTGGGCATTATAAGTTAAGATGTTTTCTTATTTGGAAGGCCTCCTAGTCATTAGGAAAGTTGAGTCTTATGATTAGGATTCCTTGTGGCATCCTATGTATTTTTCAAACTCCAATACACCAAGGCAAATATGTGGAGGACATTTGGGGGAAATGAGATTGTCCATGAAATGTAGATCAGATTTGGGGAACTTGTAGCTCTTTTCCTTGGACCCTACTAGTTCTTAGAGGTTGTATATATTTGGAGCAGTTAGCAGGAAAAAACATAATATGCCCAAGAATATTAGTGTTAGAGCAGCTATGGTTAAAACATGAGATTCAAAGTTCAACTCCCCTTGAGTTGCCAACCAAAAAATAATATTTTTCTATCTATTTATTTATTAAATTTTTAGAATGTGGTTTAATGAAAAAAGAAAAATATAATATAAAAGAAATAAATTATATGACATGATTAAATTTCATGTGGTTTGAATATCAATTTTCAAAAAATATATATATATAATTTTAGCCACTATCCACTCATGGATATTTCAATGCAAACTTCCCAATGCTAATGATTTTGTCTTAATTTCTAACTATATTAAATGGGTTTCATCTTAATTGTCATTGTCTTAAGTCACCATTGTCTTAAATATAAAGTTCTGTCTTAAATATTTTTGTCTCAAAGTGCTTTTGTCTTAAATCTAAAATTTTGTCTTAAAATATTTTTGTCTCAAATTGCTTTTGTCTTAAAATATATTTGTCTCAAACTGCTTTTGTCTTAAATATAAAGTTTTGTCTTAAAATATTTTTGTCTCAAACTTGTTTTGTCTTAAATATAAAATTTTGTCTTAAAATACTTTTGTCTTAAATACTTTTGTCTTAAATTTTTTTGTCTCAAATTGTTTTTGTCTTAAATATTTTTGTCTCAAATTGTTTTTGTCTTAAATATAAAATTTTGTCTCAAATTATTTTTGTCTCACACTACTTTTGTCTTAAATTTTACATTTAAGAAAATTCAATTGATATTAAATTTTAATATAAATTAATAACTAAAATAAAAAAGTGATTTTTTAAGACAAAATATTTCTTTTGTCTTAAACAAATGTCTTAAAATGTCCTTGGTGTAGTAGTGAATATATGCCTAAAGGCATAATAGAAACAGAGAGACAAGCAGAGTTTTTTGAAGCGCTGCAGAGTTTTTTTTGAAGCGTTGAGTGTGTAGCAGGAAGATAATTTTTTGTGAATCCAGAACTGAGTAGTTCTGAAGGAAAGTCTCATTTTTGTAATAGTGCATCTGTTTAATGAAATAGTGTTTCGGTTTCACATCTATGTCCACAATTTTTTTTAATCTTTGTGTTTGCAGAGGAATTATATTTTTCCTCTCTGTTGTTCGGAATATTAAAAAATTCCAACACAAAGATGCTTTCATCTAACAATCTCTTTCAATTTTTGATACTTAAAAATATTTCAATTTTCTGAAAGCCATTATTATACAAAAATACTTACAAAACAAGGAAGGTTGTCGGTGATTGTATGTACAGATTAATAGACTCCAACATTAATAGCTTCCAAAATGAAACAATGACAACAACAAGAAGAATAAATGTGATGTTTTTTTCTTACTTAATAGATTCCAACATTAATAGGTTAGAGAAAGAGGCAATGAAATCAACAAGAAAAATAATAATTGTGACTTTTTTTCCAATATCATAAGCATTACTTATCATTTTGAGCCACTAATTCATCCTTTATAAACGAGACTTGAACATGTAATTTCTAACTTACAATGGAAAAGGTGTGGGTGAAACTTAGAGAGTAAATCAATAATGCCTTATCTTTACTTAACCTCTACCTACTTTTACTAGTGTTACTTCTGTAAGTACGAGTGAGTCCAGAAAGAATATTATTGCAGTAAGTATGAGTGATTCCATAAAGAATATTAGTGTTGTAGCAGCCAAGTAGGTCCTTCTATCACTGTAGAAAGGACATGATTTCCTTCCCACAAAGCTTTCAGAAAGTTACAACGTTGTAGCTTAATCGTTGTAGAAAATACACGATTTTCTTGTAATAAAGCTTTCAAAAAGTTAGAACGTTGTTACAGAGTAATAAGATGGGATGAGAAATAAGTGGCTATGATACAAGCCAACTTGTAGATTGTAATTTTTATTTAATTAAATGAAAAACATAAAATAATTCATTTAATTATTTTTAAATTGTAAAGCCACTCACCCCGTTAGGTATTAGATTTTAGATGCATTCTTTACCAAGTCTCTAAAGAGTAATGCATGCATTACACATCTCTAAAGCATTAAGGAAGGATTATGAGTCAAAATATTTGAATATCGTTTTTTTGGAAAACAATTTCATTATGTTTCAAAAGCATACATATTAATAAAAATCAATGGTAATATTACATTATATTTTCAAATTCAGCGTCAATATAATCCCAAACCATATAGACACAATTAAATTCACACTCAAACCCAAAGCGCCAATGCCAAGGAACATTTATTTATTGAATTATGTTGTGCATTGCAACTTATGCCTATATGTGTACACTGCAGTAGCATTAATTAACACAATTCATTCCAACTACAATTTTTTTTGTTAATTTGATTCAAATTAACAAAATTCATTCAAACTTACTCCATCTCCAAGTTGTTCAGTCTCCTGTCAAATCGACAGGGACTACCGGTGCTTGCATCTCTTGTTTATTTAGTACAGTAACTCCCTTGACCATTGCCCATCGATCGAAATCATTGACCAAATTTAAAATATCATAAAAATAAAAGTTTCAATGCTATTAAATATTAAAGTAGTCATTAAATATTAAAGTAGTCACATATATGGAAAGATCTTTAAGAGACCATTTTAATTCATTTTACTATATTTATTTAATTCACAGTGACTACGTTATTTATTTATTTCACACAGTAAGTATCGAACCTGTTATCCCTAGTAAGCTTCCGCCGGTCAATTATGGATCCTCTCCCTCTCCTTTATGACCGCCTGTAGAGGATATTTCATAACCATAGTGAGTTCCAGCGTCTTAGACAGATCAACCGTCCCCCCCGGCTTGCATTCCCATGCGAATTCCTGAACAAGTCGAGCAACCATGAGTTTTAAATGGAGCATAGTCAGCCCTATGCCCGGACACATCCTCCGCCCTGCGCCGAGCGGCATCATCTTCATTTCCTTGGGTGCCATCAAATCCACTTCCGCACCCTCATCTGCAAACCTCTCCGGCCTGAACTCCCTAGGGTTTTGCCACACTCTCGGATCCATCCCCATACCCGCAACGTAGAAATTGACGGACGCATCGGTAGGGAACTCGTAGCCGGCAAGCTCGCAGGGACCGGTGACGGCGTGGGGGATGAGGAAGTGTCCCGGAGGGTGGCGTCTCAGGGTTTCCTTCACCACGGCCTCCAGATAAGGCATCCGGTGCAGGTTGTCTTCCTCCGCCAGTTTCCTGTTCCCAGTGACGCCAATTATCTCATCGTATAATCTGGCCTGTATGTCTTGGCGGATCACCAGATTCGCCATCAACCACTGCAAGGCTATCAAGGTTGTTTCGGTGCCGGCTATGATTAATTCCGTGCACAACGCGACAAGATCGTTGTCGTCAAGGCTTTTCCCGTCGTCCACTGTAACATTGAGCAACGTGTCCACTGTTGGAATGTAATTTCAAACTGCCGGAAGAAATTAATAGGCAGCATGGATGAACAACGCACAGGTTAAAGTGGGAGCACGTCGATAAGGATCAACGGAGAGCGGGAGGTTGAATAGCGCGGAGGTTAACAGGAATTGCACCCCCTGCAGTTGACTTGAAAATTGGGCATTGACCCACAATGTGTGGCTGTAATTTAGTGCGGGGCCTCACCCCAAATATCGTGTACGGGCGGAAGGCAGCCCCCGCAACCACCAGCTTGTGGTGGCTCCGCCCTCGTGCCACCCACATGCCACCAACGCGCCACCGCTGCCACTGATTCAAATTTGACATAATTTTTTTTTTAAACGGTGCTGACAGAATTTTAATGCCATTAATGAAAATTTTCAAGCGGTGAATTTTGTCAATAAATGACATTAAATTTTCTTAGATATTTTTTTTATATATAGAACAAAATTGTAATTGTTTTGTTGATGTTTTTTAGCACAGCAGTGCGTTGAAAAAAACAGAGAGTGCTTTTGATTAAAAAAAGACAGAGAGTGCAGAATTAAAATATACACAGCAGTGTATATTTGTTTTTAGAAAAATAGAGAGTTGTTTGTTTTTGTAATAGACAGTGACAGTGAATGAAAAATTCACAGCAAAAATTTTCAAGAGATAGTGAAGAGTTTTTTGTTTTGTTTTTGGAACTGTGTTTTGTAACAGTCCAAACAGTTGTGATCCCTCTATATTGAGGAAGAACTTGTAAACATTTTTATGGAATAAAATTTGTTTTATTGAGTTGAAAACTCAGTTTTCTAAGAGTGAAATTTATTTCTCTGTGTTGTGGAGGGGAATTTTAATTTCTCCATTATTAATTTTGGAATTCTTCAATATTCCAACATGGTATCGGAGCAGTCCAGGCTATTTGAAGGTCAAATAAGCTGAAGGGAAGGAGTTCGTTATTGCAGAAGCCTCTCCAGCAGTGTGAAGGTTCAGACAAGAAGAATCCAAAGGTATTTCTCTACACAGTTTTGTGTTACTGTTGCAGAACAGTTAGTTAATTTGAAACACATAGTCAAGTGTTTTTGATTCATAGTTAAGAGTGCAGAATGGCTGGAGCCAGCACTGGTATGGGTATGGGAAATATCCATCTCCCACAATTTAATGGGAAAAATTATGACTACTGGTCAATAACTATGAGAGCATTATTTGTCTCCCAAGACTTATGGGAATTTGTTGAGGATAGCTTTGAAGAGCCTGCAAATGAAGAAGAGTTTTATGTTTTAACTCAGGCAGAAAGAGAGATTATGAAGAGCAATAAGAAGAAAGATGCCAAGGCTCTTTTCTTTTTATATCAAGCAGTGCATGAGAGTGTGTTTCCGAGGATAGCAGCAGCTAAGAGATCCAAAGAAGAATGGGAAACTCTCAAGACAGCTTATCAGGGTATGGAGAAGGTGAAGACAACAAAACTTCAGTTGCTAAGGAGAGACTTTGAGACTCTCTGTATGAAAGAGTCAGACACTATTGACTCATTATTCACTCATGTGATTGGAATGGTCACACAAATAAGGTCACATGGAGAGACTCTTGAGGACAAGAGGATTGTGTAAAAACTCTTGAGAATTTTACCCTCAAGATTCGATGTGATTGTCACCACGATAGAGGAGACTAAGGATCTCACAAAGTTTTCAGTGGATGAGCTACATGCATCACTGATGACTCATGAACAAAGATTGGGTAGGAGTGAAAACTCATCTCTTGAACATGCTTTTAAGACCCAGATGTCTTTCGGAAGAGGAAGAGGGCAAGGCAGAGGAAACAAAAGAGGAAGAGGCAGAAGCCAAAACAGAGGTGGAAGGAACAACCCTTCACATTCACATGGAAGGTGCAACAGTGAAAGTCACATCCACGGCCAAGACAACAATTAGCAGAATGCACAAGGACAAAGGTATGAAAAATCCAATGTCCAATGTTACAATTGTAAGAAATATGGTCATTATGCTAATAAATGTAGAACGAAGAAGCAAGATATGAGAAGTAGAACTAGTGCAAATTTCACTAGAGAAAATAGCAGCCAAAACAATTTGTTTTTAGCTTGTAATATGGCTGAAGAAAAGAATGAGGATTTATGGTTTCTAGACTCCGGTTGTAGTAACCATATGACAGGAAACTTAGCAATGTTTTCTATGTTAGATGAGAGTGTGTAGTCACAAGTCACACTAGGAATTGATAGCAAATTTTCTGTTATGGGAAAAGGTGATGTGAATGTTTTAACAAGATTAGGTGCAAAGAAATCCATAGCAGATGTTTATTATGTTCCAGGAATGAAGTGTAACCTCTTAAGTATTTGAAAACTTGTCCATAAGGGGTATAATGTTTTCTTTGATAATGATGTTTGTACCATCATGGATAAACCACCCAGCAAAGTATGTATTGCTGAAGTGAAGATGACAAGGAACAGGATGTTCCCTCTCAGAATGAGGGCAGACTTGAAGAATGGTGAAGAGAAAGTAGCGGTTGCACAAGAAACTTTCCAAAGCGAACCAAAAGATGATAATTGGTTATGGCACTTGAGATTTGGTCATCTCAACTTTGGAGGTCTTAACTTGTTGAACAGAAAAGGAATGGTAAGTGGTTTACCATTGATAGAGAAACTGGACAACCTTTGTGAAGGTTGTATCTTGGGGAAACAACACAGAGAAAGTTTTCCCTCCGGGAAAAGCATAAGGGCAAAAACACCCTTAGAGATTGTCCACTCAGATGTATGTGGACCGATGCAAACTCCATCACTTGCTAATAGCCACTATATCTTAACATTCATAGATGATTTCACAAGAAAAACTTGGGTTTACTTTTTGAAAAATAAAAGTGAAGTGTTTGAAAAAAATTTCAATTTCAAAGCACTTGTTGAGAACCAAAGTGGGTTGCATATCAAAGTATTAAGGACTGATAGAGGAGGTGAGTATATCTCTAAATATTTTCTACGTTTTTGTAGAGAAAATGGTATTCAAAAGCAGTTTACAACTAGATATACTCCGCAGCAAAACGGAGTAGCCGAAAGGAAGAACCGAACCATAATGGACATGGCAAGGAGTATGTTAAAGGCAAAGCATTTGCCTAATGATTATTGGGCTGAAGCTGTACATTGTGCAGCGTATATTTTGAACAGGTGCCCTACAAAAGCAGTTATGAACAAAGTGCCAGAAGAGGCATGGAGTGGCACAAGACAAAGTGTCACACACATGAAGGTTTTTGGATGTGTAGCTTATGCACACATTCCGGATCAGCTAAGAAAGAAGTTGGACAGCAAGGGGGAGAAATGTATTTTCATTGGATACAGTGAGGAATCCAAGGCATACAGGTTATATAACCCATCCACCAAGAAGTTCATTGTGAGCAGGGACGTTCAGTTCATTGAAGAGGAAGCTTGGGATGGAAGCATAGAGAAAACAGTGAATGTTAAAAACTGTTTATCTCATGATGAAAATGATGACGAGTTGGTTGAAATATATCCCCAAACAGCAACACCAACAAGAGAGCAGCAAAGCACACCTTTGAGGAGAAATGAAAGTGCTTCTCCAAGCACACCACAAGGAGGAAATTCAAGTGCTTCTTCAAGTACTTGTACACCTACTGAAAGAGGTAAGAAATTCAGAAGTTTGAAAGATATTTATGAACAAGATATAACAAATGAAGGTATCAATTCTTTGTTTGCTTTATATTTTCATGTTGATGATCCTGTTCATTTCGAAGAAGCAATTAAGAATGAGAAATGGATAGAAGCTATGGATGAGGAGATTAATGCCATAGAAAGAAACAAGACTTGGGATTTTGTTGAACTCCCAAAAGGTAAAGATGTCATTGGAGTTAAATGGGTCTACAAGACCAAGAGTAATGCTGAAGGAAAAATAGAGAGACACAAGGCCAGACTTGTTGTCAAAGGTTATAAGCAGAAGCATGGGATAGATTATGAGGAAACTTTCGCACCGGTTGCTAGAATGGAAACCGTGAGAGCAGTGTTGTCCATAGTAGCACAAAACAAGTGGAAAGTTTACCAAATGGACGTGAAGTCAGCATTCCTAAATGGAGTGTTAATGGAAGAGGTTTACATTGAACAACCTCTCGGCTATGAAAAGAAAGGCCAAGAGCACAAAGTGTGCAAGTTGAAGAAATCTCTTTATGGGCTGAAGCAAGCGCCAAGAGCGTGGTACAGTAGGATAGATTCATATCTACTGGAAAATGGTTTTGAAAAGTGTGAGGGAGAACCCACCCTCTACATCAAAGAACAAGACGGTAAAATTTTGATTGTAGTCTTATATGTTGATGATGTTATCTTTACAGGTAATGATGATTGCCTTATTGAACATTTTAAAACAGTCATGAAAGAAGAATTTGAAATGACTGATATGGGTTTGTTGAAATACTTCTTGGGAATAGAAGTAGAATAAGATGAAAATGGGATTTTTATCTCACAGGAAAAGTATGTTAATGAAGTGCTTGAAATATTTAACATGCAGGAATGCAAAGCAGCAATCACTCCCACAGTGATGGGATTAAAACTCAGCAGAGAGGATAGTAGCAAGGATTTTGATCCTAGCTTATACAAGAGCATAGTTGGCAGCCTTATGTATTTGACTGCAACTAGGCTGGACATAATGCATGCTATTATTTTGATTTCCAGATTCATGGAAAAGCCAAAGGATGCACATTGGCAAGCAGCAAAAAGAATTTTGAGGTATGTTAAAGGTACAAAAAGGTTTGGTATTTTTTATATTACTTCAGAATGTTAGATTTATTTGGATACACTGACAGTGATTGGGCTGGAAGTGTTGATGATCACAAGAGCACTTCCGGTTATATTTTTCACATGGGTTCAAGAGCCATTTCATGGGCTTCTAAGAAACAGCCCATTGTAGCATTGTCTACAGCAGAGGCGGAATATGTGGCAGCTACAGCAGCAACGTGTCAAGCAGTTTGGATGAGAAAAATGTTGAGAAGATTATGCCAAGAACATGTAAAAGGGATAGTGATCTTTTGTGACAATAGCTCAGCTATTGCATTGTCTAAAAATTATGTTTTTCATGAGAGGACAAAACACATTGACACCAAGTTTCACTTCATACGTGAATTAGTTAACAATGGTGAAATAGTTTTGCAACATTGCAGAACAGAGGATCAATTTGCAGATATCCTCACAAAGCCACTTGCGCAGAAAAGCTTTGAACATTTTAGAAAATGCATGGGTATGCAGGAAAACCCAGCAGTTGAAATTAAGGGGAAGTGTTGGAATGTAATTTCTAACTGCCGGAAGAAATTAACAGGCAGCATGGATGAACAACGCACAGGTTAAAGTGGGAGCACGTTGACAAGGATCAACGAAGAGCGGGAGGTTGAATAGCGCGGAGGTTAACGGGAAGTGTACCCCCTGCAGTTGACTTGAAAATTGGGCGTTGACCCACAATGTGTGGCTGTAATTTAGTGCGGGGCCTCACCCCAAATATTGTGTACGGGCGTAAGGCAGCCCCCGCAACCACCAGCTTGTGGTGGCTCTGCCCTCGTGCCACCCACGCGCCACCAACACGCCACCGCTGCCACCGATTCAAATTCGACATAATTTTTTTTTTAAACGGTGCTGACAGAATTTTAATGCCATTAATGAAAATTTTCAAGCGGTGAATTTTGTCAATAAATGACATTAAATTTTCTTAGATATTTTGTTTATATATAGAACAAAATTGTAATTGTTTTGTTGATGTTTTTTAGCAAAGCAGTGCGTCGAAAAAAACAGAGAGTGCTTTTGGTTAAAAAAAGACAGAGAGTGCAGAATTAAAATATACACAGCAGTGTATATTTGTTTTTAGAAAAACAGAGCTCGCTGTTTTGTTTTTGTAATAGAAAATGACAGTGAATGAAAAATTCATAGCAGAATTTTTCAAGAGACAGTGAAGAGTTTTTTTTTGTTTTTGGAACTGTGTTTTGTAACAGTCCAAACAGTTGTGATCCCTCTATATTGAGGAAGAACTTGTAAACATTTTTATGGAATAAAATTTGTTTTATTGAGTTGAGAACTCAGTTTTCTGAGAGTGAAATTTATTTCTCTGTGTTGTGGAGGGGAAGTTTAATTTCTCCATTATTAATTTTGGAATTCTTCAATATTCCAACATCTACATATGCACTGCCGGCCGGAGGCAAAAAATGGCGACGCCGGTTTATGAGGGCAAGCAGGGCTTCCTGCTACCTCCGACGGATCTCCGCCAACCGCGTTCGGCGGCGCCGGTAAAAGAACTGCGGAATTGGTAAGAATTCGTCCAGACCTCCATGGATCAGGGAGAGCTCCCGCATGACACCCTGCACGGATAACACCATCTCCTCATCCACCTTGATGCCGAAGCACATCCACAGGAGGATGCAGAAGAGCGCGTTTCGACACTGCTCCACCACGCTAACCGCTCCCCTGTTGCAAGCCGCTTCATTCCTCAGATTTTCCATGAGGCGACCTATGGCCCACTCCCTCACCTCGCGGAAGACCTTCATCGCCGAAGGGCTGAGGGCTTTGTTAACCAGATTCCTGCGAAGGCTTCGCCACAGTGGCCCATATGAAGCCAAGTTAACCGTGTGCTGGTTGATGTCGAACATTTTCTGCGTCCCAGGGGCTGGTGGGCAGTCAGCGAAGAGGGCGCCCTTCTGTATGTGCGCCTCCTGAGAAAACTCGCGGCCGGTAATGATGAGCATAGGGTGGGAACCGAACCAGATGGTGAATATTGGGCCGTACCTCTCATGGAATTTCTTCACTGACCTCTGGAACGCGTCGATGGAAAATCTGATCTGAAGGAGATTCCCTACAATGGGCCATGCCGGGGGACCTAGCGGTAGCTTCTTGTACTGCCAACTCCTCCAAAGAAGCAGTCGGAGGAAGAATAATGAAATTGCGAGAACGAAAACAGGCAGGAGAAACGAATTGAGTCCAAACGAAATCGCCATGGAAATTCAAATGTAAGGGTTTCGTTCAATGTCTAATATATGCAGAGTTTCGCTACCTTTAAAATGATGGAACTCCAAATTGCGGCATGTGGAATCTTGTACGGTCGTCCACTTTTGACGATTCTCAGTAATGCGACACGTTTGACGAGCGTAATGTATGTTTTACCTAGAATTTATATTTTAAAATTTAAAAAGTCATAAAGGTTTAACACATTTAATGAGGAAAATATAAAATTTTCTTTCACTTTTATATTTAACAATTATTTTATAATTTGTATAGTTAAAGTAATAATAATTTACCTTTCGACTCCTAAAGGTGTATGCATCTTATATTTCAAAGTTTCATGAATTTTGATGTGTTTGGGACCACTCAACAAGAAGAAATAGAGTTTTATTACTATTTAATATTAATAAATATTATTTGAAATTATATAGGTTAATTATTAATATGATAAATTTAGATTTTTCTTAATTTTATGTCTATAAGCCAAAGGATGAGAGAAATCAAAATTTTTTTATGGGTATATATTTTTTTAAATGTATAATTTGAAAAAAATTATGTATTTTGAAAGATTTGATCTTTGTCAGTTTTGATAATTTTATAGTTAAAATGAATGTAAATTGGTTTAATTTTTATAAATAAAATGTAAAGTTCAAATAACATTATTTTTATTTTTAAATATATGACATGGAAAAATTTGTGATAATTATTTAAAAAAAATTAATCACTAAAACACAAAACAAGACTACTTTGATTGGACTACCAAACTATATATATATATATATATATATATATATATATATATATATATATATATATTACCAAGTCGTCAACCTAATGTATAATTTATTATTATAATTATATTTATAATTTTATATGGGCTGTCAAATTTCGGAATCCAAAATAGCTGGTACTTTGATTGAGTCAAAATGCTTACTTAATATAACATTACAACATCTCTTTCATTTTGGGCTCGAGAGAGCCTCTCCAGGTAACCAACCTATATCTATCACCTAGAGATATTAAATCTCTCAAGGTGCACACTTCTTTTATGAATGCAAAACTTGAGGAAACCTTTGCACTTTGAACAATTTAGTTCCTCATTGATAGCTTCCCAGTTAAGATGGATCTAGGCTGGTTTAATTTCTATAAATAAATTGTAAAGTTATATTGATATAATTTTCATATTTAAATATATTATATGAGAAAAATTATTACAGTTATTTTTGAAGATTACCCACCAAAACACAAAAAATCGTTACAAATTTTGATTTTTCACCTAACAACATCAAAGAACATAATTACCTAGGATGTTACCCCTTTTAAATAATATTTTGAGTGAATCTATTGGGTAAGATTATATGTTTCCTCCTAAAAAATCATAGGTTCAAAGCTAAAGAGGGTAGAGAATATATACCTTTGTAGACTTTAATAGAGAAAAAGTCTATTAATTTGATAAGTGTTCCTGGCCTCAAACTTAATTTGATAAGTGTTGGTCAATTGACACTGAAAGGATACAAAGTTATCTTTCAGGGAAAGAATTCGTTAATTATGATAAACCCCCAAGCAAGCAGCTGATAGTAAAGGTGCAGATGACGAGGAACATACTATTTCCTCTAATTATGAATTACAATGATAAGGTCAGTTCTTTTTCAGTTGCATGGTCTAATGATTACTCATTATGGCACTTTCGGTTTGAACAATTGCACTTTTTTGGTTTAATATTGTTGCAGCAGAAACAGATGGTCAGAGGATTACCTCCCATGAAATAACTTGCTAGTACTTGTGAGTGTTTCATCTAGGGAAAGCAACACCATGAAAGTTTTCTGAAGGGAGTTTCATACAGAGCAAAGAAACCACTTGAGTGTGTGCATACAGACTTGTGTGGACCTATGAGGACACAGTTGATTGGTGGAAGTTGTTACTTCTTCACTTTTATTGATGAATATAGAAGAAAGACTTGGGTTTACTTTTTGAAGCAGAAGTTTAACACTTTTGCAAAGTTCAAAGAATTCAAGGCCTTAGAAAGGAACCAAAGTGATTGACAGATGAAGGTATTGAGGTAAGATCATGGTGGAGAATATGATTCGAAAGAATTCCATTATTACTACAAACAACAGGGAATCATAAGACAATTTACAACCAGGTACACACCATAGCAGAATGGTGTAGCAGAGAGAAATAACAAAACAATTATGAACATGACAAGAAGCATGTTGAAAGCAAGAAACTTGTCTAATGAGTATTGGGTGGAAGCAATTGCATATGTTGTTAATGTGATAAATAGATCTCCTACAAAGAGTGTGATGAACATAGTACCAAAAGAAACATGGTCAGGAATGCCATGCAGTGTATCTCATTTCAGGTATAAACTGTAGTAGCCAACAACAAAAATCTAATATTCTCGTCACCCATGGCAAAGACATGATTTTGCATATAAAATTCTAAAATTTATAATGTGTAAGAACAATAAAGAATTAATAATGGAGATCACACTTAATGGATCTTGAGAACACTTAGTAATGGATTTGATAGCTTGCATATAAAATGTTGACATCTATAACATGTAAGAAGAGCAGAGAAATTAATAATGGAAATAACAAAAAAGAGGGTAAGTTTTAAAGTCATTACAATTTTCTGTAATTAAGCTCTAAAATTTAGTCCACCAATGTCATCTAATCCAAATCAAAATTAAAAATTTAGATACGTTTTAAAGTGATTACAATTTTTTGTAATTAAGCTTTAAAATTTAGTCCACGAATGTCATATAATCACGAGAAATCAAAATTAAAAATTTAGCATTTAGATGTAACAAGAAAGTCCAATCTCATTTAAGCACCAGAAATCAAGATTATGGATACTGGTATTAATTAACACAATTCACTCTAATTACAAATTTAGGTATTAATTAACACAATTCACTTGTTGGAGAGGCAGAGAATTCACATACATAAATAACACAATTATATCACACATGAAACAATGAGCTATGGCATTTTCATTAATCTCAATCACTCTAAATCACAATCTGAATACAATGAACCCAATAAAAAGTATTTAACGTAATTGACATGCACATACTCTCACATAACTCAATTCTTACGTATTGATCATCACTCACTTCACTGACTCTCTAACTCACTCACCGAATATATGTATCACTCAACTCAACTAATTTACTTAACTGATTGTCTAACTCTACATACAAAAAGTAATTACTTATTTTAACATCACTCCAATTACAAATTTGATTCAAATGAATAAAATTCATTCAAAGTCAATATCCATCTTGTTCAATCTCCTGTCAAATCGGCAGCGACTACATATGCTTGCATCTCTTGTTTATTTCGTACAGTGACTCCCTTGGCCATTTCCCATCGATATAAATCATCCACCAAGTTTAAAATATCATACAAATTAAAGTTTCAATGCTATTAAGTATTAAAGTAGTTATATACATGGAAAGATCTTTAACAGACCATTTTAATTCAGTTTAATATATTTATTTAATTCACACAGTGACTACGTTATTTATTTATTTCACACAGTAAGGATCGAACCTGTTATCGCTAGTAAGCTTCCGTCGGTCAATTATGGATATTCTCCCTCTCCTTTATGACCGCCTGTAGAGGATATTTCATAACCATAGTGAGTTCCAGCGTCTCAGACAGATCAACTGTCTCCCCCAGCTTGCATTCCCACGCGAATTCCTGAACAAGTCGGGCAACCATGAGTTTTAAATGGAGCATAGTCAGCCCTATGCCAGGACACAACCTCCGCCCTGCACCGAACGGCATCATCTTCATTTCCTTGGGCGCCATCAAATCCACTTCCACACCCTCATCTGCAAACCTCTCCGGCCTGAACTCCATAGGGTTTTGCCACACTCTCGGATCCATCCCCATACCCGCAACGTAGAAAAGGACGGACGCATCGGTAGGGACCTCGTAGCCGGCAAGCTAGCAGGGACGGGTGACGGCATGGGGGGCGAGGAAGTGTGCCGGAGGGTGGCGTCTCAGGGTTTCTTTCACCACGGCCTCTAGATAAGGCATCCGCTGCAGGTCGTCTTCCTCCGCCGGTTTCCTGTTCCCAGTGACGCTGATTATCTCATCGTATAATCTGGCCTGTACTTCTTGACGGATCACCAGATTCGCCATCAACCACTGCAGGGCTGTCAAGGTTGTTTCGGTGCCGCCTATGATGAATTTCGTGCACAGCGCGACAAGATCGTTGTCGTCAAGGCTTTTCCCGTCGTCCACTGTAAGATTGAGCAACGTGTCCACGTACGCACTGCCGGCCGGAGGCGAAAAATGGTGACGCCGATTTATGAGGCCGAGCAGGGCTTCCTGCTGCCTCCGACGGATCTCCGCCAACCGCGTTCGGCGGCGCCGGTAAAAGAACTGCGGAATCGGTAAGAAATCGTCCAGACCTGCCTGGATCAGGGATACCTCCCGCATGACACCCTGCACGGATAACACCGTTTCCTCGTCCACCTTGATGCCGAAGCACATCCACAGCAGGATGCAGAAGAGCGCGTTTCGAAACTGCCCCACCACGCTAACCGCTCCCCTGTTGCGAGCCGCTTCGTTCCTCAGATTTTCCATCAGGTGGCCTATGGCCCACTCCCTCACCTCGTGGAAGACCTTCATGGTGTTGAAATTACTCTCAGCGCTGCTCAGTAAAGGAGGCAGCCACCTTCCAGTTTTGGGTGCAGAACAAAGTACTGAAGCCGCCTTCCATCAATACAGAATCGTGCAACAGCCGCTTACCAAAACATTGATCGCCTCAACTTGGCCACAGCCATGGAAATAGAGCAAATGGACCTGAAGCTTATTAAGCCAGATTTATGAAAAATCCCGCATCACATTTTTTTGCCGTACAGGTTGCTGAAAATCGGACCCGGGGAAATTTATGAAGTAGATTTAATAAAAATCCCGCATCACAACCTTGCTGACGTCTGCAACCACTTTTGGCACGCGGAATTTTTATAAAAAAGGGTTTAATTTTATGTTTTGAGATCCGGTTCATGATTCGGTCAAAGTCCTTTTTAATGCTTGGTTTTAAATTTGGTGCGTACAGCACATACATATATATGTCTTACATATATATATGAGATGAACGTGCATTCAAAAGAGGCCGTGGGCCTTTTTGGTTTAATTTTTTTAATGTTTTAACATTACACCATATTTCATATGGTATACAACTTTTGTCTTTTTTGTTTTAAAATTTTTTATTTTAAAATAGTTTTATTTTTATATATTGTAAAAGGTGCTGAGTGTATTGTTTTTATGTATTGTAAGTTTTTTATTTCTCAGACAGCAGAAGTAAAAAGACTTGGAGAGCACAGCAGTGCAGAGTTTTAGTTTGTAAGTTTTATTTTTACACACAGCAGTGTAAAAATTTGATGTGCACAGCAGTGTAACAGATTTTTGAAGTGCACAGCAGTGCTTTCATTTTGGGTGAGACAGAGTATTTTTCCAGAGTGAAATTTTAGAGAGTGTGAGTTGTTTTGAACTGTGTTTTGAAGCAGTCAAAGTTTTTTTTGTATTCCCTCAGGCAGAGGTGATTTTGTAACCAAGTTTTTGAAGTTTAATGAAATAGTGTTTACAGTGAAAGCTCTGTCTCCAGTGAAGAATTTTTTTATATTTTCTCTGTGTTCAAGAGGGAGAATTTATTCTCCATTGTTGTTCTGGAATTTTAAATATTCCAACATGGTATCGGAGCTAGTCCAGGCTCTTTGAAGATCAAAGAAGCTGAAGGAAAGGAGTTCTTAGTTGCAGTAGCTTCTCCAGCAGTGTGAAGACTCAGCCAAAGAATCCAAAGGTATTTCTCTATACAGTTTTTGAGTCACTGTTGCAGAACAGTGAGCTGTTTTACATACACAGTCAAGTTTTTTTAATCACAGTTAAGAGTGCAGAATGGCTGGAGCCAGCACTGGTATGGGTATGGGAAATGTCCATCTCCCAATGTTTAATGGGAAAAATTATGACTACTGGTCAATAACTATGAGAGCTCTATTTGTCTTCCAAGACTTATGGGAATTTGTTGAGGATGGCTTTGAAGAGCCAGCAAATGAAGAAGAGTTTGAAGATTTAACTCAGGCAGAAAGAGAGTTGCTGAAGAGCAATAAGAAGAAAGACTCCAAGGCTCTCTTCTTATTGTATCAAGCAGTGCATGAGAGTGTGTTTCCAAGGATAGCAGCAGCCAAGAGATCCAGAGAAGTATGGGAAACTCTCAAGACAGCGTATCAAGACATGGAAAAAGTGAAGACAACAAAACTTCAGTTGCTGAGGAGAGACTTTGAGACTCTCTGTATGAAAGAGTCAGATACTATTGACTCATTCTTCACTCATGTGATTGGAATGGTCACACAAATAAGATCTCATGGAGAGACTCTTGAAGAGAAGAAGATTGTGGAAAAACTCTTGAGGAGTCTACCCTCAAGATTCGATGTGATTGTCACCACCATAGAGGAGACTAAGGATCTCACAAAGTTCACAGTGGATGAGCTACATGCATCACTGATGACTCATGAGCAGAGACTGGGTAGAAGTGAAAACTCATCTCGGGAACATGCCTTTAAGACCCAGATGTCTTTCGGAAGAGGAAGAGGGCAAGGCAGAGGAAACAAAAGAGGAAGAGGCAGAAGCCAAAACAGAGGTGGAAGGAACAGTCCAGTAAATGCTCAAGGAAGGGGCAGCAATCCAAATCAGCATCAAGGCCAAGGCAGCAGCCAGCAGAGTGGTCAGCAGAATGCTCAAGGACAGAGGTATGATAAGTCCAATGTCCAATGTCACTATTGTAAAAATATGGTCATTATGCTAATGAATGTAGAAAGAAGCAGCATGATATGGGAAGTAGAACTAGTGCAAATTTCACTAGAGAAAATATCAGCCAAGATAATTTGTTTTTGGCTTGTAATATGGCTGAAGAAAAAAGTGAGGATCTATGGTTTCTAGACTTCGGTTGTAGTAACCATATGACAGGAAACTTAGCCATGTTTTCTATGCTAGATGAGAGTGTGAAGTCACAAGTCACACTAGGGACTGATAGTAAAGTGTCTGTTATGGGAAAAGGGAATGTAAATGTTTTAACAAGGAAAGGTGCAAAGAAATCCATAGCAGATGTCTATTATGTTCCAGGAATGAAGTGTAACCTCTTAAGTATTGGACATCTTGTTCAAAAGGGGTACAATGTATTTTTTGAGGATGATGTTTGTACCATCATGGACAAACCACCCAGCAAACAATGTATTGCTGAAGTGAAGATGACAAGGAACAGGATGTTCCCTCTTAGAATGAGAGCAGATCTGAAGAATGAAGAAAAGATAGCAGCAGTGGCAAAAGAGGCTATCCAAAGCGAACCAAAAGATGAAAATTGGTTGTGGCACTTGAGATTTGGACATCTCAACTTTGGAGGTCTAAATTTGTTAAATAGAAAAGGAATGGTAAAAGGTTTACCATTGATAGAGAAGCCGGACAGCCTTTGTGAAGGTTGTATTCTTGGGAAACAACACAGAGAAAGTTTTCCTTCCGGGAAAAGCATAAGGGCAAAGGCACCCTTAGAGATTGTCCACTCAGATTTATGTGGACCGATGCAAACTCCATCACTTGCTAGCAGCCACTACATGTTAACATTCATAGATGATTTTACAAGAAAAACTTGGGTTTACTTTTTGAAAAACAAAAGTGAAGTGTTTGAAAAATTCTGCAATTTCAAAGCACTTGTGGAAAACCAGAGTGGGCTGCACATCAAAGTTCTAAGGACTCATAGAGGAGGTGAGTATATCTCTAAAGATTTTCTACGTTTTTGTAGAGAAAATGGTATTCAAAAGCAGTTTACAACTAGATATACTCCGCAGCAAAATGGAGTAGCCGAAAGGAAGAATAGAACCATAATGGACATGGTGAGGAGTATGTTAAAGGAAAGCATTTGCCTAATGATTATTGGGTTGAAGCTGTACATTGTGCAGCATACATTTTGAATAGGTGCCCTACAAAAGCAGTGATGAACAAAATGCCGGAAGAGGCATGGAGTGGCACAAAACAAGGTGTCACACACATGAAGGTTTTTGGATGTGTGGCTTATGCACACATTCCGGATCAGTTAAGGAAGAAGTTGGACAGCAAGGGGGAGAAATGTATTTTCATTGGATACAGTGAGGAATCCAAGGCCTACAGGTTATACAACCCATCCACCAAGAAGTTTATTGTGAGCAGAGATGTTCAGTTTATTGAGGAGGAAGCTTGGGATGGAAGCATAGAGAAAACAGTGAATGTTAAACACTGTTTATCTCATGATGAAGATGATGATGAGTTGGCTGAAATACATTCCCAAACAGCAGCATCAACACAAGAGCAGCAAGAGACACCCTTGAGGAGAAATGAGAGTTCTTCTCCAAGCACACCACAAAGAGGAAATTCAAGTGCTTCTTCAAGCATTTGTACATCAAGTGAAAGAGGTAAGAAGTTCAGAAATTTGAATGACATTTATGCACAAGAGGCAGCAAATGAAGGTATCAATTCTTTGTTTTCTTTATATTGTCATGTTGAAGACCCTATCCACTTTGAAGAAGCTATTAAGGAAAAGAAATGGATAGAAGCTATGGATGAGGAGATTAATGCCATAGAAAGAAACAAGACATGGGATTTGGTTGAACTCCCAAAAGGTAAAGATGTCATTGGAGTTAAATGGGTCTACAAGACCAAGAGTAATGCGGAAGGAAAAATAGAGAGACACAAGGCAAGGTTTGTTGTCAAAGGGTATAAGCAAAAGCATGAGATAGATTATGAGGAAACTTTTGCACCGGTTGCTAGAATGGAAACCGTGAGAGCAGTGTTGTCCATAGCAGCACAAAACAAGTGGAAAGTTTACCAAATGGATGTGAAGTCAGCATTCCTAAATGGAGTGTTAATGGAAGAGGTTTACATTGAACAACCTCTTGGCTATGAGAAGAAAGGCCAAGAGCACAAAGTGTGCAAATTGAAGAAAGCTCTTTATGGGCTGAAGCAAGCGCCAAGAGCATGGTACAGTAGGATAGATTCCTATCTACTGGAAAATGGATTTGAAAAGTGTGAGGGAGAACCCACCCTCTACATCAAAGAAAAAGATGGTAAAATGCTGATTGTAGTTTTATATGTTGATGATGTTATTTTCACAGGTAATGATAATTACCTTATTGAAAATTTTAAAACAGTCATGAAAGAAGAATTTGAAATGACTGACATGGGTTTGTTGAAATACTTCTTAGGAATAGAAGTAGAACAAGATGAAAATGGGATTTTTATCTCACAGACAAAATATGTTAATGAAGTGCTGGAAAGATTTAATATGCAGGAGAGCAAGGCAGCGATCACTCCCACAGTGATGGGATTAAAACTCAGCAGAGAGGACAACAGCAAGGATTTTGATCCTAGTTTGTATAAGAGCATAGTTGGCAGCCTCATGTATTTGACTGCAACTAGGCCCGACATAATGCATGCTGTTAGCTTAATTTCCAGATTTATGGAGAAGCCAAAGGATGCACATTGGCAGGCAGCAAAGAGAATTTTGAGGTATGTTAAATGTACAAAAAGATTTGGTATTTTATATACTACTTCAGAAAATTCAGATTTAGTTGGATACACTGACAGTGATTGGGCTGGAAGTGTAGATGATCGGAAGAGCACTGCCGGTTATGTTTTTCACATGGGTTCAGGAGCAATTTCATGGGCTTCTAAAAAACAACCCATTGTAGCATTGTCTACAGCAGAGGCGGAATATGTGGCAGCCACAGCAGCAGCTTGTCAAGCAATTTGGATGAGGAGGATGTTAAGAAGTTTGTGCCAAGAGCAGGTAAAAGGAACCGTGATTTATTGTGACAATAGATCAGCTATTGCATTATCCAAGAATTCTGTGTTTCACAAGAGAACGAAACACATTGACACAAAGTTTCATTACATCAGAGAATTGGTAAACAATGGTGAAATTGTTTTGGAACACTGCAGAACTCAGGAGCAGTTTGCAGACATTCTGACCAAGCCATTGGGGCAGAAAAGTTTTGAGTTTTTGAGGAAATGTCTGGGTATGACTGATAACCCAGCAGCTGAGAGTAAGGGGGAGCGTTGAAATTACTCTCAGCGCTGCTCAGTACAGGAGGCATCCACCTTCCAGTTTTGGGTGCAGAACAAAGTACTGAAGCCGCCTTCCATCTTTGTTTGCAGAACTGTGCAGCTGAGCCGCTTACCAAAACCATGGATCAGTCAAATTCAGCGCAGCGTTTTTTTTGAAGTAGGAGGAGCTCGGACCTGAAGCTTATTAAGCCAGATTTATGAAAAATCCCGCATCACATTTTTTTGCCGTACAGGTTGCTGAAAATCGGACCCGGGGAAATTTATGAAGCAGATTTAATAAAAATCCCGCATCACAACCTTGCTGACGTCTGCAATCACTTTTGGCACGCGGAATTTTTATAAAAAAGGGTTTAATTTTATGTTTTGAGATCCGGTTCATGATTCGGTCAAAGTCCTTTTTAATGCTTGGTTTTAAATTTGGTGCGTACAGCACATACATATATATGTCTTACATATATATATGAGATGAACGTGCATTCAAAAGAGGCCGTGGGCCTTTTTGGTTTAAGTTTTTTAATGTTTTAACATTACACCATATTTCATATGGTATACAACTTTTGTCTTTTTTGTTTTAAAAATTTTTATTTTAAAATAGTTTTATTTTTATATATTGTAAAAGGTGCTGAGTGCATTGTTTTATGTATTGTAAGTTTTTTATTTCTCAGACAGCAGAAGTAAAAAGACTTGGAGAGCACAGCAGTGTAGAGTTTTAGTTTGTAAATTTTATTTTTACACACAGCAGTGTAAAAATTTGATGTGCACAGCAGTGTAACAGATTTTTGAAGTGCACAGCAGTGCTTTCATTTTTGGTGAGACAGAGTATTTTTCCAGAGTGAAATTTTAGAGAGTGTGAGTTGTTTTGAACTGTGTTTTGAAGCAGTCAAAGTTTTTTTTGTATTCCCTCAGGCAGAGGTGATTTTGTAACCAAGTTTTTGAAGTTTAATGAAATAGTGTTTACAGTGAAAGCTCTGTCTCTAGTGAAGAATTTTTTATATTTTCTCTGTGTTCAAGAGGGAGAATTTATTCTCCATTGTTGTTCTGGAATTTTAAATATTCCAACACATGGCCGAAAGGCTGAGGGCTTCGTTAACCAGATTCCTGCGAAGGCTCCGCCACAGTGGCCCGTATGCAGCCGAGCTGACCATGTGCTGGTTGATGTCGAACATTTTCTCCGTCCGAGGGGCTGGTGGGCGGTCAACGAAGAGGGCGCCCTTCTGTATGAGCGCCTCCTGAGAAAACTCGCGGCCGGTAATGATGAGCATAGGGTGGGAAACGAACCAGAGGGTGAATATTGGGCCGTACCTCTCATGGAATTTCTTCACTGACCTCTCGAACGCGTCAATGGAAAGTCCTATCTGAAGGAGGTTCCCTACAATGGGCCATGCCGGGGGACCTGGCGGTAGCTTCTTGTACTGCCAGCTCCTCCAAAGGAGCAGTCGGAGGAAGAATAAGGAAATTGCGAGAACGAAAACAGGCAGGAGAAACGAATTGAGTCCAAACGAAATCGCCATGGAAATTCGAATGTAAGGGTTTCGTTCAATTTCTAATATGTGCAGAGTTTCACTACCTTTAAAATGATGGAACTCCAAATTGTGGCCTGTGGAATCTTTTACGGTCGTCGAGGTTTATATATTTAACAATTATTTTATATTTTGTAGAATTAGAGTAATAATAATTTACTTATCGACTGATAAAGGTGTATACATCTTATATTTAAAATTTTTATGAATTTTGATGTGTTTGGGACCACTAAACATGAAGAAATAGAGTTTTATTATTATTTAATATTAATAAATATTATTTGAAATTATATAGGTTAATTATTAATATGATAAATTTAGATTTTTCTTAATTTTATATCTATAAGCCCAAGGATTAGAGAAATCAAATTTTTTTTATGGGTATATATTTTTTTAAATGTACAATTTGAAAAAAAATATATATATATTTAGAAAGATTTGATCTTTGTCAGTTTTGATAATTTATAGTTAAAATGAAGGTAAATCGGTTTAATTTCTATGAGATGGAAAAAATTGTGATAGTTATTTAAAAAAAATAATCACCAAAACACAAAACAAGACTATTTTGATTGGACTACCAAACTATATATATATATATATATATATATATATATATATATATATACCAAGTCGTTAACATAATGTATAATTTATAATTATATTTATATTTATAATTTTATATGGGCTGTTAAATTTCAGAATCCAAAATAGTTGTTACTTTGATTGAGTGAAAATGTATTTGATTAAGTCAAAATGTTTATTTAACATAACATTACAACATCTCTTTCATTTTGAGCTCAAGAGAGCCTTTCCAAGTAACCAACCTAGATCTATCACCTAGAGATATTAAATCTCTCAAGGTGCACACTTCTTTTATGAATGCAAAGCTTGAGGAAACCTTTACACTTTGAACAATTTGATTCCTCTTTGATAGCTTCCCATTTAAGATGGATCTAGGCTGGTTTAATTTCTATAAATAAATTGTAAAGTTAAAATGATATAATTTTCATATTTAAATATATTATATGAGAAAAATTATTACAGTTATTTTTGAAAGATTACCCACCAAACACAAAAATTGAGTGAATCTATTGAGTAAGAGTATATGTTTCTTCCTAAAAAAATCATAGGTTCAAAGTTAAAAAAGGTAGAGAATGTATACCTTTATATATAGACTTTAAAAAACAAAAAGTCTAAATAATATTACAACATATCTTCCATATTGAATTAAAAAATACCTACATATTAAATTAAAAAATATCTATCTACACTATAATGATATTAATATATATATTTATAAATACCTATCTATACAATAGTGATATTGAATATATATATTTATAATAGTATTTTTTTAACCGTAAATCTAATTAAGCTACACCCAGGGAAAAGGGTCACCTACTCTCATAATTTTTTAATAAAAATACCAACATTGAGTGGCCGAGTATTCAAGAAAATGTTACCTACTCTTAGAATTTTTTTAATAAAAAATTATGCATTGAATCAGTCTCCACGAGTGTCATGAATTATTGAAGAATATAAATAAAATCGATTTTCTACTATGCAAGGTGAGCCGATGTTTTGAAGTACAAAAAATACCTACATATTAAATTAAAAAATATATATATTTATAAATACCTATCTACACAATAGTGATATTGAATATATATATTTATAATAGTATTTTTTTAATCGTAAATCTAATTAAGCTACACCCAGGGAAAAAGGTCACGTACTCTCATAATTTTTTAATAAAAATACCAACATTGAGTGGCCGAGTATTCAAGAAATGTTACATACTCTTAGAATTTTTTAATAAAAAATTATGCATTGAATGAGTCTCCACGAGTGTCATATATTATTGAAGAATATAAATAAAATCGATTTTTTACTATGCAAGGTGAGCCGATGTTTTGAAGTACATATAGTCAAAGGAGTTGTCTTTAGTGTGACTTTTTGAAATTTTAGGTGTCAGAATTTTGTGAAATTTTTTGAGGTAAAATCTTGGTTTTTGTTATTCAAACTGGTTTTTTGATTCTATATATGGATTCAGCACCCTCAAAAACCTCTAGAGCACTTTGATTGTGCAAAGTTAGCAATCAAACTTCTCTTTTCTCTAAATTCCTGCCGGAATTTAGAGAAATTACACCGTAAAAAGTCACCGTAAAAGCCTTCAAAAAATCACACTAACGACTACTCCTGTCAAATTATGATATGATCAGATTTTTTTCAGTTTTTTTTTTTTTTTAAACTAAGTGGTGTTTTTTATTTCAAACGCAAACGTTTAAGAGTGAAACGTTAAGACGAGCTCGATAAAATATGGTTTTCTTAACAAGGACTATATGGTTTTCAAACTTAAGACAAGGCATTTTTGAATTACTGAAAACAACTTATATATTCTTTATATGCATGTAGTGTTAATGGCTCTTGGCATTCACTTACTTATATATTATTATTAATTATTGACCAAGTAAGACGAGAATAGAATATTTGATTCGTCTATTCATTATCATTACTTTAGTTTTAATCAATATAATGTTTAATTTTAATAAAAATAAAAAATATTATTTTTTAAATATTTTATTTGAGAGAAATGGTTAAACAATGCAACATAGTTAGTGTTTTTAGTTTAATTATTAGATTTTGAAAGATATAAATTCATTGCCACATTTAAACAAAAGCTATTTTGTAGATACTCTTGCTTAGTATATGTATAATTACAAAAACAAAGCATTTATTGTAGGTGATTTAGAGAGATGCAATCATAATAATGAACAAATTTAGAGAGATGCAATCATAATAATGAACAAAGTATAAGAATTAGTTTTAAATTTTATGAGCTAGAATACCAATATTGTGTCACTCTCTTTATAACTAGGCATGTGAAGTAGCCCAAGGAAAAGACCTTACCTACTGCATCTGTAAAAAATTATTCTAAAGTGTTATTAATTCAATTAAAAAAATATAAGTATGTATAAAGATTTTAGTGCACTCTCAAATATAAAAATATTAAAAATTTAACTTCAATTAGGTTATATTAATTTTTTATATTTAAATTGATTTAATAAATTTGTTAAAAAATCAATTTCATCCCAATAAATATTTGACTTCAATTAATTATATTAAAATTGAGCTTTTTACTAAATTCTTAGTTAATTATATTAAATTGAGTTTTTTAATAAATTATATTAAAATTTAGTTTTTTAATAAATTATTAATAGATACATTTAAAAGGGTAATTGGATACTTTGTTGAAAATGGTTAAAATTTTATATTTAGATTGATTTTAATTTCTTAATAGTTATTTGAAGAAAAATAAACACATTTAATCAACTTTAATATATACATTGCAGGCATAATGCATATATTATTTTCTCTCAATTAGAATTTATCTTGTTCCAAGTAACACAAAATTTGATAGGTAACTTGTTTATATCATAAGTGATTTGTTTATCAATAGTAAAAATAAAAAATAAAAAAAATAATTTAAAAGATGGAATCTGATAGATAAGTTATTTGTCTATATTCTAAGTGATTTCTTTATCAACCATTAAAAATTAAGAAACAGTTTTAAATGAGTTTTAATATTTTTTTAGTAAATTGTGAAAATAATAATAAAATTGTATATTTTGTTTGACATTCTAACAATGTTTTTTAGCTTTGCCTATTTTTAGTAAAGGACAAGTCTACTCATTAAAGAATAAAAAATAATTAGGATAAAAAAATTTGGTAGAAATACATTCAACACATTAAAAAATCTAAAATGCACCTAAAATCTTAAATCTTGAAAGTAATATCACGAAAAAAAATGTGAGAGACGCTACCTGACTAGTCAAAGGTCGGACATTGGAGCAACGTTGCAGTGTATAAAGAAATAAGAGCAATCCCCACAAGTTCTATTTCTCTGATGAGACAGTTGGGTGGTCGGGCGCGATAACAATCAGGGTTATAGCATAAGGGTTCACAGAGAAAAAAAATCTGACTCACCACCTCAGCGTTGATTTGTTGGTTAAAACTTAAGGAAGAATAAAATCTATTTCTGGTTTTAATCCGCGTCGTTTTACGAGTATTAAACTCGATCAGTTGAAAAAGTCCTCTTCGAAGAATAAAATACGTGAGGTTTTGTAAAAGTGTTATATATATATATTTATTATTATTTTTTAATATATTTTTTAAAAAAGATTTTAAAATAAAGTATTTTTTTAAAGAGGTTATTATAAAAAGGTTTATATATATAAATAATTTTTATCAAAGAATTTATTATATAAAAAAGATTTTTTTTTAATAAAGCTAATAAAAAGAAAAATTTAGAGTTTATTAGGAAAGAATTTTTTTGAAGCAAGATGCTACATTGAATTTTCAACCACAACTTTCTTCTTTTACAGGGAAAGATTATGATATCTTAATTTTGGAAATACCTAGGTTTGAAATTTTGGAAATATCTAGATTTCAAATTTTCATCTCTTTTAGCTTTACCATCTTTACAAGCAATGACTTTATGCCCGAAATTATGACACACAAAGCAATTTCCATAGAATAATTTTAGATACCTGAAATTTTAGAAACATTGAGCTTGAGTAGGTTTATTGTACCTTGGTTGTCTTATTTGTTGGTTTATATATCTGAGTGGAGGAGCATTTAAGATTTTAACTGGTGTGCTCCACTTTTGATTTCTTCTTTGATTTGTATTTTTCTTATTATCATTAATTATCCCTTCACCTTCTTTTGCATTGCTTTAAATATCTTTGTTTCCTGTGGACTTGATGTTGGCCTTTCCTTTTCATGTTTGTTGAGGATATATGTATCTCACATTTGTCTTATTGGCAGAAGATCTTTGACTATTGAGAATGTTTTCTAACTTCTTTGTTTTTTCAGAAAACATTAGGTCCATATCCATCTTGGCCTTGGAATTTTCTAGGTCTATCCTCAATGACACAATCTCGATCTCTAAACTATGGAAATTCTTTTCCCATTAGTTCATTTGTTTATTGAGAATCTCCTCTTTCCTCCTTGCTTCATCCAACTAAAGTTTTAAAGATAGAATTTCCTCTTTATATATTTGGGACCATCTTCTCTTATTTCTTAGTCACTCCTTATTTTAAGAGTTTATTCTCATTGTCTAGTTTGTTATAATTCTTTTTTTTCCTTCTAACTATAGAGTTAATATGTCTTTACCTTTTACAACTTCTTCTAGTTTCTCTTTTTATTAATAAATTCTTCATTATCCAAATTGTACATACTACTCTTTTAGTTGTTTTTTATTCTTTCTGACTTTCTTTAACTCATTAAGAGAATCGATGAGCTCTCCTTTGAGATTCACTACACCTTCCTCTTCTTCCTCGAAGTTTGGGTCATTTTTGGATGTGTATTCTGTTTCAAATGCCATAACCAAGCATTCATCATGCACATCCTCATAGAATTCTTCGCTATTTATGACCAAAAATAATGTAGAAAATCACATTTTTTTTTATTATAATGTATTTTAAAATTTATATTACATGTAAATGAGCATTTTGTTGTAAGACCTAGTAAGAAATTCCTACCCTTGGGAAATTACTAGTAAAGTTTGGAGTTAAACCTATGTTATAGGGGGATGTTGAATTATACCTTAGATATAAAGTTTTAGGGGTTAGGGCTTGGAGGTGAGTGGGTTGGTTTAACTAGCCAGTTTGGTTGGTTTGGTCAAAGGAAACCCCAAGTCAAGGATCATGGGGTGATTGTTAGGTAAAAATTGACTCAGTGAAAGAATCATTTTTTTTAATTAAATAGTGGTGGTTTTGGGGATATGGATTTATATGGTCGTGGTTTTATTCCCATGTATTGCATGTAATGAATCCATTAAAATGCTTTGGACAACTTCATTGTAATGTACCGGGAAGGTGAGAAGTGAAGGCTCACTTGGTCAGTTTCATTGAATTTTAGCCAAGGGAACTAATGGAATTTTGTTAACATTTTTTTTCTTCAGATTGGGTTTTCTAGGATAGACCATTATGTTTTTATGAAATTTTGTTGGTTGTTTTATTTTTTTCTCTCGTTAAATATTATGTTTGATAATTTAACAGTATTAAGGCAAAAAAAACAAGGAAGTATACCTCCTTACAAACAATGACATTGACATTGGAACAAGACACCCTTCTCATTAATGACAATGTGGGTTTTATCATATTCAATAATATTAATCCATCTAAGCAAGGGGTAGGGATGGATGGTAGGAAATATGGTAATGGGCATTATAAGACACATGGAGGAAGGTTTTAGACACCAAATAGTTCAAATTTCAGTGAGTGGGATCTATGCAGGCCTCTTGATTGTGGTAGGGAAATCTTAGGAATCATTTCATGACTTCACTTATTTTAAAATCAAGTAGATAAGATGGTTAATATTATGATGATAGATGGTGCTAAAGGATCAGAACACACTTCGCATGGCTTTAATTCCTCCAGGTGTTGGCATGGGAGTCAAACCAACCCAATTTCACATCTAGTGGGGGAGATATGGAGATATGGAAATTTGGATCATTGAAATGCACTAGCTCACATCATAGATAATTTTGAAGTTGTGTGGGAAGATGAAAGGCAAGTGATGGGAAAATAATTTTGTAAGGTCATCTGGGATGGAGTTCGATAACGTAAAGAACCTTTGGACAAGGGACTAGAAAGACAAGAAAATGCATTTTAAGCTCTCATCATCTAAAATAATCTAGTTCGGTGTGAGAGAGGATATCAAAGACCTTGTAGAGGAGCTAAGTATCCAAACCTCCTCGCGTGATAATTCTAAAACATCTAAAGGAAATTTCTTCTTTTTGGACATTAACAATCAGTTGTCTCTGCTTGTTGTTATTTTTTTTTATTGGAATATTGATAGGATGGGAGAAAGAAAATGTATTTTAGGTTCCATCATTATTGCTCCCTTCCATTTGTTTAATGGTTGCTTATTTTAACCTTTGGAAAGATCTCATATCTTTCTATATAGTGAAAAATATTTGGCTCTAAATTTTAGTTGGTTTATGTTTCAGAATAATAACTAGCATAGAGTGGAGAAATATATTCAATTTTTAGAGGCTAATATTATTTAGCTTCAATTAAGGTACAACCAATTGAGAAAAAACTTGGTTTGGAACATGGCTTTTTTGGTGGAATAGAGGGGTGCATATTCACTAGGTAAAAAAATGAAATTTGTAGTCTTCGAAACCAAATTGAAGAGCTTCAACAAGGCATGGCCCAAGACTATCCATTCTCCATGCTACTAGTAACTACGTTAGTAATGGAAATGTGCTAGTCCTTAACTTGAATGTTGTTTCTCCTTCTATGGAGCGAAGGTATGTGCATAGGCAATATGAACACTATCTACATAATATGTTTCTATAGAGGTTCAATTTTGCTTGCTCTTAGGCTTGTACAAAATTCTCTATGCATAAAAAAGTTATAACATAACATAGTTGATTTCTTCCAATAGTTCTGGCTAAACATTCAGTTGGATGAAAAGATAAAACTCATTAACCTAAATTATAATTTTATTCCACTTTAGTTATAATATTATAACTAAATCATAGAATTACACATATATTCCAAACTACTTCAATCAATACAACTAATCCACCAACATTACCACAGTATATATATGTTTATTTTAGAATAATGTTTTAAGAATTTTAATTTAATTATCAATAATTATTAAATAAATATTAAAAATTTAACCTCCAAAAAGTATTTTAAAATAATTTTAGTCATATTTTTAAAATATATATTTTTTCATATTTTTATAATATTTTTCTTACTTTTGTAAATAAACAAATGTGCACACCATTCAAACTGTTCAATCAATATAAATCATCCACCAAACTTAAACAATCATACATGTAAAGTTTCAATAATATTAACCATTTAATTAGTGATATGCATGGAAAGATTTATAAAGCAGACCATCTTAATTCAGTTTACTCTTATTATTTAAGTAGTGATATGCATGGAAAGATTTATAAAGAAGACCATCTTAATTCAGTTTACTCTTATTATTAACCCCTCCCTGAGGGACTACAGCGATTGATAGAGCATTGCCAACTATTAATCTTAAATTTGGCCCAAGTTTTAATACTAGACATTAATATAACAAAATTTGTGTAAATTTGTATTGGTCTATAAGGTTTGGAGTCGTATTGCTAGACTCACGCGTCCGATGCAATTTTCATTGGTGTATCTTAAATATGAAATTTACTCTACCCTCGTATATATTAAGTTTGACGATGCAATTTACTTTCATATATCTTAAATTTGCATTCATTCATGTTCGGTAACTGCAAAATTTGGATAAAGAAACTTATCACACTGCTTCGACATGCTTAGACTTTTTCGGCACCTGGATAGCGTTGTCATGACTCATAATCCCTTGCTGCCTGCACTAATGCGAGAAAATCTGAATCAAAATCCCTTCCAGCCTGCAATGATATTTTTCTTCTTCTGAAGATG
This sequence comes from Pinus albicaulis, assembly GCA_034641835.2. Lineage (NCBI taxonomy): Eukaryota > Viridiplantae > Streptophyta > Pinopsida > Pinales > Pinaceae > Pinus > Pinus albicaulis. The sequence continues at coordinate 1,267,316,713 of CM076583.1, read as the reverse complement.
GAAGTCTATCCGGTTTCGGTTTTAGATTTAGAGGTAGTTTTCCATTTAAAGTTTATTGCGAACTGATGGTATGTCATTGTTGTTGCAAACTGAAGTTATTTTCTTGCATATATTTTTCCATGCTCTTCCATATATTTTTCCATGCTCTTCCATATATTTTCCCATTTACAGGATGTTGGATCAGTTTGCAGTTACCGCAGATTTATTTTTTCCATTTAGACGTTGCAGATTTATCTTCCATTTTACAAAACTTTGGATTAGTTTAACAATGAAAGTATGTTTTTGCATATATAGATAATTTTATAAATATCTAAATGAATCAAAATAATAAGTACAAAGATGCCTTCATCTAAGATTCTCTTTCAACTTTTGATACCTAAAAATACTTAAATTTTCTCAACAGCCATTGTTATACAGAAATACTTACAAAACAAGGGAGATTGTCGATGATACTATGTACAGTCTCCTACATTAATAGATTACAACATTAATAGCTCCCAAAACGAGACAATGACACCAAAAAGGAAGAATAAATGTGATGTATTCCAACATTAAAATGTTTTTTTCTTACTTAAAACACCAACATGAAAAATAATAACTGTGATATTTTTTTCCAATATCATAAGCATTACTTATCATTTTGAGCCACTAATTCATCCTTTACATACCAGACTTGAACATGTAATTTCTAACTTACAATGAAACATGTAATATCTAACTTACAATGGAAAAGGCGGGTGAAACTTAGACAGTAAATAAATAATGTATTTTCTTTACTTAACCTCTACTTACCCTTACTAGTGTTACTTCTATTAGTGTTACTTCTATAAGTATGAGTGTGTTGGAATTTTGGGAAATTCCAAACACACAGGGAAGGAGAGAATAATACTCCCCTCTACAACACAGAAAAGTTAAAAACAAAATTTGCTTTCAGACAAAGATGGCATGAAAATGCTTTCTTCAATTTCATTAAACAAAACTGAAAACTATTACAAATTTCTTCTTCAGTGGAGAGATTAACAAAATAAGAGTATGACTGCTACAGACACAGTGTTCTACAAAACAAATCTTCTCTCTGTCTCTCAAGAACGCACAAACAGTGCTCTGTTCTTCTTACTGTGTTCTCCTGCCTGCGGGCTCACACACATAGCGATTACAGCAAAATGCATTACATTACACACTTGCGGCACTCCGGCCTTTCTATCTTTATATAGCGTGGCGGGAACAAAACCCAAAACAAAAGAAATAAACAAAATACAAAGAGGTGAAAATGTGAAGTTGGGAAACACTTTTTGCCCTTTTTTGATGTTGAAAATTGTAACTTTCTATGTTTTTCAACTTCAACTCCACTAAACTCATATTTTTATTGCAAATTATGCTTTGACATAAAAACAAGAATTGTAGAGAATTGTTTTACCTCCATACCCATATTTTTTTTATAAAAATATTGACATATAGAGGGGTAAATTTCTTGTTTACTAATTGCATATACTTGAAATTTTCAGGCAAACATAAATAGTCACTTTATCATCCTTTACTTTTTTTAGGGAAGGTTATTCATTTTTTGGAAAAAAACCATAGCATCATAATTTGCATATATTGCACTAGTGCATAGACTATTTTTCGGTAATTTTTGGATTAAATCACTATTTTTTATTATTTTTTGAAATGGACGAAGACAAAAAAACAGTGATGTTTCAGTACATTTTATCATCCTTTGATTTTCTTTTCAATGTGATCGTCAATAAGAAAAATGAGAGTACCCTTTTGAAGTAGACAAGGAGAGGAAGTGCAGTATGATTTTTTTGAATTTTTTGGTGTCCTCACTTGAAAGTTATTGAATTTTCATTCAGTGCAATTTTTCGAACAATGAAATTCCATAGTGACACAGCTTAGTAAAAAATAAATAAAAAATTGAATTTTTTAACGAAACTCCATAAATCTTACATCATCAAAAACTAGATTTAGAGATGAATCTAATGGTACTTGGTCCGACATAAAACATTTTGTTTTTGTAGGTGTTCTGTCCCTCCAAAGTTGTAGGTTTCTTAAAACTGCAGAATTGTTTGAGTTTTTCGTTGACCAGAAACTCTCGGCCGAGAAAATGTCTCGGACGAGAAATTTTTAAAACTCTCGACCGGGAAATTTGAAACTAGTTTAACCCGCCTAAAGTTAGATTTAACCACCCGGGCAAACTCTCGGCTGAAAGTTTAAAAACTCTCGGACGAGAGTTTGCACCCCGAGAGTTTGTTCAATAAAACTCTCGGCCGAGAGTTTAGAAAACTCTCGGTCTATAAAATGGAATGTAGGGTATGGCATGAAAATCAAAATGTGAATAAAGGTATTTAATTTGAAGACTTGAGAAGCCACTTAGTGAACAACTAGTGTGGAAATATCAATTGCTGAGAGTAAGATCACCTATCAATGATGAAAATAGACCTTGGGTACTTCTCCAGGTAAAATTCTGAGAGAAATTTGTTATAGTAGATAAGAGTTTACTCACTAATAAGAAAAATGTAGACCTTTAGAGTAAAAGATATAGGTTATTGTAGATACTAAAAGTGATTTAACAACTAGAAAGGATAACATGATAAGTCAAGGAGATATGAGAAAGGGACAACACAAACTAGAAATCCCTTAAACATAAGCATGACAAAAAAGTAACTTGGGAAGCATTGACTCAATAATGACCAATGATAGAAGCTTGTGATGTAGGTGGAATCCACTAACTCTCCAAAATTATTGGAAGAGTAACCATATAGGGGAGTAAATACTTAATAAAAATGGCTCAAGTTCCTAGATTTATACTAAAAATCCAAGTTGTCGAGACAAATACTCAAAACTAGTCATTTTTTTAAGCGTGACATTAGTCATGATTGTTTCCAAATCAATTAGATAATGCAATTCTTTCCTTTCCCTATTTTTCAATATATTTGATTTTTTTTTTCATATCCTAAGGCTTGAAAAATAATAAAATAAAATTTTATTAGAAAAAATCATTCAAACAGTTTATCTCTCATGTTTTTCCTAAATTAAAAAAATAGGTAATTTTTGGCTGCATATATGACCTTACTAATATGATAGAAAATTTCTAATATTGCATCAACAAAATTCATTTTTCTTAGGGGACATATATTAATGATATTGAAGTGGGGGCAGAGTGCGTAGTAGATGTAGAAGATGGTATTTTAATTTTGCAAATATTTCCTCTTATTCTCTGTAAAAGTTAGATTTGTTATCCTTATTTATTTTTATTCAGAGCATTGTCTGTAATTTATTTTTCACACAAGTAATACAAATAGTCAATCTCTGTGAAAAAAATGGAGAATTGTGAACTGAAACTAGATTTAAAAAAAATGTCAAATTAGTACTATTATGTTTCCTTGTGCAGAGTAGATTGTATGTGTGAGAAATTTGGGGTCCTTTGCGTAATGAGTGCTAAGGTCATTGTGAAAAATGTTTACTATGCAGTGGAAAAATTATGTGCGAGGGAACCTAGCTCTTTTGCATTGAAAGAGGTGCTAAATTAATTGTGTTTTCAATGTGTGTGAAAAAAAAAATTGTACGATAAAATGAATGTGAGGAAGGCTTTGTATTTTTAATTATTAGTTAGGAACTTTGTTTGCAATTATGGAAGTAGTTTTATGAAGGTTGTTCTACAAAGCTAGCTGCTTAGAGTTATCGTGTGCATAGGTTTGAATGTCAATAACTAATCAAAGGGAATGGGAATTCTTGACTGCAAAAGGAGTTGTGTGGATGAAGTTGTGCAAAGGTAGTTGTGTATGTTCGAATAAATATACAGATCCATTTTAATTTTTTTTTTTTTTTTGGTAAGTTTGGTAATACCTTTCATTTATTTCCTTTTTTTCACTTTCTTTTTTTACTCTATCTTCATCAACATGTCCACATACATCACCCCGATTGGGGAAGGGAATTGAACCTATGATGAGTGTTATAACAGCCCGTCTCATCACTGTTTCGCCAAGACCCGACAGACTTAAATTTGTTATTTACGAATGAATTTTAAAATGTATAATCATTAATTAATATCATCTTTGAATGTCAATAAATAAGGGTGTTATGAAGTGTGGAAATAGTTGTGCAGACGAATTTGTGCGAATATGGTTGTGTGTGTGTGAAGGTTATGATATCTGGGACCAACGTATACTGATATTACTTTCAAATGTAAATTAATGGCATAATAGTATTGTTGGTTTTAGAGGTGGTTTTTCATAATATGTTTTGCGCATAAATGCACTTGGTTTGCGGTTTCACATAAATGCATTTGTTTTATATTGAAAGTGTATGAAAATTATGTCTCTAGATTTGATGTTTCTTATGCAACTTTGTTTTCTATTAATCAAAGGATAGACATTGGGACGATGAAAAATATGGATGGCAATTTCATCTTTGTAGCGTGTTTCAGATGCAAATAGTGAGAAGTGGTGATTTCTAGGGAAATAAGACTACATATATTTGAAATAGCTAGTATAGTGAGACATAAAATGATGTTTGAAATGATAAATAAAATGGTGAGATTTGTGGCTTTTTATCATTGAAATTTTCATTTAATAAGTTGGAGTTTTCTCCAAGCTTCTATTGCCTTAGATAAATTGTTATTTTTAAGTTGAGATTGGGCAATAGAATTAGTGTAGAGATACAAAAGTTGCACAATTCTCCAAGCTTCTAAACTGATTCAATCTTTCTAGTTTCCTATTTGAATTTGGAAATACTGCAAGTTTTTAGTGTTTCCAGATTTTCTTTATAATACTCAGCGATATTCTGCAAGCTTTGCTTTTCTCTATAATACTCTATAAGATTTTCTTTATAATATTGTGAGAAAAGAGTGTGTAAATTTATTAGTAAATTAAATTTCATTAGGTTTTATAAAGTATTGGGCAGAAGCTATCAAGACCATTTGTCATATAACGTAACTTTACTATTTTATGGCTATTATTGATAGTTCTATGATTTTTAACTTTTATTAGCTAAATTGTTTCTAAGTTTGTAAAAGTCAAAGAGTTTAAATTTAAATGTGTCTGCCCAAAATAAAGTTTGTACTCCATCATAAATATGTGTCAAATTTTGCTAGAAATATTTATGTCAAGTTATTTTTATATCAAATTTGGTTTTGTTTTACAAAGTAGTGGGACTAGTTGTCAATTCTATTTGTTGTAGAGAGTAGCTGAATACATGATCCCATAATACATATTGGTGAATATCATTATGCACTTTACTATTTTTATCTATTTTTAATAGTGCACTCTATGGAGGTTACAATTAAGCGTGGATATTAAAATTTGTTGCAAATATTTCCATTTTTTATCAAGGATAACTTGTGGTCTTGTTAAAGTTCTAGTTGGGAATTCATGTAGGGGAGATCACTGAATATTGGCAGGTCCAACACCACCAACATTTTTGGCACTAGAAGGAGGGCTAGATGACAAGTTGAGCCCTTCATGTGTGTTTCAAATTTTCACACTCATTTTTATGAATTCTTCCCAAATCATACACAAAACATTTATTTCTAGAAAATTTAAATTTTAGGTGTAGGCGGATATCATTGAGGACTTGTCACTATTTAACTTTAATGTTTAGGGTGAAACAACCATCCTTGAGCACACTGATCATTTTCTTCAATTTTTCATAGAGCGCGACATCCCGCTTGAGGATGTTGTTTGCTGGTTGTTTTTTCTCACGTTCGAAGGGCACATAAGGAAATGGTGTTACACATGGACTGATGCCTATATCCACTCTTTCGAACATGTTGTCACAAAATTGTTTTGCACTTTTGACAACTTTGATGATAAGATTTTGTGCAAGAGAATTTTAAAATCGTGAAAAACACCTGATGAATCACTACATTTTATTCATCATTTCTTGCATCTATTTTTTGAATTTAAAGAAGGTGAAGTTTATTGGGATTTCTTGACCACAATATTTTTGTATCTTGTTGAGATTTCACTTGCTCTGCATGATTTACGATCACTTAAATCACATCGAGCAAACCTCACACATAAAGCTTCTAAATATGCGATCAACGAGGGTGCTTCTCTAGGCAACCCCACATCTGCTTTTCATATAACAACTTTACTATTATAGGATGTGGTAGGAAATATTTGCAAGGAATTGTTTCAAGAACCACCATCTCCTATCGAGCCACATATTCAAGATCCCTATGAAATTTTGGACAAGAAGCATGATAAGTGTGTTAAAGTGTTTTCTCCTCATCCTCCGCCCTTTTCTCCCTTTGATCCTACGAGTTGCAATTTTTAGTGTTATTCTATTTGAAACCTTTCCTTTAATGTTAATGAGGATCAGGTGTTGGAAGGTTTTTTTGTTATGAAGCCAAATTGTGATGACTATGTAGCAGAGTCCATTATCAAACAAGAATATGTGATAAAGGATGTATCTATTCCTTCCAAAGCTCTCCCACATTTTACTAGCATTGTCCATGATTATGTCATTTCTGTTTAATCGTGTGAAATTTAAGTTCTATTAATACCTTCAATCATTTGCAGAATTTTTGGAATGCATGTTTTTCATTTAAATGTGGAGAGGCTGAAAGTTGTCGTTTTTCATCTTCCCCTTTATAAAATTCATCATATCATGAGGATACCTCTATTTACAATCCTAAACTTTATAATCTTGTTTTTCGTGACATTTTAATTGACTCAGCTGGTCAATATTTTGTTCTTCCTGTCATTGATTTCGCAAAACAACTGATCTTTGATGATCTACCTTCCGATGATTTGGATCTTCCTCAACCTGTCAAGGCACTTCAACCCAAGCTCATGGTTATGTCAAGTTATCGTAGCCTTTAGGTCAGTTCCACCTCCCATCAGAAGAATGTTGAATCTTTTGAGTATCCCCATCACTCTATGATATGTATTGAAAATTCTTTTGTTTTACAATTTTTGCATCCTCCATATGTTTTTCACAATCCTAACACTCAATCATTGGCGAATTCCTACTTGGCAAACATTGTCACGAAATGAAAATTTATTTATTTATTTAGGCTTTCTCATTTTTATGGTTTTAAAGTTTTTTTTTCAAGTATTCGACTCGCGATGTATCACAGCCTGATCATACGTCCACAAAATGTTATTTGTGTGCTTTTCAACATTTTTTTTTTCTGCGTGCACATTCAAACGTCAAAAATTTTGGTTTTTAATGTCTTATATTTGTTTTTATTACTATGTATGTATATATCTCTTGACATGTATTCCTCTCCCACGTAGGCTTACTAATGTGCCGGTGGATACATTGGAAATATCACTTCACGTCACCTAGCCTACTTTCTGCTTAGGTTAGGAGTAGGAGTATTGTTTTCTTTGATTTTCTTTCGTTTGTTTGTTTCCATTTTTTTTATTTCCTTTATTTTTTTGTTTTTCAGTCCTAAGTATCTTCCGCATGATGTCATGTTTGGCCTCTAAGGAAAGCATCATGAAATCCAAGAGGAAATGTGTTCTTCTACTAACACCTGGTTTTTTGTTTATTCCTTCTCTTTGTGTGAATCATGCGTTATTTTGGTTGATCATTCTCATAAAATACATTGTTTATCATAGAGAGTCATGGGGAAATCATGATGTTTGGTTTTTAACTGGTTCTACCAAGTACTCTAACTAGTTCTTATATAGTCAGTTAATACTTGTCACTCTAGTATGGTAAAGTAAGGAGGGGACGAGAACCTTAACAAGTATGACAGAGGTGTACATAAACATACTTCTCTAAAGGAAAAACCACTTCTGCTCTCAATAAGTTGAGATCCCTCTTCCACCCCATGGAATAAATAAGCGACTATGCATAGTTATTTGAACAAATGAAAAAATGAAAAATGAAATAAAGGGCGAAAGAAGGGAAAGGATTCCTGCATAGAGAGGTGAAGCAAGATACTCCATCGAGGTACTCTCTAGGCTCGTTGGAAGTGGAGCAATGTTTTTGTTTCCAAATATTATGTTCAAAACAACTCTCCCAAATATGTATCTCGGAGCACATGGAGCACAATTATACAGAACTACAATCATCTTCCCCAAAATTCAAAACCTTTCTTTCATCTTAAAACTCACTACATTGTGAGTTCTCCTTCAGGGTTTACGATCGAATATTCTTTCATGATCAGAATACGCATGTGAAAACTAACATATCCTAAAAAACAAGCAGAGCACGTGCATCAATAAATCACTCGTGTAACAAAAAATCAAAATAGAATCAGGTGAAATCAGGATTTCACCAGCCAAATATCACTCTCTAAAAGTAAAAAGAAACAAAATTATGGGCCACGTAGGCCAAATCCTAGGATCTTCCATAGGAACAATGAAGAGTTTATTTGAACAGGTAGCTTGTCTAGTTTCCACCACTTGATTTCATCTACTTTGGAAAGCCTCCACTCTCTAATTCTCATGGTTTCCACTTGCCATTGTGGAACGACCAGTTGTGTTGCGTGTGCCTCACTCTTTAGCAGGGATTTCTTGGACCAATTGAATAAACATAGCTATGTAGTTCGACCAAAAACTCATGATTTTCTTTAACTTGCAAAAACCAGAGACCGGATCTCGGAGGGGGGTATGGATGGTTTTTGGTATTGGATTGGGGGGTACAAAATCACTGTGGGCTGTTGGATGCATGATATGGAGCAGATATGAGGAGAGGATGGTGGAAGCGATAGTGGAGTCAGCAGGGCTCATTAACAAGTTAAAAAGAGTGGAACAAAGGCTATGGAGACCTATGGAGAAGGTAAGAGTTAAGATCTGCGGCAAGCGATGTGCAGTGAGCGGGGGATGAGTGATGTGGCATGATGGAGGTGGGACCGCCTGCAGATCAATAATCGAAAGATTTGCAAATGAGCAGCGAAGGCTAATGGTTATAATGTGAAATGTGCGAAACACAATGGGCAGAGGATGTGACACGGTAGGACAGAGGTGGGGGGCACCCGCATATCGCAGATCACAGATCACAAGGTTAGTTGTGAGCAGTGGAAGGTAAGAGGTATATATTATGGGGAGTGATGTGTGGTGAGCGAGGATGGATGACGCGGAATAGAAGTGGGACCGTCGACACGTCGCATATCACAAGCGAGGATATTTGTTGATAAGAAACAAATGGCGAATGTTATGGCTTGCAGGAAGCGAAGCGCGATTGCGGTAAGGAGTTAAGAGCATTAAATGATACTACACATATTATATGTAATATATAGTATATGTAATAGTTTGTGGGATGTGAAAATTAACACAACTTTCGATCATAAGACCTTTATCGCGACACTTTTCTATTTTGACTGCGGAGCTTTCTGCCTAACCTACACTTGAATTTCTTGGCCTTCCCCTTAAACATTCACACCTTTGCCCTGTCATTGCCTTATAGGGACCACTTCTCCATGTTGGGTGTGGTCAGAAGCCAACATTGGCTCCATCTTGGGACAATGTGCTGCTCTAAGTGCATTGAGAACCTGCAGACCTGAATGTCTGTGCTTTATTAGGCGCATGGAGTCACAAATGCATACTCTAAGCCTGAATTAGAACTACAACTAAGCTAAGCATGACCATCTATTAGAACGAAAATCACTACCGCACCCTGAAAATCTTGAATGCTGAAATCTGAACTATGCTGAAACTGGAAACTGAACCAGACTTGAACTGAAAACTGCAAAGTAATCTAAAACTAAAACTAGAAATATGCTCATAGAATTGATCTTATTTACACACCTACCTACCCTAATCTGCTGGAATGGCTACTATTCTAAATTATACAATAATGCTAGCATAACCAGGCAAGAAATTGCTCTAATAACTTTGTTCTTCCAATTTTTTTCACAAAACTTAGGAACAAACCTGCTAATGGTATCTAATAAGAATTCTCAACCTGATCTTCCTTGCAAGGAGCTTGTTAAACCGGAACAACAATAGAAATGTTGAAAAGGTCTAGTGGCTTTTTGATGAATAGTTTCTCAATATAGATAACCACTCGATCAAGATATACTTGGCCTATTTCTGAATATTCTGACCCAATCTATCCAACCTCATAACTTGGTACTAGTAGTTGAAAGATATACTAGCAGTTGAAATATTCTCAAACCAATTTTTAATTTCACCTTGCCATGGTGAAAAAACATCCTGATACATACCTCATCTTCTTCCTTTACTGATGACTGCAATATAGTGACCCAAGGAACATGGTAAACATGCAACATGAGATCTTCTAGATGATTTGTAATAGGAAAGAAAACCTCATTCCAAACTGCTGCTTTTCTTAAATGTGTTGAAACAGATTCTCTTCGAACAACAAGGGAACATATTGTTTTTCCTCATTACCCACGGTAGTCAAGTGATCTAAGTGTTCTTTATATTTCTCTTTTTCACATAGAAGCTTGCACAGTGGCTACAAAATCTCGTTAATTTCGGGTGAGGGAACATGATTTTTAACAATCTGTTGTGCTATTGAAAGATAATTTGAGAGATGGTCTTCATCATCCAAATCTGACTGGTCTTTAATCACTAAAGGAAATGTTTCTTATTGAGGATGTTGTTGTGGATCCAGACAATCAAGCTCTGTTGCCTATGTTTCCAGATCACCAGTCTACTATTTATTTTTAGTGCTCTCCTCTGGGAAAAACTCCAACTCTTCCCCTTCTTCATGGAGGATAAGCTCGCCTCACTCTTCTTTAGAATAGGCTAGATACTAGTTTTCTACATGCAGTCCAAAAACCACCATGGGTCATTCTTATTAGAGATTAAAGGTTGTGGGCCCTTTTTTATAATGGATTCTTAACACTTCTCTTCAGGAGGGTCATGCAGCTTCAAGTGTATGGATGAGGACCTCTCATTTTTGGGAGGATTAGCTTCTTGCTTTGTGGAAGCGTATGCAGTGACCTTATGAGGTGTTGACTCTTCTAATGGCTTATTCTCTTTACTAGCAGGACTGGGAGGGGTCTGTTCTCTTGATATTGACCCTTCATTTTGTTCTTACCCTCATGGTCTGTTTCTAGAGGACCTGAGGTCATACTTCTTGTGGAGTTGAGCATGCATGAAATCCACGAACTGCCTACAGTAATTGTCAATATCTTGATCCCCTGGAGGGATTTCCTTCTCTTCTTGCTCCTCTTGCAGGATGAGTTCATCCTCCACATCATCATATTAAGTGAGGAATTGATTCTCTTTACTGTCTGTGAGTTCCTTGGCTTGTTCCTCCAACTCCCCTTCCAATTATAGAAGAAGTTGGATGTGATCTTGTTATTCCTTCCTTTCCTACTACAACAATTGTAGAGGGGGCTTCCGATACTAGGGATTAAACCCATGGTTAGGAATCGTTTGGTTAGGATGAGGAAAGGAATTTTTTTCCTCCAACTCAAGCTTAACCAGCTTATTTGAGAGGTTCTTGATTAATTATTCATTTCTTCAATTCTATACCCTTGAGATTCCCTCTCCTGATTTGAAGTAGAAGCATCCTCCTTGTTCCTTTTTTCTGACTTCATGTTATGTCTTACCCGTAAATTTATGAGTAAAAGAAAAGTTCTCTTCTACCTCCAATGCATCAGTCTGGATCTGATACAGAGAAGGTAGGCTCTACGATGAAATTAGTCCCATAGAAGGTAGGCTCTACGATGAAATTACAACACGTTTAAAAGCAGGAAAGAAGGTGTGTGTCTGAAATTAGTGGGGTATATTCTATGGTAGCAATGATATTGAATTGATTAATACAAAATGAACTATGGGAATTTAAACTAGCAGTATGTGGAAATTAAGAGTAACCCACATGAGGAAAATTCGTAGCCAAAATTCAAGGGCTATGAATTGACCGAAGAAATCATTACTAAAAGAGTATTGCAACAATTAAAATTCAATCCTTTTGGCTAGATCTAAAGAATAAAATGACTAATTACATAACCAGGTGTGTAGAATGTCAAAGAGTTAAGGTTGATCATAAGCACCCAGTTGGTTTGTTAGCGACCAATACCCATTCATAGGTGGAAACGGATGTAGTGTCAATTGAATTCATTACTATTTTTCCTAGAACAACAAAGAGGAATGATTCTATAATAGTGGTGGTGGATAAACGCACCAAAGTTTCCCAATTTATTCTGCTAAATTCAATGAAAAATATAAGTAACATAGCCAAAATTTTATATGTGGAAAATTTACAAGCTACACATGTGGAAATTTCCAAACTACAGGAAAAATTTGCAGGACAAAGTTGTAGGGTCAAAACTATGATCGAAGTTGCAGATTGATGCAAGATTGAGCTATGGAAAAAGAATTTGGACCTTCGCAATTTTCTTCGGAGTTGTGTGCAAACTTTCGCGCGAGAAAACTGTCGACCGAGAAATTGGGTCGATTTTTTATTGAAACATTTCATAAAACTTTTATATATATAACATTCAATAAAACTCTCGGCCGAGAGTTTTTATAACTCTCGTCCGAGAGCTTTATTTTAATAACATAGCTCCAAAATTCTTCATTCGCGCGGCATTCTGCACTGTCGTTTTCGCAAATTCCATTTCCCATCTCTGCTTCCCTCAGATTCTGGTCGTTTGAAGGAGCTCTCAAGGAATGAGGAGGCTCCCTGAAGGAAGGAGATTTTGAATTTGGAGAGTGGAGTCGCGGACGTCGTCTTTGTTGAGGAGAGGCAAGACTTGTGGGAGTGGTCGTGCTATTGGTTGGAATCTGGCTATTGTTTGATTATGTGGATGTAATAGATTTAGATGGTTAGGTATGAATTATTTGGATGGTTTTGAGATTGTTATGATAGTTTTTCTCTTAGTCATTTCCATCTATATTCTTATTGCCATATATAACCAACACAAGTCGAATGATTATCCAGGAGGTGTATATGTTACAACAACGCTCTTCATCACAGGGGTCATCAGAGGATTCAAACAATCTGAAATCTACGTGTTTTGCAAGATGGAGTACTCTATGGAGAAAGTGGGTAGATACTCTAATCATATCTAGGCCCTGTAAAAATTTTGGTTTCCGATTATGTGAAAGGTGGTGGACTGTTCCTGGGTGTTATTGTTGCTGTTGCTGTCATTTTTAATGGCATACTATTTCTGCCTGGTTTTTTCGATTGCTCCTTTCCATCCTTGTATTTTCGGTGATACATTTCAGGTTAATTTCAATTTTTTTTCGGGATGACAGTCTGGAGTTATACTTCTAGGGGATGCAATTTGGATGTTGATAATTGAATGCAGCCTGATTGGTTGGTAAGGAGGTGTCAAATATTAATAACTTATGGCCGTTTGAACATGGAAGGGATTAGGCTCTGTACTTGGCATCTTTGAGTTTTTCATAATCACATAGCTTTTCTTTCTCTCGAGGTTGTATGCAGACTACCTCTTTTATGTACACTGACAGTTACTAAATATGGGCTGCCAGACTATATTAGATTGAGTGCTCAGATGATCCGCTGGAATATTTCCCCTATGGGACTGTCATGCCTCATTATGTGAACGGTTTTTTCCTGAATATTTTATTGTAGTGGCGGCTTTCTAATTTCATCAGTCTATTAAGTCACTGACAATTTTTTTTTAAGTGACTGACAAATCTGTCTCTGGGTGGTCATTGGGATTTTGTCTAGTCAGAAGATTAGGGGGAGGGTCCCTTGGGATTAGACTTTCCTCTTTCGGATTCTCCCTATCCTCTTCATTTAGTCCTCTTTTAGGTACTCACCCACGGCATGAGGTGTGGTGGAACCTGATATCTGACACCTGATTGTGGGGTTATTTCAGTCTGTGTCGCTACCTTATTTATTCCTCTTTTCCTTTTAGATGTACTTTGCCTATCTTGGATGACAGCGTGTTTTCTTTGCCCATATTAATCTTTGCCTTATCCTTCCTAAGTCGCGCAAAAATACCATTTGTTTTGGCTATTTCTCCATCTTTTTGGCCAAACTCCTGAGGAGGGTCCCCTGATGTAGCTGTATTGCAGAATCAATGTAATATTTTTTTACAGTGACGGCACTGATATATCACTGTACTTCTAACGGATTAGAACATCAGGCAAGGTTATTAACACGCTTGGAAGCCTTCACCTGGCAGTAAATGGGGCTGATGTACATTTCCCTACCTAGCTTTTTGTTTACAGGAAATTTTGACATTTTCTGTGTGCAACAATGGCACTTTTTCCTTCTGGATCAGCTGATGGGTGATTTTATTAGAATAAATAACACCAGATCTTCTCCACGAGCCGGGTCTTTTGCTGGAGGTACCTTATGCTGGATATAAGGGTGTATACAACTTTTGGAGGTACCTTGTACTGGGCACATGAGGTACATGCTGTCATGGACCTATTGATCAATTGAAAACGACCATGTATATACCTTTCGAATGCAACAGAGGGTAACTTTTTGGTACAAGAGAGCCAGCTATATTTGGTTCTCTATGCCTCTGTTATGGTTAATATTAGACAAGCGAGACTGGCCTCCCAATTGGACTCGGGCTAATGATGTTTTGCCCTCTTGGTTCCTCAGTAACGGTGTATCTGTATTATTTGGTCGGATCACTTGGCCCTTTTGTTTTTGGATAATATGTGATTTTGGAGCTCTTTACAAGTTAGATCCTTTCTGTACTCCTGTTTGGTCAATTTAGTGTGTCCTAAATTGCTACATTAATTTGTCAATCCGGGATTCGTAAGCTGACGAAGTGTGGCGCACTATATGTGCAAGATAACCTATCTCTTACTTTTTGTCGTTTTTGAGTTTTTATTTATCTTGATTGATTTTCTAATGTGAGGTGGAATTTCTAAAAGACAGGTATGAATATAAATGTTCAAGGCAATGTTGTCCTTTATAATGATTTCCAAAACTTCAAACTTCAAAAATGGTTTTAAAACGTGCAATGACAAAATTAATTCTCAAATGAAAATGTGCCACTATACTAGTCAAACAAACAATGAACTATTGATCATGAAACCCATTACCCTTGCTGCTGTCTAAACACAAAAGAAACTGTACTCAAAGAAATCTAAAGATTTGCAAGTGAAGTAAAACTAAAATCAAATTACATCAACTCATATTCTGACCCCTCACCATTAGTCTCGCTATGGCTTTCGGAGGTAATCATAAACAACTTGAGCAATCTGATATCTAATTTGAAGAAAGAAAATAAACTAATATCAAACTACACATTCATACTTCAATCCCTCACCATTAGTCTCGCTATGGCTTTCGGAGGTAACTGATATTGACATGAGCAATTTAATATCTAAATTGCAGAAAAACAAACTAATATCAAACTACACACTCATACTTCAATCCCTCACCATTAGTCTCGCTATGGCTTTCGGAGGTAACTGATAATGAAATGAGCAATTTAATATCTAATCTAACTAGTAAAGAAAATGTACAAAACTGAAATGAATAAAACAGTGCTGGAATTAAAAGCTAAGAAAAATAAATCAGCAGAAAGACAAGATTGATTCCATGTCATTAGTCATTATAAAACTATGTGCAAATGCCCGGGCTGCCTATTATATTTTGGAACAAAGACACTGGTCAGTTAACAACAGTATAAAGCATGAAAAGTTATGAACAGAAACAAAAAGTTAATACCATAAGAAATGTAATATATACACATGAATGACTATGGCACAATGAACGTAAGGAAATGAAGCATGAAACTATACAATAATACACAAAACCTCGGCGTGTGTAGGGGCCCTCTGCACAATCCTCGGGAAGCAGCTATCAAACACGAATTATGCTTATGAACAAAGTCTTCTCATATATTTAAAATGCAGTCATAACAAAGAAATAATGTCACGGCACAATGGGCTTTCTATCCAGCAAATTACATTACAGCAGCTAACTACTATGCGTATGAGAACGCATTATTTATAACAGAGGATGACATAACCAATTTCCTACATTCTGTGCTGATACAAAACACGTGAACAACCACGTCCAGAAATCTAGCATTATGGCTGTCGTGAAGATTAAATCTATGGAGAGTGGTCGTTGAATTCGGCTTATGGAGGAGTTCACAGGTGTTGATATGTCCCCTGCGATTTAGGAACGTACGCAAGTCTTCACGTGGTGAAAAACGAGGTTATGCAGTGAGACTCTTGATTGACCAACTTCGCTACAGCAACCATAGCCTTCTTGGAATGGTCGGCCAGGCCAGCCAGGTTTCAGTCCATGTCCATGTCATTCCAACTTGCCATGTGAGCAGATTTGCCCAAAACACACCACCAATATGGAAAAAGCTTTATTAAAATAGGTGAGAAAGTTCGTGTTCATGATGACAAGATAAAACAACTCTGACAAACAAAAGTCTGGATACAAAACAATGGAACTACAAAACATAATTTCAAAAACTACACTAAATGTCTTTATGAATTAATATACAATGATGTTGATGTTCTGGGGTCAAATAAATGGAAAAAGTCTAGAAAGGTGTATAGGAAAGATGCAAGTTTGGGACTCAACATACCCCCACTGTGAAGGTGTTGCATGTCCTCATGCAACCAAAATTTTGATCATCCTCCTTCAATTCATATGCCTTGATACCTCTGTCGGTACATCTAGTCCTCTTCTCCTCTTCCTTGGTGCTGCTAACATCCTGGGCTTCTTCATCAAGCATCTGTATTTGAGATTAATCAGTGCTCTACTTATCTTCTGGCATTTCTTCTTCAATTTCCTGTTCTTTTTCTGCCATAGTCCCAGATGTAGCATGGTATTGTCATGAATGATCTTGTCCAATCTGTTTTTCTCCTTTAATGCTTCATTTTCATTTTTAATATGTCTATTTAAAACCTCCAACTCAAAGACTTCTTGTTTCAACTACTGGACTAGAGCTTCTTGTGCTGTGTGAGGCTGAGTGGATGAAGTGCTGGGACCTGTGGCTATTCTTTCTAAGGATTCTATGTATTCATACACCTCTTGCTGCTTTGGATCTATCTCGGGTATCGTTTTCCTTGGGTTGTCCCCAAAATGCTGTGGAGGAGAATTGACTTCAAAATCTGGTCGAAAAGGACTCATATCAACATCTTGAGGACTAGTTTCAACATTTGACTGAGAATGAGGTGGACTATGTTCAATGTCTGGCTGAGAATGAGATGGACTATGTCCAGCTTGAGTTTGTTCAGGTGTTACTTCTCCCAAATCAATAAAATGAAAAGATCTTAACATACCCATGTTTTCCTCCACTTTCCTTTAAGCATAACAACACATGTCTTTAGACTACTATCTTATTTCTTTTCTTGCTACTCTCTTTTTGGTCTTTCAAATGTTGTTACAGAAATGAATGGTCTCTCTCGGTCAACATATGATAGTCTTCTTGAGAAGGGATTTGGTACCCGGCCTCGGTGTGCCTTCTCTTTTGATTTTATTGGCTTTTTACCCTTGGTTTCTTCCTTCCTCCTTTTTGACAGTCTTTCTTCTCTACTATTTCTTTCAACTGTATTAGTAGGAGTGCTTTGAGTTTTATCATTTGTTCTCTTTATTCTACTTCTTTTTGATGTACTTCCTTCAGGAATTTCTTGAGGTTCTTCAAAGAAATTTCTAACTAAAAATTTCTCCCAGGTGTCCTTTTTCTCCTTTAATTGTTTTTCTACCAAAATTTTCACAAGACCATGGTGATACAAATGTGGTTCTACGTCCCCTAGATGTTTTTGGACGGTTACAGACATCTTCTTCAAAATGTTTAATAAAAAGTATGGCAGATTGAGGGCCTGGTTGTCTAGGAAATTCATCAACAGTCGGGTATGATAGATGTACATTAACCCAAAACGGCCCTCACAGGTGATAAATTTTTGAATAACTAACAGTAAACTGGCCCACTCTTCTTTTAAAGCATGAACAGGAATTCCCTTTTTGAAAATGGTGACATCCATACCTGGGTTACGTAGGATTACTCTCCAGGCTTCCTCGCCAATGCTCTTGTTCTTGAACCAGCGTTCTCCTTCTTGAGGAAGTTCTGTAGCAGCTGCTATGGATGCCTCAGTCACTGTAAATTTGAGGTCCCCAATCTCCACCTCCAGACCGTAGAAAGACCTCGCAAAAGCTTTTGTTACCTCCTTATGGTAGCCTTTGAACTTTTGAATAAACCGAAGCCATTTTTATTTTTTCAGTATGTCTTTGACTTGCGGATACCCTTCCATAAATTTGGGTCCCTCTGGTTTTGTTCTCAACAACTGACCCATCCTTCCTTCTGTACTTTTAGAACTCGTCTACGTGATGAGGGTTTAATGGAGGTAAGACGACATAAATGATCAGGGTTTATGAAGGAGGCCAGTGACTGTAAGCGGATATCAGGGAATAGGTACATGGTATGAAGCGGAACAGAGAACAAAATGGGGTGAAGGCTTATGTGAGCACGGTGGAAATGTAGCCGTGAGGTCAATAGAACAGTAGGGGAAACAAAGTGCATTCGGAAGTATTTAAAATTGGGTGGCTGCAGAGTAGATGCGAGCACGTTTAGTCCAATCAACCACGTTCCTTAATTATAGGTGGAGTATCAACGTATAGCCGAACACTAGTGAAGACCGGAGGCTTGATTATGAGGCCGTTTAGAAATGAATGCAAGGATTGTGGGGGAATCGTATAGAGATCGTGGGATGGCTACGGAGTTATCAACGCAATCATTGCATATAATGGAGCTATGGTTTATAACTATGTAAAAATGTGCTTGAATGCCATTCGAAATAAATTTTTACTCATACCTTGGAATTCTTGCCATTTTTCATTGGTCTTCAATCAGTTGCTCCTCATTGATGTCTTTGAATGCCCCATGTCTTCATAATATGTCTTCATACCTGCATTTGATTTCATGATTGTTGAACTAACATCTGACTGTGAATTTTTGAAAAACAGAGTGGTAGCTGCAGAAACTGCTTCTGGCTGCGGAAACTGGTGTCAGCTGCGGAAACTGACACAGTAATTATTTGGGTGAAATGGAAATAGATGGATGATAACTGACTGAATGAAAATGGTCATGAAAGAAATTTTTTATTGGTGAAATGAAATGAAATAGATGAAGTGAAATGAAATGAAGTGGAGTGGAATGAAGTGGAATGGAATGGAGTGGGTTGTCATAAAACTTGTGAAATGAGAGAAATTTTTTTTTGGAAAATATAGGGTGTTAGGTGTTCCTGATTTTCACCCTACATTTTCTGTATAAGACTGCCAATCAGTGATTGGTTTTTAGGCTTATACATTTTTATTTATTTATAATTATTATTACTTGAAACTGAAAAGAACAAAGGCTAGGCTGGTGGAGAAGAAGGATTCTTCTGCACTAGCCTTATTGCAGAATTATCTTGAAACATCTTGACAAATTCCTCTTTTGAGAGTAGCTTATGATAGATCTTTAATCTGTGGCCATTCACAATAAGAGGAGTTTGAAATTCATCAATGGTCTTGATTCTTACCGCTCCATTGCTAAAGATCTTGTCAATCTCATATGGCCCAAGCCAATGAGTCTGAAATTTTCCTTTAAAATCTTTAAACTTGGAATCAAATAACAATGCCCAATCTCCTTCTTGAAAATTCTTCTCTTTGATGTATTTGTCATGCCATTTAGCTCTTTGATATTGAACTAGATCAGTTCTTAGAATTGCCTCTTGTCTGATCTCATCTAGCTCATTCAACTGCTCCATTCTATGCTTTTGGGCTTCTGATAGATCCATCCCCAACTGAACTGCCATCTTGAAAGTTTTGACTTGGAACTCAATGGGGAGTAGGACTTCTTTCCCATAAACAAGTTCATAGGGAGAATGTCCTGTTGTATTTCTCCATGTAGTTCTGTAAGCCCACAAGGCTTTAGGAAGCCTTTCCGCCCAATCTCTTCTGTGTAGATGAAAAATTTTGGTGATGATACTTTCGAGAACTTTGTTTGTAGACTCCACTTGACCATTTGCTTGCGGATGGTAAGGAGTAGATCTTCTGTGCTTGATTTTGTATTCTTCCATCAGCGTCTCCACCAGGTTGGATGTGAATTGGCTTCCCTGATCTATCACAATTTCTCTTGGAACACCAAAGCGAGTAAAAATATCCTCATAAAGAAAATTAACAACTGAATTTTCAATAGCAGACACTAATGCCTTGGCTTCTACCCATTTAGTAACATAATCAGTACAAACCAATATATACTTCTTTTGCTTAGATGGTGGATTAATAGGTCCTATGAAATCTAAAGCCCATTTTTCAAAGGTTTGATGAGTACCTGTGGTTGCAATGGCATTTCATTTGAAAGGGTAGGTTTCCCTACTCTTTGGCAGCTGTCACACCTTTTGACATATTGTTTTGCATCTTTGAAGAGGGAAGGCCAATAATATCCTAAAGAGAGGATTTTATAGACCGTCCTTTTGTCTGCAAAGTGTCCGCCGCATGGTTCATCATGACATGCCTTAAGAATATCAGGCATTTCATCTTCCCTGACACATCTTCTGATCACAAGATCTGGCCCTGTTTTAAACAATTTGTTAGAAATCCATGAATATTTTGAACTCTCCTGAATAATCTTTCTTTTTTCACTTGGAAATAAATGTGGAGGCAGTTTCCCTGTAACCAAATAGTTAGCAATATCTGCATACCAAGGAGTCTTAGTAGTTACTGCAAACAAGTATTCATCGGGAAACTTATCCTCTACAGGAGAATCTTCTTTAGTATTCTGAATCCTAGACAAGAAATCAACTACTGTAATCTGTTTTCCTGGTCTATCCAACACAGTAATATTGAATTCTTGCAAAAGTAAGAGCCATCTTGTCACTCTGCCATTAGTAACAGGTTTGTTCATTAAATATCTAATTGCAGAATGGTCAGTATGAATAAAAGTTTCATAACCTGTTATGTAATGTCTAAACTTATTAATTGCATGAACAACAGCTAAGAACTCTTTTTCAGTCACAGTATAATTCAACTCTGTGGGAGTCAAATTTTTACTGGTGTAGTAAATGGCATAAGGAATTAAATCTTTTTGACCCAACACAGCTCCAAGAGCTGTATCTGAAGCATCTGTAGAAATATGGAAAGGAAGTTTCCAATTTGGTCCTCTCAAGATAGGTGCTTCAGATATTCTTGTTTTCAAAGTTTCAAACGCTGATTGACAATCAGGATCCCATTTAAATTCACAGTCTTTTGTAAGCAACTTGAAGAGTGGAGATGCTATTTTAGTGAAGTTTTCTATAAATCTTCTATAGTAACCAGTAAATCCTAGAAAACTTCTAACATCTCTTTGACAATTTGGAATAGGCAACTTGGAGATGACTTCAACTTTGATCTATCAACCTTAATTCCATCTCCTGAAATATGATGTCCTAAAAAAATCCCTTCAATAAACATCATAAAGCATTTTTCATGGCTTAATGAAAGGTTTGTTTCTTTACATCTTATAAGAACTTTTTCCAAATTTTCTAATGCCTCTTCAAATGAATTACCATAAACTGAAAAATCATCCATATAAACCTCTACACAATCATGGATTAGATCAGAAAAAATTCCTAGTACTGCTCTTTGGAATGTTGCTGGTGCATTACATAACCCAAAAGGAAGCACTCGGTAGGCAAAAGTTCCCCATGGACAAGTAAATGTGGTCTTATCTTGATCTTCGGGTGCTACCTGAATTTGATTATAGCCACTAAAACCATCCAAAAATGAAAAGTACTTTTTACCTGCTAATGTATCTAATACCTGATCAATAAAAGGCAAAGGAAAGTGATCCTTCAAAGTTGCTTTGTTCAACTCCCTGTAATCAATACATACTCTCCATTTACCATTCTTTTTAGGTACTATAACCAAAGGAGAAACCCATCGGCTATCTGAAATTGGATAAATGAAGTTTACATTGAGAAGTTTTTGGAGCTCTTCTTTCACTATCTCCATAAGATTTGGATTCATCCTTCTTTGAGGTTGTCTGATTGGTCTATTGTTTTCCTCAATATAGATATGATGGATGCAAGTCTTAGGATCAATACCCTTCATGTCAGTATACTCCCATGCAAATGCAGTAGAATGTTTTTGCAAGATTCTGGTTAGTTCTTCTTGTTGTGACTTCTCCAAATGTTTGTTGATATTCAATGTTTTTCCTGGAAAAATCTCAATAGTAGAATTACCAAACTCTTCCATAGAGTAAAGAGACATTTGTCTTGATGATAAATATTCTATGTCAGATTCCAACTGAAATTGTGTGGGGTCATATTATGAAGATGTCTCAAAATTTTCTAATGTGTTTAGAATTTGACTATCCTCACTGATTTCAGAAATGGTAAAGACAGGTTGTATAGTGTCCTCATCATCAACCCATTCATTGTCTCCTACTTCTGTGATTGCTCTTGCTGGAGGATACAAATTGAATTTCTTTATCGAATTACCATTAGAAATGTACATGTCCCCAGATCTACAACTAATAAAAGCATCAGCTGTGGCTAGCCAAGGTCTTCCTAAAATAAGTGGGTGCCCTCCTAGATTACTCTTGGGAGTCAAAATCATAAAATATATTGGATATTCCCAAGAATCTAAGGAGACTGAAATATCTTCTAATACACCATCTGGTTTAATAATTGATCGATCTGCAAGTTGCAGTAAAGTAGGTGTAAAGAGAAGGTTAGGAAGTTTTAGCTGGTCCATAGTCTGTCTACTCATAATGTTGATAGCAGCCCGTAAGTCAATCAATGTTTTTGGAATTTCTATCCCATTTATATGTGTCTTGACAATTGGATTTCCTGGATCTACATACTTCTGCATGGTAATTTTTCCCATCATGATATCTGCAATTTTTCCTACCACGTGGATTCTTCTTGTATCTTTTAGTTTTCTTCCTGGTCTTCTGAAACTCAACTCCTTTATTGTTTTTGCTAGAATAGGAATTTCTCGAATGGCTTGTAGCAAGGGAATCTTGATACAAACATTCTTTAATTCATCTAGAAAATCATAGTTAGGCAACAAGATTTGTTTTTCCACCCCTTTATCAATTTGTAATCTTTCAGGGAAAGGAGGTGTGGATGAAGATGCAAGTTGCTCAACTATAGGAGTTGTGGGTGTTAACTTTTCTTTCTCTTTTTGAATGTTCGAGTTTTGAAGAGATGTTTCCTCAGAACCCTTATTGGTTTTAAGAGAGTCCTCCTCAGAGGTATCTTGCTCTTGGACATCTATAGAAGTTTTTTCTAAAACTCTACGAGACCTGAGTTGTACATCATTGAGAGGAACAATCATATAGGTAGGAAATTGTTGTCCTTCTATCATGTAAGTATTCTGAGGATTTTTATTGTTAGGATTTGGCAATGGCTGAGCTGGAAGTTGATTTGTCTTTTGTTGGAGTGGAAGCATGAGTTGAGGATTTTTGATTTTTTTGAGAAGGTTGTTGTTGTGGAAATGGCAATGAAAGTTGTGGATTTGGGTTTGGAAGTTGTGGAGCTTGTTGATTTTGAAAAGATGGATGATATTGATAAATTGAGAAAATCTCCCATAAGGATTTTGCATACCTTGTACCCATGGCTGATATGAATTTTGAGGTTGGGGCCAAGGTTGTTGCCAAGGATTCCAATTTGGTGGGGGTTGAGAATTCATAGGGTTGTTAAACCCTTGAGTTTGTTGCCCCTGCCAAGGTCTTCTTGCAACAAAACAGAGAGATTCTACTGAATTTGGATCTTCTTGAAAGACAGCTTTGAGTCCAGGAATTGAAGGACAATCCTTGGTCTCATGATTCTCTGAGAAAATCATACATTTTTCTACAACTTTTGCATCTAAGGGACATTCCCTTAAAGCATGTTTCTTCCTACATTTCGGGCAAAAGATGGCTAGAGCATCAGTTTCTGATTTCTGCTTGTTTTGAATTTTAAGGGTGTCTAGTTGTTCATTAAGGCTCCCTAAGATATCAGTTTTGAATTCATCAAGCATATTGCCAATCTCTGCCCTACTTACTGATCTAGTTGCAGATTTGTTTGCCCTGATAAGAGAAGGATCTCTAGGCCCTTTTCCCGTTTTAGATTTTCCCCTTGAGAGATGGACACATAGTTCTGTTATGTCATGAAGTGGAAGTTGAGAAATATCTCCTTTCCCCATCATGTTTAAAATATCTATCCATTCATCTCTGATGGCTTTTAATATAAGGGCTTTCAAAGTTTCATCATCTAAGTTGCTCATTTTTGCTCTTTTTAAGTTGTATTGAAATATTTCAAGTAAATCTTCCAAATTTTCATCTTCTTTTTGAATCATTTTGAATACCTCATCCTTGTGATTGGTGGGCATACAATAGTCCAGGTATCCATCCAAAAATGTTTGTTTCATATCATTCCAAGTCCTAATAGATTGGGTGGCTAATCCCATGAACCATTTCAAAGTGGCTCCCTTCAATGTTGAAGGAAACAGTTTGAGTTTTTGAGAGTCTTCCATATAGTCATAGGTTCGGCACATGACTTCAAATTCAAACAGAAATGTTTCAGGATCCTCACTTCACAATCCATAAAAGTTGAGGAGGACAGATGGTGAAATGTTTTTCATCGTTGTATGAGTTTCCTCATCAACTATAGGGAATCCAAACAAGTTGTCTCCTTCCCTATTTCTTCCATTATTACCTTCACCTCCACCATTTTTGTCTCCATTGTTTCCTCCTCCTCTACCTCTACCTCTACCTCCGAATCCATCTATTATTTCCTCTGCCATGATAGTTTCTTTAGAGTCCTTAAAGTCCTCTGGTTCTTCTATCAAGGGAGGATGAGAGGGAGTCTCTTCCTTTTCTTCTTCAGGTGATTCTACTTCTTTAATTACAATATACTCTCCTGTAGAAGTAAAGAAAGGGTCCTCTTCTAAATGAGATTTGGTAGATGGTGTAGGAGAATCCTCTAATTCAGTTGCTCCTTGAATTCCAAGAATCTTAAGGCCAGGGGTAGATGGTGGTGAATCTTGTCTTTGCCTTGAAGAAGATGGAGTTGTGAAAATCGAACTCTTGGCTCTAGCTATAAACCTTCACCTAGAATCTCTTGCTCTATGCATGTCATTTTTATTTTTTTAAGTTGGGCTAATAATTCTCTTTCTGATCTTCCAGGTCACACTAAGTGCAAGAAGAGATCATACTTAAGAAATTATTGAACCAATAACTCTCTTTTCTGATCCTCCAGATCACACTAGGTGCAAGAGGAGAGCATACTTCAAGAAGTTATCAATTTTTTCCCTTTTTTTTTTTTCTAAGAAATTGGCTACCTAGTTACACTTCCCCGGCAACGGCGCCAAAATGTTTGGTCAATTTAGTGTGTCCTAAATTGCTACATTAATTTTTCAATCCGGGATTCGTAAGCTGACGAAGTGTGGCGCACTATATGTGCAAGATAACCTATCTCTTACTTTTTTCGTTTTTGGTTTTTTTTATCTTGGGGGTTTCCTAATGTGAGATGTAAATTAAAAGCAAGTATGGATATAAATGTTCAAGGCAATGATGTCCTTTATAATGATTTCCAAAACTTCAAATTTCAAAAATGGTTTTAAAACGTGCAATGACAAAATCAATTCTCAAATGAAAATGTGCCACTATACTAGTCAAACAAACAGTGAACTATTGATCATGAAACTCATTACCCTTGCTGCTGTCTAAACACAAAAGAAACTGTACTCAAAGAAATCCAAGAATTGCAAGCAAAGTAAAGCTAAAACCAAATTACATCAACTCATATTCTGACCCCTCGCCATTAGTCTCGCTATGGCTTTCGGAGGTAATCATAAACAACTTGAGCAATCTGATATCTAATTTGCAGGAAAATAAACTAATATCAAATTACACACTCATACTTCAATCCCTCACCATTAGTCTCGCTATGGCTTTCGGAGGTAACTGATAATGACATGAGCAATTTAATATCTAACTTGTAGAAAAATAAACTAATATCAAACTACACACTCATACTTCAATCCCTCACCATTAGTCTCGCTATGGCTTTCGGAGGTAACTGATAATGAAATGAGTAGTTTAATATCTAATCTAACTAGTAAAGCAAATGTACAAAACTGAAATGAATAAAAACAGTGCTGGAATTAAAAAAAAAAAAATAAGAAAAAGAAATCAGCAGAAGGACAAGATTGATTCCATGTCATTAGTCATTATAAACTATGTGCAAATGCTCGGGCTGCCTACTATAATCTGGAACAAAACACTGATCAGTTAACAGCAGTATAAAGTATGAAAAATTATGAACAGAAACAAAATGTTAATACCATAAGAAATGTTATATATACACGTGAATGACTATGGCACAATGATCGTAAGGAAATGAAGCATGAAACTATACAATAATACACAAAACCTCAGCGTGTGCAGGGGCCCTCTGCACAATCCTCGGGAAGCAGCTATCAAACACGAATTATGCTTATGAACAGAGTCTTCTCATATATTTAAAATGCAGTCATAACAAAGAAATAATGTCACGGCACAGTGGGCTTTCTATCCAGAAAATTACATTACAGCAGCTAACTACTATGCATATGAGAACGCATTATTTATAACAGAGGATGACATAACCAATTTCCTACATTCTGCGCTGATACAAGACACGTGAACAACCACGTCCAGAAATCTAGCATTATGGCTGCCGTGAAGATTAAATCTATGGAGAGTGGTCGTTGAATTCGGCTTATGGAGCAGTTCACAGGTGTTGATATGTCCCCTGCGATTTAGGAACGGCCACGCAAGTCTTCACGTGATGAAAAACAGAGTTCTGTCACCGTGGGACTCTTCGGTTGACCACCGCTTGACCACCTTTGACCACAGCCTTCTTAGGTGAATTCGACTGAGCCAATAGGACTCGATCCATGTCCATGTCATTTCCAACTTGCCCATGTGGCTCGATTTTCCTGAAGACACCTGCAATATAGAATTTAACAAAATGGCTGCGGAAAGTTGCAGCAGCTGCAGAAAGTGACAAGATTCCGCAGCTCAATGAGCAAAAATCTAATTCAAACAGCAGACACAAAACATAGTTAAAAACCACTTTAAATTATCTTTTATGATTAATATGCAATGATGTTGATGACTTAGGAGGTCCAGATAAATGGAAAAAGTCTAGAAAGGTGTATAGGAAAGATGCAAGTTTGGGACTCAACAAGTAGCACAACAAGAACAGGGTGTTTGCAGTTCTGCCTTAGAAATTTCCAGAAGAACAGGGTGTTTGTAGTTCTGCCTTAGAAATTTTTAGAAGAACAGGGTGTTTGCAGTTCTGCCAAAGATTGTAAGGGTGCCATGTGCAGGTTTCTAAGGAGTTTTCTATCAGTTTAAATGGGACAACTTCAAAGGTGGGAATGTTGAACCTCACAGTAACACCAGAGACCATTGCAGTAGCAATAGGAATCCCTAGAGGAGGAGAACAATGGTTCAAAGGCTTCAAGTTCACCATGCAAGACTGTAAAGAATTTATCAAGCTAGAGCATAGTGAAATTGACCTCGCAAATGTCATCCCAAGGAGCTACATGAAACATAACTTCTCAAAGCTATTGCTAATTATTCAGAAGTACTTCACGTGTGAAGGGAGGTATCACATGGTCTATTCCTACCACCTTAAGCTTATACTACATTTTGTAGGTAAGAGGTCTCTTGATTTTCCCTTTTACTTATATATAAGTCTAGCTAAATTGTCAGATAAGGTCCAAGTTAAAAAAGAAGGAAATGAAACCTCACTCTTTCATTAGGTTTGATCAAGTTTTTGGTATTAGAGGAGTTAAAGAGATTAGTTAGAGACTGGTCAAATTTTCTGTTCATTAGTGGTTTTGAAGTAGATGTTATCACTCCTAAAAGAACTCCCAAACCTATATATGTTTCATCACCTACAGTAGCACAACAAGTTGAGCCAGTGATCATGGAGACAGAGCCTTTAGAGAAGGTTGATACACCCAAAGCTACACCTGCAAAACAAAAGCCGACAGTGAGAAAACATGGCAGCAAGAGGATTACAAGGAGCCAAACAGTGGCTAAGGGAAACTTAGAAGACATCTTGCATGCCATTGATATTGAAGAAACTCCCATAGTCCAAACTGAAGACATAGATGAGGGAGGAAGGAAGCTTAAGAAAGGAAAAACAGCTAAAAAGTTAGAATTTGCAGGAGATGATGCAGTATTCATGTTTCAACCCAAAAAAACAATGACAAGACATACCAGAAAAGTCTTGGAAAGCAACAAAGAAACTCAGAAGGTCAGTGAAACTGCTCAACCACCACCAAGCATCATTGGCCTCTCCTCACCTGCAAAAAAATAATTACTCATCAAACAAAAGAAGGGCAAAGAGAAAATCAATGAGAAGTCAGAAGTTGAAGTCCTTAAGGAATAGTTGAAAGATGAAAGTGAAGAGATATAAGTCTTTAGGAAAGAGGCAAAGAAACATAAAGCTGAAATAGTGCATTTTGAACAGATGAGAAATATTTGGGAGGATCAAGTCACAAGTGTCTCTAAGACCTTGGACAACATAGAAAAATTGATAAAGTGGACTCAACCACTAAGAAAAGAGGTCAAGCATATAAAA